>PVIA01000013.1:0-542695 GCA_004024845.1 Tonatia bakeri
TGCTTGAAACAATTCTATGTTACTGGGAGGGGGTTACAAGAAAAGGCAGAGCCCCATAGGCTGTATGAATACAGATAAAAAGAAATGTGGTTTATAGATGTCTAGATACCCACTTGGAGGGAAGGGAATTTGGGAGGAAAATAAAAAGACAGAAAATCTGAGTCAACTCAGAAACACGATCTGCCTGTGATGGAGTAAGGCTTTAGGTTGGGAAGTTGTTATGGCCCCCAGCTGTATATATTTTATCCTAAGGCACCATTTGGTTTAATAAAATGAAGATCTAGGGCTGCTCTTCACCTAACAGTTTCTTAAGACTTAATTATAAAGGCTATATTTTCAGAGGACAAAAGCATTATTCATTTGTCTGTTCATGTCTTCCAGGTTTATCTTGCAGATTATGGACTTGCCTACAGATATTGTCCCAGTGGGAACCACAAACAGTATCAGGAAAACCCTAGGAAAGGCCATAATGGGACGATGGAGTTTACTAGTTTGGATGCCCACAAGGGAGTAGGTAAGTTCCTCTTTTCTTTTTCTTATTTTTATTTCACAAGAATAGTTAAAAGAGTAATAGGACTCCATGAAATGACCTTTGCATAGTCCCTTTGACGAGTGAGAGCACTGGTGAGATTTTTATCAAAAGGAGTGAATTCCTGTGTGCCAGTGAATATTTGTGTTAACGTGGGGGAGGTACAGACTGTGGAAAAAAAAGCAAAAAGGGTGTCAAGAAAGCAAAGCTTGATGCTCATTTGGGGCAGGAAATTACTAGTTTGTGTAGGTTCAACTTGGAGGTCAGCAACTGGATTTTTCTGCTGTAGTGAACATCAGAGGTTTGGCAAAGGCACGCACGTGAAGGCTTGCTCCTGTTTTTCATCGTGCCCTTATCAGAGCCTTGGGCAATGCCACCTCTCAACACGGAGAAAATCTTTTCTGAAACTATAAAGTGTTAACTTGTGGAAATCTCTCCTAGTCTCTTTTCATATATCTTACTTATTTAAACTCACTTTGATGGTATTGGAAACACATTTGCAGGTAAATTACATACATAGTCCTTTTATTGGATATTGATTGCACTGCCTTGCATTCCAAGGCAGACTTAATTCAACAATTCCCTAATTAGTTAAAGTCATAACCTATGTCTTGTATTCATTTACCATTAATTAAACCTTAGCTGTTTATTACACTGCAGTCCAAATCCAATAGCCGACCCAGAAAGCCATGGAAAAGGAAGTGGGAGGTCAATATTGAAAATATATGGCATGGAGTCCCACTGATGGTTGCTTTGTTCCCAATCAATATGGTCAATGCAACTGTACTTTCTTAGTTGCTCTGTCAGCAAGACAAAAAGTCAATTCTAATGTTATGCTAGTAAAAAAAAAGGGGGGTGATTATTGAAAAACTTTGGTTTTCAAAATTATATTTTTTAAACTTTGTTTATAAAAGTATTTTCAAATATGCTAAACCATACAAATAATTTTAAACAGCTTTGAAAGAATCATGTTCTCACTAAAAGGCAGTTGGACATTTGTACTTGTTAATGACTGTTGAACTGTTACCCTAAATGGAGACTTTCTAACGAGTTGTACTTGGTGCAAACAACTGTAATATTATTGCTTTTCCTATTAAAAGGACCATTGGCCATGTAATGTACAGGGTCTCGATAATTTTCCAGAGCAATTAAAACCCACCCTAGTTTGCGGGAGGCCAGTGAAAAAGTGAGACAAGTGCAGGCGTGTCAGTTGTGTACTTTCCTCCTTCCAGGAAGAACCGTGGGTTAAATTTTCTAAAATGGAAATTAGCTTTTGTACTTTGGATTAGAGTAAAAGAAATTGCTATATTACTTCTCAAGGATAGTTTGGTTAGAAAAGTAATGATCACTCAAGTTAAGAGTGTGTGTTTTTTCACCATGTACATTGTTAATGAATCAATGAGCATTTAAAGATATAAACGGGACATGGGTTTAATTAAGTTAGAAATGTAGGAATCAAATGCTCATTGATACTGGGTTCTTGTTCAATTTAAAGTTCTTTTACTGACAGTGACTTTTTTCTTCACTTCTGCCAGATTTATTAGTATAAAAGATTTTCAGAAACCTGGGAGTACTTTTTTGCTAGTGGTATAACTGGAAATTACAGATTCCTAAGCATTTGTCTGGTTATGTTAACTTATAGTTGGGCCACTTATTTTGGCTTGTAGATCTAATCCTGATACACTGTGGTTCTGACTATTAAAACAGCTAAGAAACCAGTGTGATTGTTGAGTGGGAAGAAGAGTTTTTACTTGTTGGTCTGGTCAGTGAACGAACTGTGGAAATTCTGAAAGTCCTCTCCAATTATTCCATAGTTTAGGGCAGTGTTTGTGCTATCTTCATAAAAGATTTGAACAAATTTTTGTTCTGTAGTCCATTTAAGTTGTTTCTCCACCAAGTAATAATACATGTAATGAGTAGTACAGATTTCACCATGCTATGTCTTCGGAGGAGAATATTGAACTAAAAATGATGGTAGGAAGATATTGCATCCTGGGAGGATTATTCAGGGAAGAGCCTGTCTTACAAATTTTTGGTATTTGTTGGAAAGTTATATGCTAGAGTAGATACTCATTTTTATAGGTTTCATAGGATTCCTGTAAAGATTTCTTTAATGTATTTACAATAAAATATGTACTAAACTTATAGACATATCTGTATCTACATATAGATATACATAAATATGTGCACACACACAGCTGCATGTGTATATATGTAAGCATATATATATATATATACACACACACACACACACTCAAGTTTTAATATGCAGTTTTAGTCTGGTATATAAAGTAAAGGGTTTTATATCCTCAGATGTTTGGACTCATTCCTAATATTTTGCATTTACTTTTCCAAAATAAAACATTCCACTTTAGACTTTTATTAGAAATGAAATAATTATTTGGCCATATCTAGGAACCAGAATAAGCAGGGCCACAAATCCTGTAGGTTAATGCAGAAGGTCAGTTTTATAAATATTAATGTGTTTACTTTCAGTCCAGTCACTATGTAGTTTAATCTTAGAAAAATCTTTTCTATATCAGTCCAACTAAGAGATCAAAAAATACTTAGAAAGATAATGCAAAGGAAAAGATAAAGAACATAACAAGTTGTCACTCAGAAATGGACCCTCCGGTTGTCGAGGCAGTTGGTGTGTGTCAGAGGTGTGTGTGTCCGTCAGGCCCAGGGGAGTGAGTATTCAGGCCACAGTGTGAAACCAGTTTACGAATTAGCCGTTTCACAAAGACTGTTCACCTGATTAGACTCTGGTCTCTGTCCTTTCTGTCGTGGCTATTCACAAACCATAGCTAACTCTCATTTTTCTGTGGATTAGTTGGTTTTATGATGGAGATTGTATAAGGTGCCAATGGGCAGTTTCACCTAAGCATTTTCAAGTTCAACTTTATGTAAAAGCAGGATTACTTGTATTATTACAAACCAAAGAGATATATGGAGATGGATGGCTAGATTGACAGATGAATAGATAAATATTCCTGCAACTATCATGCACGCATTTATCTATATGTTTTTTTAAAAATTGCAGTTACTCTTTCAAACTTAATTTTCTTGTATGACCCAAAGGTATTTTCTCAGTGGCTGAAGTTCTTCATTTAGTGTAAAATTAGGGTAATGTATGTTGGGCTTATCTCTTTTATTATTAATTTTTATTCTTCATAAAAACTAACATGTATAAACATTGACATATATTGGGCTCATTGCCTAATAATTAAAGAGAATTATATCTGTGTCAAATATACTATTTTAAAATTTGTTACATTCTTAGTAATGTTAAAAAAGCAATATTTGGATCAATGTGTGGTATGGATTTTTGTAGATTTTTCTACTCACTGAGGCATGCAGTCAATACCTAATTTCTCTAGAGATATACTGCATTTAACATATTGAGCTTTTTTAAATACTTCAGACCTGTGCATTGAGTGTATAATACCTGTTTTAATTTGACATCATTGATGACCATAAAATATGATGTCTAAATTGCATTTTAAATGTCTGTTTATTTATGTAATATAGTCAGTATCAAGGAAAGATATATTACATACTTTTTTATTTTTGCCAATTGCTATCGTATATGAAATCCAAGTCTTGTGTTATTTCTTGCATGGTTTCATTTCACTCTAATTTAGCACTCCAACTTACAAAATATATGTGAAATAAACTGAGAATGTATTTTCATGTTACCAAACTTGGGGAAGTGACATGGTTTGTACAAAATGTATCCTCTTAAACAATGATTCAAAAAAGGAGCCCATTTTCAATGATAAGATGTCAAGGAAAACCTCAAGCTATTGATATGCTCTGCTGGATCTGTTAGTAATCAGAAAAAAATGCTGTTGATTTCTATTTTTAGGTAAATTTGACTGCTGTAAATAGTATTTGGTTGGTGTGTTTCTAAACAATAATGAAGATACTATTTATTCTCCATGGCATGACCCAATTTTGACATTTATTTTTAAGGGTGATTTTATCTTTTTTTATTAAAGATTTTATTTATTTTTAGAGAGAGGGACGGGATGGAGAAAGAAAGGGAGAGAAGCATCAATGTGTGGTTGCCTCTCACATACTCCCCAACTGAGGACCTGGCCCACACCCCAGGCATGTGCCCTGACTGGGAATCTGTTCGGTGACCCTTTGGTTTGTAGCCTGTGGTTAGTCCACTGAGCCACTGCAGCCAAGGCCCAATTTTGACATTTAGACATGACTTTTAAAGTCATAACACAGGTGGAACTGTTTGGTTGGGTTAAGAATACACATCGGCCAAATGTAAGATACCTTTACCTGTGCTCTATTGAATTAACTTTTCCTAAGCCTTCACTATAGTGTTTCAGAAACACCCCCCAGAACAAAACTAAGGCTTAGAATTTAAAAGGTACAGAAAAAATAAGGGAGACCTGGATTTAATTTATTTGCAGTGTCATGCACTGAATTCTCTTTTTCTAGTAACCTTTTTGAATTTGCAAAAATTTATTGCCACTGTAACATTTTCCAGCATTTTACACATCTGACTTTACAAAATACTAACATAGGTTACTAGTTAGAAAAATAAAACTAAAGTCAAACTTTGTTTTGCATATGGTCTCCTTCACTTGATCAGGTGAGCATCTTACTCAGATGTGTTCTGCTTTCTTACTGTCATTTCTGAGCATATAAGCTAGTATTTGGGACATTTAAACTCTGCTTCAGGCAAAAGTTTTCAAGTTCACTTTATTATTTCCTACCAAACTTGCTTTTGTTCACACTTCATAATATTACTCTGTATTACAAATAAAACTAAACAGAAAAAACTTTAGGCACATAATCAGACCCATTTTGGAATTAACACGTGCACTTGTCTTTTTCTCCCAATCTCTTTCATTCCATTTGATGAATTGGGCCCATATGATTTCACGCCCAAGTTTGTTTTTAGAATAAGGACCAGTTCTCTAAGGTAGCTCCTCTGCAGTTCTTGTACCAGCTTCGGAGGACAGTTTAACACTTTGTGATCTAACATTTTAACTAGACACCCTTCTTCATCAGAATGAAGTAGTTCGAAAGAAATAGTATCTTGAAAGGATAGTTGCATAAAAAATTTTGTTAATGCTACGGCTTGGACCTCAGGATCTGCTGCTTGTTTATTCCTTACCAAAAGAACTCTCTTTGAGTCAGTTTATCTTTGGATATTTTAAGTTAAAATGACTACTGTGAATAATTCCCTAACTGTAGAAGTGGTATGTGTAATGTTGTTTGAATGGGGTTAAAAGTAATGATGGAGGCAAAGTAATTATTAGATTGAGTGTGGGCTTTGGATTTGAAAGACGGATTTCAGTGCAGAGCTGTGTCAGTTTTGGCTTTGTGATACTGAGCAAGTTATTTAACCTCTCTGAGCCTCTGTTTTCTTATTTGTCAACAGGGTTAATAATACTTACCTTCTATTGTCAGGATGACTAAATGGAATAATGTAAAAGTAGTTAGAGTGTCGGGCACAGCAGCAGCTCCATAAAGCACATCAGTTGTTTTTATTTTAATGATGCATTTCATTGTCAATTGTTTCTGTAATCTGCTTGCTAGTGAAGTAGAACTCAAGTCCCCCACTCCCCCATGCTTTTTTTCCCCCAATCGTTGTTACTCTTAGCAATCCCATACAATTTAGAAATGTTGAGCAGTCGAAAACAGCACAGGCTTTGCATGAAAAGAGTCATTTACCTTGTTCCATATTAATAAGCTAAATAAAAGTTAGATGCTAAATTGTATTTGGAAGCTAACAAGAGAGTATAGAAGAAAAATATTAATAACTAAATTTTGCTACATTTCGATAGCACTATAAGTAATAGTTTGATTTCTTTAGGAAGTCTATATAAAAAAATACCATTAATGATTATATTTATCACAGGTAACTGAAGAACCCTGTGTTACAGTGGGGCAATTGTGGGGGAAGGGGATGGGCAAGGGTGGAGTGGGGTATGGGGAGATCATTGATGATGGGAAAAAACAATAAAATAAAAAGTAAATGAATAAAGGAATACAGATTATACAGAAACAAAAGAATCCATCATATACTTCAGCTTTCAAATTTGAAAAAGTATTTTTTATACTTAGACATTAATAATCCTCTTCAACTATAATCAGTTCTTGTTTTTATTTTCAACATTTTATTTCTTTTGAAATACAAAGGAATTATCTAGAATAATGTAGTAAATATCAAAAATTCATTTCCTAGATTCAATAATTATTTTTAATGTCTTTCTATTTTGATGTATTTTAAAGTCAATTAAAGATATATAGGGTCAATTCATTGTGTTATTTACATATTATCTAGAGTATTTAATTTTAATTAAATTAACAGGCATTAAAATCACTTTTCTGTGTGCAGCAGATGAAAGGAAGACATAACTGCAGGTAGAATCTTAGCATTGGACTTCACTAAAACACGTCAGACTTTGTAATTTGTTTTCTAGGAGGGAATTTCAGGCAGCATATGCGTTTAGAAGCACTTTTAGTACACCTGCCTTACCCTTTAATGGTGGGAAAGGGTAACTGTAGGGTGTTTTAAAACATCACATGTATTTCTGTTGAGCTTAATGGAAACATTGGTAAAACTCTTGCCTAACCATAGTTATTAATGTATATATACAGTAAAAGAAAATAAGTAAAACGTTGAAAATGTGATAATGTATTTTAATTAGGTAAGACCAAACCATTATAGTGAAGGAAAGTTAACTCTCAAAGGGCTATTTCAAGTGAAGACCAGTTTACAAAAGACTGGCTTCAGAAATCTAAATGACTTGTCATTACGGCAGTTTCCCATCAATTAATCCCTCAGTTGGAGGGTGGGGGGGAGTGACTGGGAAGCTTCATTCCATTTTAATTCTTGATTGTTTTCCTCAGAGAGCCTCTGGTGTGAAGCCTGTGTCATCCAAACAGGTGCCAGGATGGAATTTTTTTTTAAATTAGAGGATGTGAATTTTCTTAAGTGGTGCTAATCAGGAATTGCCATAGTGGAAAAGGGACTTGTGAGCACATCTGTACAAACGGAACCATTCCATTATTAATGGGAGATTTATTACTGAAGAAATCACTACGAAACAGTGTGCTAGCGATCGTGTTTTTATTTTCATACGAGAGCCAGCACTTGCATTAGGACATCGTCGAAGCCTGTGCAGAGAGTAAACGGCCCCCATGGGACTGTCGCGTTCTGCTGGACTGAAGGGCCTTTAATAATCCAGTACTCTAATAGCAGTTAAGATGGAGTGTGTGTAAGGGCTAATTTTGTCTTCTGCTTTCATAATAACTCACGTATGGCAACCAAAGTAGCTGTGACATGCTAGGAGCATTGTTCTCAGGTAACTTTTTAAAATAAAAACTAAGTTTACTGAGCAGCGTATTGGACTTTTTTTAATGAAAGATAACAAAACAGGGTCCCTGCTCACAGCACGTGTAACAGCCACAGATGACACTTAGGAGGGTGTATATCCCTGCACGGATGAGCATTCAGATGACGGTAGAAACGTGAATGCCAGCCTATTGTCTTATAACAATTTGGAATAGTTATAAAAGTGAGTTTATTTTGTGGGATTGTGTTCATGTTTTAATTATTACTTCAATAATATTTGTTATATTTAACATGTTCCTTAGATTTCATTGCCCATCTTTTGGAATAAGGCACTTTAAAAAATAAAATAAAATTATGATGGAATCAGTCTACAGAATTTAGTAGTTTGATCTAAAGGATATCTGCAGTGGCCTGAAAATGTTATTTCACTGCATTGTATATGAAAAGCCATCTTGTAAATGCTGAAAGCCTCTCTTTGGCTTCAAAATCGACTTCCCACCCCCTCTGCCCACACTCCCAGGCACACCGTTGCCTCATCCTGACAGTTCCTGTCTAGGATGTTTGATCAGAATCTTAGTGCAGCACTGTCTATATCTAAAATTAGTATCTGTAAAGTTTAGAACCCTGTACCCAAAATAGTAGGCATATTTTATCCAGTACTTTCATTAATTAAAAAATATCTTAAGAGAGACCTGCGTTTTAGTCCTGCACACTAGATGGCAGTTTTGTCATATTCTTCCACCTTCAGATGCTGCCAGTGTGAGTGGAGCAGAAAAGGCCATCAGTGTTTAGTCTGCACTCACAGGGTCTCTGCATGACCAATGCGGACCCCGTGGGCTTCCTGGAACATATGTTAGCAATTTAGCTGCAGACATTTATTTCTTTGTTTTACTGCTTGGCTCTTTGAGAAAGTGTTGGTGCCAGGTTATGGGTTGTCTGGATCATGTCAGAGGCCATGGAGATCAAGTTCATGTGACAGGCTAGACTAAGGAAGGATGAAGTTGGAGGAGGTGAGGAAACTGACCCTTACTTTCAACAGCAACAAGTCACTGCCTGTCTGTGGACTGGAGCCAAATGCTTCGCGCCTAAGTTTTACTCCAGCTGAACAAACAAAACACGTTGCCCATTTGGCTTTTTCATATTTCATCAATAGTGAAATCAGTGATTTCTCTGTTTCTCAAAACTTGCTTATCCCTCATCTTTCTCTCGTAATGCTTACTCCTACAGCCCTGTCCAGACGGAGTGACCTTGAAATCCTCGGCTACTGCCTGCTGCGGTGGCTGTGCGGGAGACTGCCCTGGGAAGCGTGCCTGCAGGACCCTGTGGCTGTGCAGACTGCTAAAACAAAGTAAAGAGTTTCAGTGTTCCACCATGTGTGGCAGCAGGTCTCAGGGCATCCGTTACAGGGAGTTAGTATCCTAGGGAAGGTGCCATGTACTCAATGTGATAACCAAAGCACATTGCTTAAATTTGAAAAACAGTATTTACCAACTGAACAGCTTACAGACATAAAATCCATTAAGATAACAACTATGAAATCACACGTATGTGAGTTGTAATAGAAACTATAAAGTGAAATAGTTGTTCCTTTACATGGTGCTTTCCAAAGCTTAGATTCTAGGGGGTGGTATTTTCAAGGAAGACTATTTTCAAATTAGCATTGTGTGAGTGTAGGTAGGTAGTCTGAGCTCGGTCTGACTGATATTAACTGTGCAAAGCAACAATGTGGAATGGAACAAACACGGCCTATATTTTTCGAGTGAGAGTAACGTGGCTCTTTTTTAACCCTGTGTCTTGAAGGGAGTATATTTTGTTTCTGAAAGGAGAAACAAACAAAAATTTTATATGAGGTGTTTATAGGAAAGATAATCTTGTGAGCCATATAAACATTTTTAATATTTCACATTCCATTTTTCTCAGCTAGAATGTGTTAGCATGAAAATTAGGTCAGACCAAGAACAGAGTGTGTTACTCTTTTACTGTTTTCTCACTGATCAGGCCTAAGAAAAAGTCAATTGCATGTAGCACACAATAGCCATTTTTTTATTATATAGCAATATATGCTCAACAGTAGTTATCCACAGATACAGTATCACAACTAGAAAAGGCAGCTATGTTTTAAGTAGGGCATGTTACGACAGAAGTTTACAAAAGGGGCAGCTGATTCAGAGAAACTAATCTTCAAATTCAGTGTGGCATTGGTTCTCAATAGAGAGAAAATCTAGCCTGCAGATGCAGAATGGTACAGATTGCATTTGTAAATACTGACATACTGAATATTATATGAAATATTTCTCCACTTGGAATGTAGATCATCCCAGTCCCTCACCCAAAATGAACACATTTATATAAGTCAATATTAGAACCATCTAATCATTTATTTACTGCAGTGATCGATGTGTCCATATTAACCCCCATAGAACTGACATTTTTCAGTATATGGGTCAAGTCAAAGCACAGTAATGGGCATGTGTGAATAATCTCAGTGTCCAATTTTCCACCTCAGTTTACTGAATTTGAATAATGTACTTTATTTTGAAGATTAGCATTTTAATTCTAATGATTATATGTGTGTTCTTCTTCTAAGATTTACCAATATGATTTTAGATTTTTATCAATATACATATACATATATTGATGCATTCATTGTTGATATCTTTAATACGCCTATGTGTATATTCAAATATAATAATAGGGGATCATATAAAATGACACACTATACTGCTAACAAATATAATCTCTTTACATTTCAGGGATCCTTACATATGTTAATATCTTCATTTTGATTTGATTACTAGTAAAAACCTGTAGGTCAGTAAAGCTAATATATTATGAAATGTACAATTAAGGTAAACTGTAGACATTCTCAAACTTCTTATAGTATGTAGTACATAATTATAATTTATTCAACTTTCTGAGAAGGCATAACGCTGAATTTCCCATCAGGGCGTGCTTGCATGTTCAGCCACGACACCGATCTCCCTCGTGCCCTTTATCTTCCTGACGTGGGTGATGCTAGATCAGAGCATTTCTTGTTGCCATAATGCCTGCGCCTGGGTTTGTGATTCAGACATTCATGTCAGTGATTTTAGTTGACTGTTTATGTATTTGTGGCTGAAGCAATTTAAGAGAGTTGTACTTGTTCTGTGTAAAACACTGAAAATTGGTAGAATAATGGGGCTTTTTTGTTTTGTATTTTGGATACTTCTTGTTAACCTGTTTAATCATAGGGTAGCATAAAACACTGCCCAATGGTAGGTACTGGAGGAAAAATGCTCTTAAAATCCAGACACAGTTTTTCTATGTATTTGTGCATGTTTTTAAGAAAAAATTATGATAGATATTGCTACTTCTACATTCTACATTTTACACATGTAAACTTTGAATTAAAGCATTTATTATGTAGTTTTAGGTGACTGATATAAAATTGGTCACTGAGAATTAGGGGACCTTCCCACCCCTGCTTTCCATCTTACCATTGCCGGTGGGTGAAATCAAGTCAAGGTGTTGGCAGTTCACCAACACAGAATTTGAGTTTTGCTTTTTAATCGGACAGTGGATCACTGGATCGAGAACAAAGTCATTGTGTGTTACTCTGTTTCGTTTTAGTCTGTTGGATGAGCTCCCCGAGTCAGTGCTTAAATGGGCTCCTTCCGGAAGCAGTTGCTGTAAGTCTGGATGATAACTTCGACCTTCTCCAATGTGCTTTGCCAGTCACCACATTCGTCACTCTCATTTTGTAGCTTTTTAATCCACCCCCTCCTATTCCACAGGCATGGGAGGAAACTCCTCAGGGTTACACATAGGTTGCTAGAGCAGGGACTGGTTAGATCCTTTTTGACATTAGAACGAAAGAGTGCTGCATAAAAATACTTAGCTTTCTGGGCTCTGCCCACTGGGTTTTTTCTTTAGATATGGATTATGGGAATCATGCCTAGGTTAAATGGTGAGCTTTATCTGGTATTTCTAGAGTTGACTTTCTATTTTCCTTTCTCCGTATATTGTTGAAAGAAGATAATGCTGATCTAAGAAAATACCACTTTCAATCAGCAATTAAAAAAAAACAAAAAAAATCATTAAACACATGAACGCCATTTAGACCCTGGGTCACAGCCCCAGAGTTTTGGATTGGCAAAGGCATGTGGTGTTGGGCTTTGGAGGTGTGCTTCATTGAATGGTTTTCCCTTTCAAGTTAGTGTAGACCACTTCTGGAATTCTTTAATCGACAGTATTATTAGTAAGAATAAGTCGACTGAGAACTACCGAAGAGCCTGTTGTTTTCAGAGCATGCTGGGCACGGTGGGCACCAATGTAACAACTGTGTTACATTGTCTTATGGAAAAGAGCCCCCTTAGGCTGTCACGCTTGCTTTTCCTCCAACAGACAAGCAGAGTGAATCTTATTCTCTATTTATATTGGCCAATCTCAAAGCTAGCTTTTAGCTGACTTATGAAAGTGAATAGGAACACTGACCCTCTAGCTAAGGTCAAATACTGTCAGTTCCCATCTGAGAGTTTAAAAGAGTTAAAGCATCTTAAACTTATATTTATAGCCCTTCTCTGACAAGAAACCAAACTGTTCATTTTCGTAGAAAACAAGAACAAACCAGACCTGCTTTCCCTTCCCCATTCCCCAAGACCCTAAGTCTGCCTCCCCACCTCCTGCTGTACCTTTTCTTCTGGTGGAGCGGGGCGGACAGTAGCGTGTTCTCATTTGGGGGGGTGGTGGAAAGATGGATGCATTGCATTTTTTGTAACTGCACTGAGTAACTTGGTCCAAAGGCCAATATTCCCTTTTGACTAATATTCTTATTGGCATTTTTACCAAGCTATATAGTTTATGTTTTACTCAACAAGACAGCAAAAAATAAAGAGAGCTAGGGAGATGTCAGAATTTTTTTTAATTGTATAACTCCTTTCCCTTTCCTGTTCCTCTTGCACAAAAGGTAACTGTTCAGTTTCGGGTTAGAAAAGCATGCCCAGATGTCCTGGGTCATACAAGATAAATGCCTGCGGGCCCGTGTGCACTCTGTGGCACTTCTCTCCCTAGAGCTAGGTAAGAGAAGTGGGGAGTGGTACAGGAAATCGTGGGAGGAGTGCACGTTCCTCTTGTTCAGCACAAACCATTTGAGTCTATAGTATTATTTTATAAAATGCAGACTTCTTTTCCTAAAGCACAAAACATCGAACCTTTAATAGTAACTGAAAGTCTCCTAATTTTGTCAGTTATGCTTAGGAGAATGGGTATTGCAAGCAGGAAAATTCTACTGATTTACAAAAGGTTTATTTCTAAAACATTTTATAAAAAAGCCAGGAAGTTGACAGTGTGCAGGCCCAACTCAGTGTAATAATAGTAGTTTCAAAAGTTTCTATCTCTTGAAATGATAGTTAATATTTCACTAACTTAAAAAGCAGATAATTTAAGAATATCATGACTACATAGTAGTCAAAGTATTTAGTTTTATTGCTCTGGAAATGTGCTAGCGAATTAAAAAATGTACTTAAAATAAGCAGCCTAGATCATGAAAGGCTAACATGGAAACCCATACTACATCCCAGCAGCCTAAGCTTCAAGTTTACAATAATAAATTTGTAACACTGGTGGCTGTTTCCTTTTTCTCCCTCTCCTTCCCCACTGGGCTCTTGTTTTTTCAAGCCCCAGGCCCACGAAAGCTCTGCAGGATCACTGCTCTCCGCTACTGGACTGCCGGCGTCTCCCATCGTCTTCCATCAGTGACTTGTCATCAATGTCCCCAATGTGTTCGGCTCTGGTCTCTGTTTGGGATATTTTGGTTAATCGAATTGCAATATATCAACCAAACTTGGCTTATCAATCTTGAAAGGCCCAAAGAACAACAGAATATTTATATCAGAACAGCAGCAACTGTAATCTAACCTTTTTTTTTTTGATCATCCCTTCAGGAATTGGATGCCCCCATAGGGTTCCTGAAAACATGAGTTATAAATATGATGAAACCACAGCACTTGCTAGTTAATAGAAATCTGGTTGAGCAAATGCTAGATAACAGATTGTATATATCTTACACCTTAGAGAGGAAAAATGTAGGTTGTCTAACTGCCACAGTATCCAAAACAAACACACAAAAAACCCGTGGAGCCAGGAGATTAGCCTAATGTTCCTAGAAAAATAGCTGTGGACAATATGGCACATCATGGTCACTCTCTGACTTTCCCAGAGGAGACACAGGTGGCCACTGTTCCTTTTGGAACATTTTCCCATGGGCAGTGAAACCCAGTTTCTCTGTATTTTCCCATTTGAATGGAGGTAGGGCTGGAGGGGAAGGGAAGGGTTAGGAAGTTGCTCCTGCCAACCCACCAAACTTCTGAGATTTCCTTACCACAGGATAAGGAAGAAGTACTTGTGTCTGGGTCAGTAGTAAGTTTTTTTGAAGATAAGAGTCTTGTAAAGACTAGCCTGTGGAGTATCTAAATGTCCCCATAAAGAAATAATATCACACCATTAAAAAAAAAGAAATGAAAACATGCCCATTTTCGTAAACAGCGTGTGGTATTATCACTCTATTCTGGATTTTAGATTGCACCTTCATGAAACAAAAATGCAGAAACTACATTTTTTTTAAGGCTGCTATGTTTGTATCTTTAGGGTACTAATTCTACTTGTATTTAGAAGTTTCTAGTTCATACATTTTTTTTTTTGGTGGCGGGGGGAGTTACTTTGTAGTCCTAGGCAAGAGATTACAGTAGAGAAAAAATAAAAGGTGCAATTTCTCATCCCTCTGTGCTGCGTTAGGAGGACGGCGGTGCCACAGACACACTGGGTCAGCTTTAATGTACTTAAAAAAAGGACGCGAGGGGGGTGAGGCGAAGTCCACAGTCCGTCACAGCTGAACACGTACAGTTCAAGGCCATTTCTAAATGAACTGTTATAATCTCAGAATCAAAACCTTAATTAAAATTTGGAATGATTTTTTCCTTCGAAGGAGATTTAGAATAAATAACAGTTGTTTTTAACTGAATTTTTAAAACTTCAACATAAAAAAGTTTGATCTGTTGTATTATTCAGGTAGTTATTAGTGGTTCCACCCCATAAATCAAAATCTCTAACTATAATTTTAAAAATTTGTTTACTTTGATAAGATTAATGAATTATAAATGCCAACGAAGATGTGTAAAAAACGTTTCTCTCATCTTGTCAAGTCTGTAGGTCACTATGCATCTCAGTCATTTTTGGATATCATTTAAAAAATGCTTTTCATTGAATTGTTCATTCTTAGTTTCTTCAGGATGAGTGTGTGCATAAGAGAAAAATAGATTTTGGGGATTCTGGGGTCCTGACATCCTTTGCCAATTATGAATATCATGTAAAAAAATTTAATTCTTCACAGGTGAAATAGCCCAGTATTTGGTATGTGCTCATAATTTAGCCTATGATGAAAAGCCAAACTATCAAATGCTCAAGAAGATTCTGAACCCAGGTGGAATACCTTTAGGACCATTGGAATTTTCCATTCAAGGACGGAGTGTAAATGTGCTTACTCCAAACAATCACAAAGTAAGTAACGTAGTCCCTGGGATCTTATGCTTGCCTTCTGTGAAGTGTTCTTCCAAATGAGGCTGTTTTAGGTTTCAAATGAGTTTGACAACCCGGTTTCTTGTTTATTATATTCAATTCCTCTCCTCTTAACTTGACTCCAAGAAATTTTGTTGAACGTTCTCTTGATTTTGACATATTATTTCTTACAGAAAAGTAGTAGGTTCCATGTTCTGTTGTGCACGAAGCCATCACTGACATCAGAGAGGGGTCAGAGAGAGGACTAGGTTAGGGCTAATCTGACTTTATTCATGAAAGCCTTTATTTGCTGCTTTTCTTTAGATTTTTTTCTTCTTTCGCATACCAATTTGGCCGTGATTTGATGGTAATGATAATAATCTTAAACATATTATTTATATGTGCTGATATTTCAATATATAAACAATTCTTTTTAAAAGAAGTTATTTTTAAAGTTACATCCCCTTTACTCTGCTGTCTTCTGACACACTTACATCAAATTAAAAAAAAAAGAGAGAGTTGGAACTTGAAAAAAGAATTAAACTTGAAACAATACAAAAAGAATTAGTGCAAACCATTTTTCAGTGTAGGTGGGGGAACCCGTGACTGCTCTCAGCAGCATTACCAGACAGGTGACTAAATGTCCATTTCTTCCTTGACACTACCCACAGGCAAAAAAAAAAAAAAAGGTGGGACGGCTTTTTTCCTCTCACGCGTGTATAATAAGGTAGGGTCAGGATGCCATTCATTTTTAATATTTCTTGTGAACTTTGGATCATCGCAAGTGTTCATGAGCCAAGAATGCAGGATGCAAACTAATGTGACTGATTGGCTGCTAGATGAATGGTGAGTCAAGTATCAGTGCACAGATGGTTCTGATTTGCTGAATTTTGTAGCTGCTGCAACTGAAGACATAAAATATCCTTCTAGTCATAAATTAGCTCTTTGGAAGCAAAACCTTGACACCAGAGCTTTACAACCTTCAATTAGTAGGGAAAGAAGTATTTGAATGACTGTGGTATTGACATCTGTAGGCCTGCATAGTAATCATTCCTAATAGAAGAGAATATCTGTTTGAGGAGGTTTTGCATGGCTAATTAACTACCAGTGAGAATATGTAATTTTTTCATGATCTCCTGATTGTCACCTTTCTCTCATGATACAATTACATTTTATTGTAGCGAGTGCCTCACAAACCAATTGTCAGCACTATTTACTATTGCAGCAGGCAGAACAAAAGTTCATGTTTAATAAAAAGCCACTGGATTTTGATCTTGGTAATTACTGAGACTTATTTTAACAGTTTTATTGACTTTTGTGTTTTTATCACTTTCGCAACAAAACAAAGAGCCATTTCCTTGACATAGTATTTCCCTTGCAATAATGGTCATCATTTAATGTACACTAATTTAGGTAGGTTTTTCCCTCTTTTGTAGTTTTCTAGTTTCATAAACTTAATTGAAATATAAAAGAAGCCATTTTAAAAACCAATAGCTGTATCCTCTGATATAAAATTGTAGTTATTCATCAGAATTTTCAGTTTCATCAAATTCAAAGGATGTTGTGAAACCATTATATATGCAGAGAATAGAACATAAAACAGTTTTTGCAGTGAGCCTCAATCAAATATATTTCATTCTTTTGATTAGAACATTTCAATTATGAGTAAAAGGAAAACACTAAGAATGATATACATTCTTAAGACCTTAGCTAATGTCTGTTAACAATATGATCAGCCTCAGTATATAGAAAGTATGCTGGTTGGGGATATATTTCACAGCTTATCAATATTTATTGGGTAATGATTTTATTTCTCTAATATTTTAAGTACACAAATATATTTAATAACTAGAGTATAAAATACAGGTTCACTATATGTGGCTAAACTTTAGTATCTTTATTTTTAAAGTTTACTCATTTTGTGATTCTAGAAAACCAAACTTGAAAATGTTCAAAAGCTAAGTATCACCATATGAACTGTCCTGTATTCTGTCCTTTTGTGTCATAGAGAATAAGACAGTTTCTACAATTGATCTTTCCCATAACAAACACAATTTTAAGTCCAAAATGAATATTAATCATCTGGCCCCAAATTTCTCTCTTTTTAGTCACAGAATCTCCTTCAAAACATTTCTTATTCCTCTGCACGTGGATCACTCTAGTTATTTAACACACTAGTGGATGAACTTTGGACTGGTAGTTTTTTAGATGAAGGTGCTTAAAAGGAGGCCAGTGGACTAGAAAATGTATACAGTTCGATAAATAAAATGTTTCTAAAAAAATAATAAATAAAAAAAATGTTTCTGTCATTCAGTATTCAAAGGAAAGTTAGGAATGTTTTAATTTTTAAAAATGTTACTTCCCTCAGTACATAAGTAGTTGTACATTTTAAATTTAGAATTCTTAAAAATACGTTTTGGTTAGGTATGAGAAGATAGCATATCACCATAAGAATCTCAGCAAACTTAAATCATGTTTTTGCAAAAAAAAAAAATGAGGTATTTTTTCATACTAGGTGTTACTAGGTAGCATGCACTGTTTCCTGTAAACAGGTCCTTCTTCCTAAAGTCCCCAAATACTGTTACTGAAGTTAAATTGGGAATGCATTTTTGTCAAGATAGTAGAGACACTGATATTTTTTCCTGAAAAGCAAATCTTTGGGGGTATTTGCCTCAATTGAAATGATGGTATGTGTAGCTGAAATCACTCTCCACTAGGTCTGATGGCTCCAGAGGTAGCACTGACAAATTAGGAGAATCTGTCTTCAGGGCTACCACAGTCTATTTATGCCATCCACGGGGATTTAATGTCCAAAATTCACTGAAGGAAACCATATTTCAGTAGAATGCTTACTGAGGTGAGCTACAGCTCTAGAATTCCCAGATGAGAATGCTGAAGACGAATTGAAAAACCAGCATTATTGAAGTCCCAATTCAACCCTGGAATAAGCAGTTTCTTCAAGAGCCAGTAGCAGATTCTTTTATCAGTTTATCAGTATCTCCTTCCTGAAGGTGATAACCTGAATCCCTTTGTTAACCGTATAGATACCTGGGTGTGATGAGGCCCCTGTCTTTCCTAAATGCTTTCCCCAGGCAGAGCAGGAGGCCAGAGTTGACATGCTGGAGCTAACCCATATTTCAGACAGTAAAAGTTTGTCCCTACATTCGCCTTACATTGGAGGTTCCCGTAGCACATCCAGGGGTGAATATATTATTATGGGTAGTAGTAGTCTTTGTGTCGAACTTAAAAGTTTACAAAAATCTTGAGCTTTTATTCTCAAAGTAAACTTGTCTTCATGTTTATTTTATGTGAGAAAAGTAGAATATACATTCTCCATTATACACACACTTTTGGCATATTAAATTTTAAGGGCCCAGAAGTGTTCCTGATTTTGTAGAACAGTGTGCAGTACTAGTGGAAATGTAGGTAGGAAATGTAGGAAATGTAGGTATTTGTTTAAATAGCCACTTTCTCAAAATGACACACATTTGGATAGTATCCTTTTATTTGATTATGTGGGATGCCAAGTGTTGTATTTTTTATGACTTTGGGAAAAATGTTTACTGTGTTCACAATTACAGGTTAAACTTAATCATGCCACTTCATTCTTACCATTTTCAAACTTTCCCTAGAAATTGAGCCGTGGCATAAACTAAATGTCATTTTGTCGATTAGGTAGGGGAGTCTGTGGCAGGACTGCCTGTCCCTCTGCCACCTGACCGCAGGTGCGGCCTCTCGGAGCACTGACTCTGTTACACCACATCTTTGTACAGCGACGGCACCCGGGGCAAAACCTGGGAGACCTAACGTGCCTGGAGTAGAGGCAGCACCAAAAAACTCAGTATCTCAACTAATCCTTTATAACTAGAAGGACACATTTTCATGGTGATTGGCAAGCCAGTGTTTTATTAGGATAAAACTGTACAGCAGCCTTAGGAAACTCTTTGTTTCACACCAGTGGTATGATGAGCATTTATTGCCAAGACGGAAGAGTGGCTCAGGAGGTGGTTACTCATGAATTTTCCCAGTCATTTGGGAGGGTTCAGTGGTGGAAACTAAGAACCCCTGAGTGATTAGGAAGCTATTTCGGTTTTCAGGTTACTGAAAGGCTGTGGCTTTGCTGCCCTTTGAGAAGCTGGGATCTGGGAGGAGGAGTGAATAAAGAACGATGTTGTGACAACTCAGACCTAGCCACAAACAGCAGCATATTTTAAAGGGAAGGGGTGAACACACTTGGCAACAGAAGCTAAAAATGGAGAGACTACAAATTAGGGCTCTGCTTGCCCAGCCAATGAAATCCGTTCTGTTTTGGCACTGGCTACTCCATTATTTCCCCTGCACCGTTCCCATCTCCTGCCCCCTGGTTAACCCATGAGAAAAGGTGATGGCACTTGCAGCTGCTGTAAACACGACGCAGCTGAACAGCTACTTCACATAAGGGTCTTCACTGGCTTTCTATCTTCCGACTGCATTGAGAGCTCTGCCCTTCTATTTCCCTGTCTACCTCAAGGTTATTAAGAGTCAGTCATCCCCTAGATTACACCACGATGTGAAAAAGAAACCTCAGAAGCAAGCTTGTTGTCAAACTTAACCTCTGATACTGGCACACAGTATTAGATGACATGAACTGTTACTCATCTGCTTAAAGGTTAAATTACCTGTACAGAAAAAGGAAGCAACATCGTAAGTTCCTCTTACACATTCACATTAATCAGGCTTACTTCAGGGGTAAAAATCTGAGATTCTAATTAATAAGAATTTAAACTAAAAAGATATCCTGGATCTACTCCCAGCAAATGTTAATAATAAATTCATTGCAGTTTTAAAATGTGACAGTTTCCTGTAAAAATGCTGTTTTCAATAAGCAAGTTATCTATAGAGAGAATTTCTAAAGAGTACACAACAGAGACACTAATTTTAATTGGTCTTGTCCTACTGATGAGAAAGGGTCACAGGATTTTGCCAACTACTGTATTTTTTCTATGACATCCACTTGTTGGTTTCCTCTCAATTTCTTCCTTTTTTTCAAAGCTTGGCAAGTTTAAAATTTTCAAGAATCTGGACGTGAATGCATTTTTTTACGTGTCATAAGTTTTCATTATACGTTACTACTTACTCTGTCTACATTCAACAGGTTGATACGCAAAAGGCTGCAACAAAGCAAGTCAATCAGATGCAAAATAGGTTCATAGAAACGAATGTCCACAGTGAAAGGAGCGCTGAGTCCTATGCAACATGGAGAAAAGTGCAAAAAGAGAAGCCAATTGGATTGCTTAACAAGGACACAGCTCAGGTGAGAAATTTTTTGTTTTGTATTGTTAACAAAAGGCGTGTGCTACAATAGCATGTGCCCTTTGGAAATAAAGTCGTTTTATTTTCTCCTGAGAGCCAGGGTTGTATACAGTTTTGTTAAATGAGAAGGGGCAGAAAATATCCTATCCAGCAGACAGAAACAAAGGAGCCAACTCCAGTAACGACGGAAACAGAATGGCGGCGAGCACATTTGCATAGAGATCTGATTTCTTCCTTTAGCCTAAGAATGTAATGAAGTGCACTTAAATTTTTATGCCATCTACGATCCATTAGGGACTTAGCCTATTCCATACTTTTACATTGGTTCCTCCAGTCTAACCCTTATAATCAAATATGTAAGTGAAGTGTTTCTCTGTCAGTACAGTTGTATCTTTTACATCATTTGATCATTTGGTTGGATAGTGACTTGCCTTTAGTAGATGACTCACTCAGCCAATAGCACGTCTTTCCTAATCTAACCTTGTTGATAAAAGAAGAGTACAACATATTTGTATCTGCAGAAAGGCTATTATTTTATATGATGTATACACCATCATTTTCCCAGAGTGATTTGAGGTAGTTTACAGTGGACAATAGAATAATTTAATGCCCTCACCTTCTGCCTCCCATCCCCACTCCCAAATGGTACATCAGGCAGCTGGGATGTTAATCACTAAACTGATCACTGGAATTTGGCTCTGAACTTCTTGGCAGCCAAGGGAAAAATTTAGAAGCATACTAGTTAGGTATATTTTGTCCAACCAGGAAGCATAGAAGTTTATCCAGAGAGAGAGATGCTTTTTCAGTACTAATAAGAATCTTTTGCATTTGTTCTGTTACAATAATAGTAGCATCAGTTTTAAAGTTGTAAAGGAATCTACTTCAAATCTTACAGTTCCTGTTCGTAAAATTAAAGACAAATACTGCTTGGTGACAAAAATAGAGAGTCTTGAGTGCTCTTTTTCAGCCCTTCCTGTGCACTGGAATCACCTGTGTAGGGCAGTGGGGCGGGGGGGGGGGGGGGGGGGGGGGGGGGGGGGGGGGGGGGGGGGGGGGGGGGGGGGGGGGGGGGGGGGGGGGGGGCTGTAAAAATACTGATGCACAAGTTCCAAGCAAAGAAACCAATTCATTTTAATTAGGGTAGCGGTGTGATGTGTGTAGACTGTATCACTCCAGAAAGTTGTTCCCATCCTCAGTCAGTCCCTTTTCTACAGAGACAACCACTGTTTTGATTCCCTGATTCTCATCCCTAGATTTGTTGTGCCTCTTCTAGAATTTCACATACGTGTAGCCATACAGTTGCACTCTTTTGCAACTGGCTTCTCTCACTCCACATGTATTATTGTTTCCATACTGTTGCATGTATTAGTAAGGTCTTTTTCTTGTGGAGTGGTATTCCATTGTATAACGATATCACAATTCACATATCTGTGCTCTCATTAATGGACAGACACCTGGACTACCCCTGACTCTAGCCACCACAAAAAATAATTGCTATAAACATTGTGATACAAGTCCTTCCATGGACATGTTTTGTTTCTCTTGAGAGGTGGATTTGCTGAATTGGAGGGCAGATGCATACTCAACTTTATAAAAAGCTGACAAGTGGTTCCCCTTTTATACTTCTACCAGAAATGTACAAGAGTTCCAGCCATTCCACATCCTTCCCAACATTTGGTGTTTTTTTCATTTTAGTCATTCCAACGTGTGTATATTAGTATCTCATGGCAATTCTAATTGTCACCTGATGACTAATAATTTTGAGCACCTTTTCATGTGCTGCCATTCATATATCTCCCTTTGTGAAGTGTCTTTCAAGTGTTTTAGTCCATTTTTATTTAGTTGACTCTTTTTAGTATTGAGTTGGAAGAATTCTTTACATATTCCACATACAGGTCTCCTGTCCAATAGCTGTATTGTGGATGTCTTCTCCTTAGTGTACACCCTGCCTATTCATTTACTTAACAATGTCTTTGATGAGCAGAAGCTATTTGTTATTTTTATATGAAGTTCGATTAATCAGTTTTTTCTTTACAGTTTTTTTTTTCTGTCAAAACTAAGAAATCTTTGTGTACTTCAAGGTTACAGTAACTTTGCTAGTTATAGAAGGCTTGTTGTTTCAGCTTCCATGTTTGGGTCTGTGAACGAGCTCAAATCAATGATTATACGTGGTATGACGTAGGGGTTGAGGTTCGTTCTTTTCCAAATAGAAAGCCAGTTATCCCAGCACTACTTGTTTAAAAGACTTTCTTTTTCCTAGTTAAATATGTTGGAAGACTTTTTCAAAAGTCAGCTGACCATATTTATCAAGTTGATAATATTTCTAATGTATTGAAAATTATCATAAATGGGTGTTGAATTGTGTTAAATGCTCTTGCTGTATCAGTTAATATGATCATTTTGTTCATTTTTATACTATGAACATGGTGGGTGACATTGATTAGTGTTTGACTATTGAACTAATCTTACATTGCTTAAATCAACCTCACTTGGTAATGATGTCTTATTATTTTCATATGTTGTTGGATGCAGTGTGCTAGTGTTTTTTAAGACCTTTGAACTTATTTATTAAGAGTACTGATTTTTAGCTTTTATTTTATGGTCTTTGTCTAGTTTTGGTGTCAGGGTAATGCTGATGAGTTGAGAAGTTTTCCTTCTAATTTCTGTAGATGAAAATTAGTAGAATTGGTGTTGTTTCTTTTTAAAATGTGTTGGAGAATTCTCAAGTGAGAACATATAGGCCTGGAGCTTTCTTTTCCTTTTTAACTATGAATTAAGTTCATTTGCTAACATTGTTCAGATGATCTATTTCAAGAGTTGGCAAATTTTTCTGTAAAAAGCTAATAGAAAATGGGTTTTATAGGACACACAGTCTTTGTCACAACTATTCAACTTTGCATTGTAGCACAAAAGCATCTTAATACAATACATAAACAAATGAATATAGCCAATTCCAACAAAACTTTATTTATGGCACTGAAATTTGAATTCCATATAAATTTCAAGTGTCACAAACTATTTTTTCCTACCATTTAAAAATCTAAAAACTAGTCTTAGTTGGTAGGTTCTAGAAAAACAGGTGGTGTGCCAGATTTGGCCTGCTGACTAGTTTACCCCCCCCCCAATCTATTTCATCTTGAGTTATTTTTTGTAATTTATAGTTTTTTAAGAATTGTTCCATTTCATCTAAGTTGTGATATTTTTATGTTTAGAATTATTCATAGTACTCCCTTATTTAAATCCTTTACTGTGGAATCTGTAGTAATACTTCTTTCCAGATGTTGATTGCTTCTGTTTTATCTTTTTTTTTTTAGGTCAGGTTTATCAATTTTATTGGACTTTTTGCAGAGCCAGCTTTTGTTTGATTTTTCTCCCTCTTGGTCAATTGCATTGATTTCTGTTCTTGGATTTACTTTTTCTTTTTCTAGTTCCTTAGGATGGAAACTTAAGTCTCAATTACTGAATTAAAACTTTTTTTTTCCAATATAGGTATTTAGTATTATAGATTTTCCTTCCAGCACTATGTAAACCATGTCCCACATATTTTGATATATTTTCATTCAATTCAATATATTTTTAAGTTCCTCTTGGGTCTCTCTGACCCATTTAGAAGAATGTTTTTAAATTTTTAAGTGCTTGGAAATTTCCCTTTTATATCTTTCAGCTTGATTTTTATTTTTCTTTTTTCTCATCTAGGTGGCAGGTTAAGTTGTTGGTTTGAATCCATCATTTTTTTCTAATATAAGCATTTCATGTTATAAATATCCCACGAAGCCCCATTTTAAATGTATCCCATGAATCCTTATATATTGTATTTTTTAGTTCAAGACATTTTGTACTTTCTCTTGAGACTTATTTTGTGATACCTTATTACATGTTTATCTGTTATTGATCTCTAATTGATAATGTCTGAGGACATACTTTGTGTAATTTTGTTTTAAATTTCTTAAGGTTTATTTTATGATCCAAGATAATTATCTGTCTTGGTGAATGTTCCAATTGTAGTTGTAAAGAACATGTATTTCTCCCACATTCGGGTGCAGTACTCTATATATATCAATTAGATCCGATTGGTTTGTGGTATCATTTTCTTTTATAGCCTTCCTGATTTTCTCTAGTAGTTCTACTAATTACTGAGAGCGGGGTTTTTGAGTTTGGGGGAAGTGGGCTGCTGCCTCTTGGCTGTCATTTGCTGAATGCACAACAGTGATGGCCAGTAGGGTTCCTACCCACAGTGTTTGAGGGTTGATGTCTCTTTGCTGTTTGCTTAACACAAAGTGGACATGGTCAGTAGGAGCCTACTGCACAGTCTTTGTAATGTCTGGTGAGGTGCAGGAGAGGCACAGTGCGGGGACAGTCTACAAGGCTCTGCCCTATATTCTCCATAGTACCTCGTGGGGAGGGCAGGGGTCACCTTTAGTAGTACAGGCTGGGAATGACTGACATGGCTTTCATAATTTCCATTAACACCTGGTGAGATAGGACACTACCTTGTTAGTGAGGGGATGGTCAGCAGGCTCCACTCTAGTTTCCTCAGCGCTTAGCGGGGACCATAGGTTTGCTCCCCAGTTAGTATAGGGTAGTGATACTTGGCAGGGCTCCACCCCACAGTTCCCACAGCAGCTGATGGGGACTGGAAGAGGTCCAGCTTCTTGATTTTTACCTAGAGTAGAGCAGGTATAGTCAAAAGGCTTCTGTCCTGTAAACCTGCCATTTCCCTGGCCCCTTGGGATTTTTGGACCTTTTTTGGTCTGTGCATATTGTTTTCCGATTGCAGGCTGCTTTATGGTCCAGATGAACCAGAAAGAGGGGGATTAGGATGAAAGACTCATAGGTAGGTTATTCCTCACATCCTGAGGCCTCTGTCCAGTAAGGCTTCTTTCTATTCTGCAACTTTCAAAATGGTCTATATTAGTTGCTTTTTGTCTAAAGTCTTTAGTTATAATTAGCAGGAGGAATAGTTGAGAATGCTCTTACTCTGTCTTGTATGTTAATCAGTGTCCCTCACCTTCATTTTGAAGGCTTCAGTGGGTATGGAATTTTTCATTCTGAACTTTCAAGATGTTTCCCTGTCTTTGTGGGTATGCTTTCTTCTGGTAATAAGTTAGCCCTTATTCCTATCATTGGCCCTTTATATAATGCATCTCTATTCTGGCTGCTTTTAAGATTTGTTTTTTTTTTTAATCTTTGATTTTTTAGGGATGGAAGTCTTGTGTTTATTCTGCTTTGGGCTCATTGAGCTTCTTTTACCAGTGGGTTGATATTTGTCATCACATGGAAAATGATTTATTTGAGTTTCCTGCCTTAACCCTTCTTCTCCTTCTGAGAGCCAAATATATGCAGATTAGAATGCTTTGCCTTATTTAACAGATAAGTAAAGCTCTGTTCTTTTTTCAAATCAGTCTTTTATCTTGTTGTACTTTAGTTTGGATGTTTTTGCTGGGCCTCTCACCAATTGTCAAATTAGCTGTGAAACCCAGCCAGTGAATTTTCCATGTCATACTTTTCAGCTCTAGAAGTACATTATATTTTCCATGTCTTTGCTGAATTCCTTATCTTTTCACTAATTGTGTTTAACCTTTCCTTTAAGTCCTTGAACATATTTATGTAGATATTTTGTTGTTGTTTGATAATCAACTCTACCATCTGGGTCATACATGAGTCTATTTCTATTTTTTCCCTTGTATTTATGGGTCAAATTTTGCTGCTTCTTATGCGTAAAGTTTTATTGTATATTGAACATTCTGGGTGCTAAGTTCTTGACTTTCCAGATTTTATTAAAGAGTGCTGAATTTTGTCCGAACAGGCAGTTAATTTATTGGTGGTTCAACTTGAACATGTCCTGACTTCTGTTTAAACTTATCGGGGCTGATCTAAAGTAAATATTATCTTAAATTGTGGCCTTTCTAGGGTCTGGGTTGTTTTCCTTTCCTCAGAAAATCACAGCTTTGTTTTCTATGCCTGATCAGTTCCTACACGTATTTTGCTCAACTTCATTGTTGTATTTATTTCATGGGTTTTCACAGCAGGAGGGGAAGTCTGATACCCATTACTCTTGGCCAGAACTTAGAAAAGGTGCTCATTTTTTCATAGTTCCTTACTGATTCTAATGTGTGTTTAAGGCTAATGACTGATCATAATGCAGGGTTTCATGATATCATCACTACTGCCATTTTGGGCTGGGTTATTTGTTGTACAGGGCTGTCTGTACATTGTAGGCCACCATCCCTCCCCGTTATTCAGTAGATGCCAACAGTACCTCTTCCCATTGTGACAACTCAATGTTAAGAAATTGCCAAAAGTCCCTGTGGGACAAAATTCTCCCAGACTGAGAACCACTGCTGTAACAGAATAAATCACTGCATACCTTAAGCCCATGCTCCTCAGAGGCTGTTATGCCTACCAGCTGCACCGTATCACCTGGTGCTTCTTAGGAACACAGAACCTAAGATCTCAACTCAGACCTTTTGAATGAGATCTGCATCTTAACAAGGTAATCAAAATGATTTGTAAGCTTTTTAATGTTTGAATGCCATAGACCAGGAGTCAGCAAACTTTTTCTTAAAGGGCCAGATAATACATACTTTTAGGCTTATGGTCCAGTCATTGTCAGAACAATTCAGCTCTGCCACTGTAGCGTAAAAGCAGCCACAAACAATACAGGAAAAATGGGTGTGGCTACGTTCCAATAAAACTTTATGAGCCACACTTTTCTAATGTATGCCACAGACTATCCCAATCAGATCTCTCAGTAAACTGAAGACAACTGGTGGTTAAATTCTTTCATGAATACATGTCCATTTGATATTATTTGTTGTTGCTTAGAGAGATGACTAGGTTACACACATTTGCCTAGGTATCTTAGTAGCTTGACTTCTTTTCTAGGTGGGGCTATCATCCATTCCCACATCTAAATTATATATAGATGCTGCTTGAGTTCGCTTACCAGTGGTTCTCAGCCTTCAGAAATATTTGACTTTAGGGCACATTTCTTTTTCTTTGTGGAAAAACAACATATTGATATTATTGGCCAGTGAAATGAGTATTCACTTATTTTGCCTTTAGCAAATTAAGCTGATAAAACTTCAGGAAATGCAGTTTTTAGGAAAATTGCATTGGTGTGAATTTGCTAGAGTAATTTGAAGTCAGTCATCCTCCTTGCCATACCACATGTTCCAAGTCCCCAGCAAAGGACAAAGGTACTTTGGCCACATCTCTTGACATTTTGTTAAATGCTTCTAGGCATTCAAGTTTAACACTGTGAAACTTTAATTTGTATAGACTGTTTGTTTCCTTTCATGCTAGGAGAAAAGAGTGAGCATCTTTTCCTAGATCAGCTTTCTGGACAAATTAGGATTTTAATCAGCTGTCTTCTTGAGGTCTTCTATCAGAAGAGCCCAGGCAGGAGGCTGCAGCGGGCAGGCTGCTAGCCCAGTCCACTCAGTGGGTTCACTGTATTAGTTATTAGTAACCAAAAAGATTTCTAGTTATTACTGACACCCATAAGATCACTTACTGGCTTACTAAATGGTTTAAAGGAACCAGTGTTAACCAGATTTGACTGTTTGGTACTGGTAAGTACTTTATAAACTCCTAAAGTCCAAGATCTAAAAATAACTTAGGTAAAATAAACACACAAAACTGATTTAGCATTCTTAGAGTATACAAAATATATACTTGATAACTGTATTTTATTTATGTATGCAAATAAATGTGTGTATTTATTTATTTTTCCACAGGAAAGCACAAGGAGAAGACAAAAATATTGTGAGTCTCAAGAACATTTGAATGAAGTAAAAAGTCCTCCACAAAAAGATGGCTGTATGCAATTCCCAAACTCATTTTATGAACCCCAGCAAGATTTTACCAGTCCAGCTATGTTCAACAAGTCAAGACGCCCACCTTGGTGCACGCGCACTTCTCCAACTGGTACAGAAGTCACAGGCTTAAAGAGGTCCACAGGATTCTCGTTTGCAACTGCCCGGTTTACCCTCAGTGAAGAGACAAGGGCAGATGTATGTGTTTATGGCATCATCATTCTTCTTCTTTTGATTAGTATTGTTATTTTGTATTTTCTTTGAAGATATCAAACAAAATCCTTTTGATAATTTTTGAAGTTTCAGTTCTTCACAGAAATGTTACATTCTTACATTTCAGGGCTTCCTCCCAGACATTTTTAAGGTAATTGGCTTAAAAAAAAAGAGAGAATATATTTTAACTAAGTAAGTTTGAGAACATTCTTAAAAAACTGCTTTATATTAAAAATGGTGTCATGATACAGTTTGGGAATACTTTTCTGAAGTTTCAGATCACCCAGAAAATCTAAAACAGGAGTTATTTTAAAAAAGGAAGTAACCATTTTTGATCAAAGGGTCGATCTGAAAATTAAAATGCTATTTATGGGGATAACTTATGTTACAGAAACTTTTTTTTAATACATAAGTTATGTATCAAAAAGTTTTAGATAAGCTGATACATAGGTACTTCTAAAATACAAAACTAAAGGCTAAGGACATTTTATGAAATGTGATTAATTGCTTACCTTACTACAATATGGACATTCACCAAACAGGATGTTAAAACTCTGTCTACTAGTCTGTAGTCCTCTCAACCACTGAAGATTTTAAAAAGAAGAGAAGATAAAGGAACCAGTATTAGCATTATAAATACTCCAGAAATATTTTCCTTTCACATTTTTGAGTGCATTATATTTTTTATTCCAGAATATTTACCTTCTTAACGTTCTTTTGCAAGAGTAAGGGGAACATCTTCTGAGCAAATACTACACCACTAATATGCTGAATAACAAGGGGAAACTGGCATGGATTTCAAAGTCTACTCACACTGGTGTATAACCAAATTATGGGCCCCTGTAAAACTTTGATGAAAATTATTCACCTTTTTTGTGCTTGAAACACACAAAAATGATGCATACAGGTCTACGGGGTTCACAGACCTACCTAAATCCATTAACCACAAATTAAGAACTAGTACTGTAAAAGATACCATAGGATCTTGAAAATCTAGGTCTGTCTTCTGGTGTTAATCACCAATAGTGGGGTAATTCTCAACCATTAATTACAAGCATGAGGCAGTTAGTTTTAAAAATGAAATGAGTATTCATTATTATAAAAAAACACATGTTCCCTTAAGAGTATCTCTAGAATTAGAACTGGTATTTTATGATTTTATGTAAGTTAAACTGACATCTCTACCTCAGTTCTCCCTTAGTAAAATACAGATAGCACCAACTACTATATCTAGTCATAAAAATCAGGTAGTGATACTAAGAAAGACTCAGAAAATTGAAAGCACCGTATAACTAAGGTGTTTTGTATATTGATGCACATATAGTTTATCGTATGTCAACTGTGCCCTAAGATGAATGCTATTGAGAGGAAATGACTAGAGACAGGAATGAAAGCAGATTTCACATATAGTAAATAAAATGTCACTGATGGAGAGTGCTGTGAGATATCAAATGTAGCCTGAAAAGTAAGTAATAGATGCTCCATATTGTGAGTTCCCTTGCACCTGTTGCCACCACTCCTCCCAAGTGGATGAGTCTATAGTTTATATGTGGTTACACAGGTATTTACTAAAAGATTCCACTGTACCATCAAGTTAATTTATGAGTCAGTAGTAGTCCACAAATGTATTCTGGATAAATTTCCCCCTTCTTGGTTACTGTAGGACATTCTTCCATCATGAGAAAGTATGATGAAGACAAGAAGCACATGGACATCTGAAATGAACTAGTAACATAGGAACTAATGGCAAAAGAGATCATATTGAAATAGATTTTACAGTCTATACATTTCAAATATGCATTCTTCCTCTGTTGTGTTAGCTGAAAAAAGTCTTGCTAATGTTATTTTTACTTTACCTCATATAAGCATATTTGATGGAAAGGCTGTCCACACTGGGGATTATCGCACACTTGGTCAGGAATGGCACCATCCAGCTGAAAGGCATAACAGATTCCGCAATCCATAGAAAAATCCTTCAAAAGAAAAATGTAAATGTATGTGTTTAAAACATACAAAATGAAAAATGAGAGAATTGAGTAATATGGTATAGACAGTATAAAACTTTTGTACAATTTTTATGAAGATAACTATCACTTATAAAATATTAATAGTCATATTACTATTTAACACTTTATTTGTATGAGAGTGCTCTTTTTCATTCAATAAATTATACACATAGATATATAAAAAAAATTCTATTTTTGCTTCACAAGATTGAGCTTAAGTTTCCCATATTGTATACCAATATAATGCCACTGTAGTATGTAAAAATAGGATCTGATATTAGCTAGTGGTTACTAGCTTCAAAATTGTGTAACTAAAGGAAAAAGACAAAAACATGTACACCAATTTAGTGGTCTACAATTTAGCAGCTTTGTCAAAAATCAATTCTTTTTATTTGCAATGTAGTAGTGTCTGATGAATTTTGAAAAGCTGTACTACCATCCATCACAAACACTTACATTACATGAATCAGAACTTCATTTCAGTCATCTAGAAGCAGATAGTATAGAAAATCCAAACATTTTATTAGCTACCTTGGATCTATTCCCCTATTATTAGTAATAAAGATGTGTGTCATTAATTTACTGTTACAAACACCATGGAAAAAAGTACACTTATAAGCACCAATCAAAGGCTAACAAGTTCTTTGATGCAACTATTATTTGTAGTTCAGAAAGCTATTCTTCCAGTTCCCTCACTTTCAGCCTCATTTTTCTCTGGTGCCTAAAAGAAGAACATTTAACTTTTACTATGCAATGCTGTATGGAGTATCAAAGCACTAAAAAATCTTACAGATTTTTCCAGGATAGCACGAGCTGGAAAATCAATTTCTAAAACATCTTTCAAATTCTGTAACAGAGTATTTTCTGGATCCCTGAAAGCATGAAAACAAATGTTATTAAGTTTGTAAAATCACAGAAAAGTAACAATTCTATTGTAAAGATACCTACCACAAATGTATGTTTCTGCTCAGCTTAATTCCCAGGGGTTTCACCACTTCAGGTGTAAAAATTAAAAATAAAAGTTCAATAATTTAGTGGTTGCTGCTCTTGTATTGTAAAACCATATTTGGCATAGAATTTGTTTCTAATTTAAACTGACATAAAACACTGTTAGTTTTAGGTGTACAAAACAATGATTTAGGAATATGTATATATTGTGAAATGGGTACCCCAAATTAAAATCCATCACCACACATGTATTCATATTTTTCTTGTAATGAAAACTTTTAAGATCTTGCAATAACTGTCAAATATACTATCCAGTGTTGTTAACTGTAGAATTTAACTGCTTGATTATAAAATAATATATTAAAAACACAGAAGTACACAGTTCAAAATGATGAGACATTTAAAATAACTACCATTAACATTTTAGAATAATATATAGAATAATATTTTAACAGTGGTATACAAGGATTTTATGATTCTGTTAAAACATTTAAATCTGAGATCTCACACCATGGTCAGCTCCAAGAAAACAGCACTCAGGAAGCATAGTAGGATGCCTGGGGTCTACCTCTATATTTATTGAAGCATTATGTCCTAGAATAAAAGAATATTAAAGTTTTTAGAAGTAGAAGAGTTCATCAAACAAAAAAATAAAGGAGTATCTGGCTGCACACTTATTTCATTTTATACAAAGAAAAAATAGCCAAATATTTTATTTTTTTAAGTATGTTTACTGAGTTTGAGAGAGAGGAAAAAGGAGAAAGAAACACCAATCAGTTGTTTCCTGTAAGGGCCCCCGCCTGCAGATCGAACTACCATCTAGCTATGTGCCCTGACCGGGAAAGGAATCCCCAACCTCGTGGTATAGGGGAAAATACTCTGACCACTGAGCCACACTGGCGAGGACCCACATGTTTTATAAATTTTGTATAAAGATAAATATGTCGCTGTATAATTTCATTAAAAAAGCAAATCTTGAAATTATAATTGTGGCTAAAGATTTGGGAACCCTAAGTTTTGAACAAAAGAGTTATCTATAAATTAGTAGATTAGAGTAGAATCCTGGTCAGGATTCAAGGTTCACTGGTCAGGACAAAGATCTTTAATATAAAAAATCACAACTGACACTGGCCAGTGTGGCTTGTTGGTTGGGCATCATCCTGCAAAGTGAAGGTCCCCAGGTGATTCCTGGTCAGGGCACATGTCTGGGTTGAGGGCCAGGTCCCCAGTTGGGGCTAGTGAGAAGCAACCAATCTGTTTCTCTCTCTTCCCCTTTCTCTGCAAATAAATAAGTAAAAGCTTTTAAAAATATAATGTAAAAATTATTTAAAAAATTAAAAAAAAAAATTACAGCTCAAATATTACCTAAACTACTTTTCATAACTTTCTTGGAAATAGAACTATGTTCAAATAATGTATGAAGACTAGAAATACAGTAATAAACAGTAAAAATAAACACATTTGAGATCTGAGTTTTATGAAGTTTTATAAAATACTTTCTGAATTCTTTTCCTCCATGTGAAGTTTTCCCCTGTAAGTTAAAGGGTTCAATTCCTATTCAATTTGAACTACTCATTTAGTAAAAACAACTAATCTCGGTGGCAGCATCTATGAAAAAGCTGTATCTACTTGTCATTCAGTTCTTTTATAAATTTTAATTGTACTAGAGTACTGCATAAATTTCAGAAATTTTGCTGCTTTTTTGAAAGTGTACATTATAACTGTTAAAGGTCAATTTAAATTTCATTTTTATGGTAAAAATGTCTTGATAAATTCTATATGCTATAGTGTATAAGCCTTTGGCTAAGGTTGGCAACAATATAAATAAAATTACTACAGATCTGGCAAAAAAAGAAACCAAGTAAAATAAATGACTGTAAGTCATTCAAGGAAAAAACCAAAAATACAAAAAGTTAACTTATAATCTCATTTGTTAATATTCTCTGTACCATGAACACAAATTCCATATTAGCCTTTGGCAAAGTCATCTAATGACTCCAGAAAGTACTTTCAGTTAACTATGGCTATATTAACTAATCTTTTAATTAATGTGCTGAAAACTTGGGCTTAAAAGAGCAATTCAATGCCTGAGGCGGGGGGAAGAGCTAAAAGGTAAACATACACAAGAGTAAATGAGGAAAACCCAGATTGTTTCTGCTGAACAATGAGAAATAACAAGTATATTTAATCATAACCTGATAATAATTATTTTAATGGGGACATGAAGACAAGTAACTACACTTCTTTGAAGAAAATATTTTCATTCTTAAAATCTACTTGTTCACAAATGTACCAAAATTTGGTTAATTATTCCAAATTAAATACTGTTTGACTTTAACTGGATAACAATACTATTTGTAGATTTGCTGTGCAATTATCCTTTCCTCTTCTCCTAATAACAGGTTACTTCTCTTCCCCCAGATATTCTAGTTTGCCTGGATAAAAACTAAAAATTGCTTACTAATTGGGATATTATTCACATCAGCATTTCAGAATATCCTTTGGAATATATGATTTATACAGCATTATCTATTTGGGCTAGAAAAACAGGGAGGAAACATATAAATAAGTATCTTCCACTCATCCAACAGTATTTAGTGTGAGGTCAAACAGGTGTCCCTGGGCCACACATTAAATACACTGAGACATGTAATCATAAAAAAAAAATCTCATAGTATTTTAAGTAAATTTACAATTTTGTGTTGGGAGCTATTGAGAACCATCCTGGGCTGCATGTGGCCTGGGGGCTGCAGACTGGACACCCCTGGAAACACCTAAAATTTTGAGAGGCAGAATTTGAAAGCTGTTTTGCTTGTTCATAATGAAATACATAAAACAATCATTTTATAGTAAAGAGACTACAGTGATATTTAAAGGATGATACTTATGGTTATATAACATCTTATTTATTTCATACATTTGTATTTATAATAAATACTTCAAATATACTCACTATTTTGTGCTTTTTGTGTACAAAAAGTGGGTATGCATGGCCCATTTGGGTTCTTTTATCCTTCTCTACACTTTTGTTAGAAAATATTCCCAGATTTGTTCACACTAATCTTATCTAGATTCATGCATGAAAACTTCATTGTTTCTAACATAGTTCTTTTTCCTAAGTAACGTAAGTTTTGAAAAACCTGCTCCACTATTTCTGAGCTAATTAAAAGCTACTTAATTAACACTACCTCTGAATGCTACTTCCATTGGATCACCTTTTCTTTCTTTCTTTTTTTGTTTTTAGAGGGGAAGGGAGGGAGGAAGAGAAGGAGAGAAACACCGATTTGAGAGAGAAACATCAATCAGCTACCTCTTGTACACGCCCCAAATGGGGAAGAACCGCATCCTAGGCATGTGCCCTGACCAGGAATCAAAACCAGGGACCTTTCACTTCACAGGACAACACCCAACCAAGCCACACCAGTCAGGGCATCGTCAGCTTTTATAATGAGATAACTCACTACTTGCCCTTTACCCCTGAAATATTTACATTTAAACACTTAGTAATAAAAAAGTTTATCCCAAAAGTTTTAATAGTTGACTTCATGCAGAAAAGTCTCATCTAGGAGTCCAATGTCATCTTTAGATTCATTTTCCTAATACAAAATATAATCAAACACCTTAAAAAGAAAACACCTCATTAATCCTCTTTTTCCCCACCTACTGCAATTCTGCGTGCTGTTGCACTCCGTGTAGGTTTTTCTGGCTCAAGTACCCAAGTCTTATCATCAATTTCATCCATAACATCCCAGAAGGCCTTGAATGACTCCAATGCTGCCAAAAACTGACTATAAATGTTTATTATGGAGCTCTATAAAAAAAGACAGACGAAAGCTGAGTAAGTTGTAAGGCACTATCAATAGCAGGTAATCTTTCACTTAAAATACAACTCAATTTAGAAATTTTAAGCTGTTTCATATCAGCTAAAACTAGGCTTAAGAGTCAACTCTCCCTGCTTCAAACTTTTTCACCTCCATCCATATTAACAGGACCATGCAATTCTCAAGAAACTATGACATTTCAAAAACCATACTTATTTTTACAATGAATTTTGTACTACATACATGACATAGTAATTATTAATACAAGATATGTATGTACAACTTTATTAATATATGTAACATATTAGGCATAGTGTATACAATTTTAGTATGAAAATAGTATTTTTATTTTTGCTGTATATATCAAGTTTAATGCTGTACTATTTGTGACTTGATTAAATTATTTTTAAACATGAATAAATTTAAGACAATTAGGCAAAAGTATGAAAAGTTTTTCACTTTTAAAAAAACAAATTACAAGATTTCTTTTGATGTTAAACTTTTAGCTAATCTCTGAATTCATATTTCAAACATTAACTAGTTAAATACATTTTATGGGAGTTAAATACATTTTCACTAAATGATAAGAACACAGCCATCACTGATTCTAAAATTCAATTTATAATTCAAAGTCAAAAGTTTCTCAAAATAATGTGATATGTTTAAAAGATACTATTGTTTACTAAATATTTTTTTGTAAAAAGCAATCAAAACTAAATAGTTTTTTAAAGGATTTCAAATAAGCAAAACATAAAAAGTCAGTGAACAGTTACCAACTTATACCATACACATGAATAAACTCAAAATGAATAAAATACTTAAATGTAAGTCACAAAACCTAGATAAAAATCCTAGAAGAAAATAGGCAGTAAAATCTTAGATATCTCATGTAGCAACATTTTTGCTGATATATCTCATAGGGCATTGGACACAAAGGAGAAAATAAACAAATGGGACTACATCAGATTAAAAAGCTTCTGCATAATTAAATAAACCATCAGGAAGATGAAAAGGAAACCCACTGTATATGAGAACATTTTCACCAATGATATATCTGATAAGGGTTTAATCTCCAAAATAAAGGACTAATGCAACTCAACACCAGGAAGACAATCCAATTAAATGAGCAAAGGACCTGAATAGACACTTATCCAAGAGGACATATGGATGGCCCACAGACAAATGAGAAAATGTTCAATGCCACTAATCATCAGAGAAATGCAAATTTAATCCACAAGACACCACCTCACACATGTCAGAATGGCTACTATCAATAAATCAACAAACAGGTATTGGAGAGGATATGGAGAAAAGGGAACCCTAGTGCACTATTTGTGGGATTCCAAATTGGTGTAGCTACTGTGGAAAATGATATGGAGATTCCTCAAAAAACTAGAACCAGCATACTACTCAGCAACTCCACATTTAGATATTTATCCAAAGAAATCCAAAAGCACTCACTCAAAAAGATAATATGCACCCCCATGTTCACTGCTGCATTATTTACAAAAGCCAAAATATGGAAGCAATTTAAGTGTCCACTGACAGATAGATGAATGGGTAAAGAAGATGTACGTGTATATAATGAAATATTACTAGGCCACAAAAAGAATGAAATCTTGCTATTTGCAATAACATAAATGGACCCAGAAGCTATTTTGCTAAGTGATATAAGTCAAAGACAAATACCTTATAGAATCTAAAAAACAAAATAAATGAAAAAAAAAAAAAAAACAGAAACAAACTCAAAGACAGAGAACAAATCGATGGTTGCCAGATCGGAGGAGGGTTGGGGAACTGGGTGAAAAAGGTGAAGGGATTAAGAAGTACAAATTGGTAGTCATGAAAATGACTATATTATAAAGAAGAGCATAAAGAAGGTAGTCAATATTATAATAACTACATATGGTGTCAGAGAGGTACTAGACTTAAGGTGATCACTGTAAGATACATAAATGACTAATCACTACATTGTACACCTAAACCTAATATAATATTGTATGTAGATTTTAATTGAAGAAAACAATTTTAAAAGCTTTTTTATGACAATTTTATATTCTTTGTGCTTTTCTGTATTTCCAACAGTAACATATTAATTTTAAAATCATAAAAAGCTTCTGTAAAAGTAGAGATGGTCTTACAGTCATTTCATTATGTCTACAGTATATCTACAGTATAGGGAAAAATAAACTGAATTCAATGAAACTAATATTTCAACAGTATGTCTAGACTGTGTTGAAATCTGATGCAAAGATAAAAGAATCCAGTTCATAAGGGGAACACAGCTCTAATCTTCATAGTACAAAAGTATCTCAGCTTAACCAAGACAAATTCAGCCTCTGGAAGCCTTAAAATTGCATCTGTAAATGTGGGTGTGCACTAGATAGCTTCTAAGGTAACTTCGAGCTCTACAAGAACTCTAAATATAACTTAAAAATCCATAAAGTAGGCCATTCTGTGCACTTAAAAGTACCTATATTTCAAGATCTCAATGACTATAGTGTACTCTATTCCCACTTTTTGTTTATAAACATTTTATAATTCAAATTATATAACTATATACCATTAAATATAAAAAACATAATGATTTAATGTACAGCAATCACTTCTTTAATCAAAAGACTGAAAATCAAAATATCTGGGTTACATTTTATATTCCCATATATTTAAGGAAGAAGTGAAAGATGCATTATACAAGTTGTATTTTCTTTTTCATTGAATTTATTGGGGTGACATTGGTTAACAAAATATTATAGGTTTCAGGTGCACAACTATACAACACATCATCTGTACACTGTATTGTGTGTTCACCACTGCAAGTCAAGTCTCTGTCCATCACCATTTATCCCCCCTCTACCCTCTTCCACCTCTCCCAGGAATCACCACATTGTTGTTTATGTCCTTGAGTTTTTCTTCTCTTTTTTTTAACTCCTTTTTTGCTTAATCTCTTCATCTCTCCCATATCCGACAGCTGTCAGCCTGCTCTCTATTTTTGAGTCTGTCACTACTTTGCTTGTTCATTTTATTCATTAGATTCCACATATGAGTGAAATCATATGGTACCTGTCTTGCTCTCACTGGCTTATTTCACTTAGCATAATGCTATTACTTTCTAAATTACAGGGAAATCTTTCAGCTTTTCAAAACTTTTGAGTTCTTGGAATTGGTTTGGAACCACAAATTCCTAGCAGGATTAACAAAGCAATTATATACTTTAAATGTGGTCAAGACCCAAAAATAACACCCAGCATGTTGCAACTCATTAATTTATTAATCAAAGGAAAATGACATCCTTCTTTGCACATATACATAGCACTATGTTAAAGGAAATGAAATAGAGGAACAGATACAAGACAAAAAAAACTGGGAAAAAAGACAATAGAAATTAGTATTTTAAAAAACTATAACAAAACACACAAAAGGCTTTGTGTCTCAAAAAACTCTCACAAAGCAATAAACTATCTCACAGAGAAGAAAAGTATCTGTATCCCAGAAACAATGATGTAGAAGCCTCTCACCTAAGCCTTGCTATGGCAGGAGATGGAAGAGGAAGACAGGATGGCAAACAACCTCAGCAACTTCTTATCCTTAAAATGTGAGTGAGTGAGTGAGTGAGTGAGTGAAGAGTGAGACAGAGAGTGAGACAGAGAGTGAGACAGAGAGAGAGAGACAGAGAGAGAGAGAGAGAGAGAGAGAGAGAGGAGAAATCCTGAAAAAGTTAGAAAATATAAGCAAGGTGAGAAGAGTACATTTTACTCTACCTACTCCAAATATTTGCAGCAAGAACCCATGATGAAGGCATTTGAACCACAACAAGTTATTTTATCTGTGTGTGTCTGTCTGTCTGTCTTTTGGCCCATTTATACGGGGTGGGCTGTAACAAGAAAAAAAGGCACATACTAGATGCCAGAAGTTAGAAAATTATCTCTGCAACATTACATGCACAGGGAGCAGAAGAGCTAAGTTTAACAGGGGAGCTATTCCCTGATACGGAGTCCAATTTCCTGTGTTACAAGCAAAGGTCAGAAGAATAAAAGAATGTATTAGTCTTGAGGAAAAAAACAGACATCTTCACATGATCTGAAAATAGGAAGCATAAAAATATTGAGAGATCAATCTAATATTAGGTTCATAAGGCACGTAATAAAAATCTCTGCACTGAAATCAGAATATCTGGACTGTTCTGTATATGGACTTTTCAGTGAAAAGATGTGTATGTGGGATCCCTACATTCATTCACTGAAAATTTCTGAACAAACATAACTAAAAAGACTTCTAAACAGTTTGTTCTGTATGATAGATTCAACATTTAAACCTTGAGATTATGAACCATTAGAAAGTCTGTTAAAAGATAACCAAATCATGACCTTACAAAAAACCCAACAGATTTATTGTTCTTTTCCAGACAGGTTTTATAATGCTAAAAACACAGTCAAACTATTTTGGCAATGCTTGCCAATTTTTAGGTTGGAAGACATGCATGAATCAAGTACCCCAATAGTAAAACAGGAAAGGTCAGGTTGGTGGTTCTTATTCATATTTAACAAATAAAATAAACCATCAGAAGACCAGGTTGTATCATTACTGAAAAACCTTAAAAGGTATTACATTTTCTTACAAAGCTTAGCCAGTAAACAGGGAGACAGATGAAGAAGTTCTCATTAGCTCCATGGCTACAGACTATCTTTAGTGAAAAAAATCAGTTGTCTGGTTTCCACATTGTCAATATCCACTGATGAATTTTTGTATGCTTAAGTCTAAATTCTTTTCAAAACATATTAGTATCACTTAATGAAAAGGTGAGATTTTTTTTTTACATTCTACAAAGAAGCTAGGTATAAAACAACAACAAACCAGGTACAACCTAAGTAGAATTAGTCCTCCAACGTTGTTCTTTTTCAGACTTTTTTTTTTAAGATTATTCTAGGTCCTTTGTCAATATAAATTTTTGATTCATTTTGTAAGTTTGCCAGAATCTGTTGGGATTTTGACTGGGATTGCATTACATCTATAAATCAATTTGGACAAAATTGACATCTTAAAAATACTGAATCTTTTAAGACATGAATATGGTACATATCTCCAATTAGGCCTTTAGGCAAAAAAAATTACAGACACGTCACCAAAAAAAGATGTATACATGACAAATATGCACATGAAAATATGCTCAACATCACTGGTCATTAAGGAAATGCAAATTAAAATCACAATAAGCTACCACTACACACCTACTTGCTAAAGCAAAAGCAAAGACTCACTGTAACAAACATCAGCAAGGATGCAGAGAAATAAGAACTATCAAAAACTATTGCTGGGAATGTAAAATGGCAAAACCACTTTGGGAAACTGTTTAGCAGTTTCTTAAAAAATTAAACATACATATCCTATACGATCCAGCCATTCTACTCCTTTCTCTTCATTTATTGAAGAGAAATGAAAGCATATGATTCATATAATGACAACACATAATGTTCACAGCAGTTTATTTGTAACAGTCAACTCTTGAAAACAACCCATGATGCCCATCAACAGGTAAATGGACAGTAAGTGGTAATATAGTCATACAGTGGAGTACTACTACTCAGCATAAAAAGAATGAACTATTATTATATGCTACAACATCAATGAATCTCTAATTATGCTGAGGAAAGAAATCTGACATAGAAAAGTATGCAGAATTATATAAAATTTTAGAAAGTAAATCAATGCTGTCCAGTTGCCTGGGGACCAGACAAGCGGGAGAAGTGAGGGGTTACAAAGGAAAAGGAGGAAACTTGGGTGTAATAGAAATGTTTATTATCTTGATTGTAGAAATGATTTCACGGGTGTAAACATCTGTCAAACTTACCAAATTATACACTTTAAGTATGTTTGGTTTATTGTATATCAATTATACATTAGCAAAGCTGTTTAAAAAACACTCGTTTTGATTTCTGGACAGTAATAGATCCACATAGCAGTGCTTTCTTTTCAGTGTAGACTTAACAATTAGAAGCTTTTAAAAACTTAGCAAATGAAAACATTTCTAGCATCAAGCACAAAGGCAGAAGAGTAACCATTCCTAAACCTACCACTTAGAGAATGAAATTTTATCACTTATATGTATATATAGATATATAAAATTTGTATATAGCAAAGAAGGAATGAGAAAAGATATATATAGGAATTAAGATGTTAGCTATTCCCCTATAACTGTTATTAAATTATGTTAAACTAGAAAAGCACTTAAGCAGAAAAGTGTGAACACTGCCAATCTCAAAATGTAACGCTTATTACTTTAAAAGCATTTTGTTACTTTTATAATACCTGAAGTGATATAATAATGTCAGTCACTTAACCAGATCGTAGAGTATAATATCTTCATCTTAAGTACTATTATTTCCAGCATTTTAATAATTTTCTCACAGTCCTGAAATGTGATCTTTTGTGCTCTGATGACACTTAAATTAATAGCATAATTTTCTGGTACTTGCAACAGATGCTTTCTATTCCAATTTTTTTTATACTTTCCTATAATACTTGAAGATAAATCCTCTAATAATCATTTTTGTCTTTATCTCGGAGGGATTCAAAAGGCTTCAATAGAATAAGGAAGTATCAAGAGATTAAACTTTTTAAGAAATTTAATTTTAATATTAATTGCAATATTCCAATCAGGTATCTTTACAGAGATAACTCCCTTAAACATTTGGTTCATTTGATCTTATTTGCAAGCTTCACTGATGTTCTCAACTCTTTCTGTAGGTACGACTATACCAAATCTATTTAATCAAATGCTCTTTTCTGTCACGCAATCCATACACAACATTTCATGTCTTTGTATACTTACATTTATTCTGACTATAACAAACCACTAATGACTAAAAAGTTTTGCCATTATTTTTAAGTCATGTGAACAAGTTATCTGCCCACAAAGGTTCACTTTGTCTGTAGCCATACAGAATGATTATAGCAACTGTTTAAAAGAAAGATCAAAGAAAGAAGGAAACATCTGTCAAGTGTAGTTGAAAATAATTAAGTTCTATCAATATGTGAAATTTTCTCAATCTCCTTTTTTCTTATCCAGCAACCATTAATCTAGAACAAACCCTAATTACTCTGTACATGGAAGTACACAGCAGCCTCTCAATCAGCTTGCTTCACTATATATAGTCTTGCCATCCTTAGAACTCTTTATTACTGACAGTGTAACCTATTAAAAAAACATGTTTTGTTGAAATCTAACCCAGAGAGATGTTTTGAGGGGGGAAAAAACTATGTGGAAAAATTGTAATACATCTGGCATCTTAAGGAATTTAGGAAGTTGTAAGTCAAGAAATAGCAGAACATAAACCTACAATTTCATAAATTTATTAGATCAGAGTCCTTTCTTCACCTTATGCCTATTAATAGCCAAACCAACCAAACAAACAAAAAACACTTTTGAGATATGCTATTACAAAACAAAATTCTGACCATGTCACACTTCTTCCATGTAACCCCAGCACTTTGAGGATAAAGCCCAAGCTCAATAGAATTAATATAGCAGACCTGGCCAAACTCCAGCAAAAGCTTCTGTCCATAGAGTACCAAATGATGTGTAATTCATGCATTATCTCCTACAATTTCATGCCTTCATTCTTCAGCTAATGCAGTTGTCTCCTGAAGTTTCAACTCTCCTCCCAATCCAACTTTTCATTCCTTAAAACTTACTGAGCTTAAATAATACAGGTATTTCATCCAGAAAACTTGCTTGATCACATCAGGTTAGATTATATGCCTCTTTTCTACCTTATCAAAACAGCTCATCATATCACTCAACAAATTTTACTGAAATTATTTTTTTAAATACCTCTCTCCTTATCACTGGGAGTTACTCTTGAAAACCTCACTTAGGGTATTAAAATCTGTCTAATGTACTGTAATATCCTCAGATTCCAGCTCAGTGTTCTATACATAGTAGATACACAATGTTTGCTGCATTTAAATTGCCTACTGAAAACTATCGCTTCTGGCATTTGTTTATGTACTTTCATGAGTTAACTATGAAGAGGAGACTTGACCATGACAGCTATACAATTTACTCTAATAACACACTAAAATTAGGATATAACTTCCCTAGTAGACCTTTGTGACTCAGCTTCCTTACTTATCTTCCTTAAGTTCTATGAATGTCCAAAGAACCCTAAACTTCCCACACTAACACCCACCAAACTACACAAGTGGGTGGGAAAACAAATCAGAGGATTTATTTCTTTTGTCATTTGCCTCTAGCTACAAACTAGAAACTCTACTCATATTTGGCATACTTATACAAAATTTCAATACTTCTACTTAACTAGAGGTCACTGGTGAAAACTATGAAAAAATTAACCTGTTCACCATAATTCAAATAGACCAAGTAAAAACTACGCATTTAGGATTATATGAAAAGACAGTTAAAGCTACTAGGTAAGTAACATATGTGAATTAAATACAAACATCTAATTTCAATCTCTCCCCAACACTATCACTACAACTGTGTTGTTGGTTTTTTCTTTTCCTTTTCCAATTGATGGATCAATTGATTGATATAAAATACATCATGACCTAATTGGGTTTATTTCAAGAATGCAAGATTGGTTTAACATCAGGAAATCAAACAAATAATTTACTGCATTACCAGATCAAGAACTCACAATAGACTCATGTACTCAGACTCACTCCTTCTGAGTTCCAGCACCAGGGTAGCAGCTTGAAAGGCACTGGTGGTATAAAGGCAGAAATCGAAGTGTCTGGCATCAGAGCAAGCAGAGGCCATTGTCCCTTTGCTGAGCCTTCCCCCTTTAAAGCCACAGAGCTGGCAGACCCTACCGTATTTGAAGCTCCATCAACTTGGCTAAAAGTGCTTCACCTGCCTTGGAGATCCTCAGAGACTCTGCCCCACCCAATCTGTGGGCCCACCCAAGCTGCTTTTCCATATGAATGGCTCATCTTGGCTCATGTATCACAACTTCCTAAATTCTATCAAAGAAGCAACAGCTGGCCTCAGTGAGCTCCAGGCTGGGCACTAGCAGCAGCCAGATTAGTTTCACAGTTTGGCATCGCCTGGGAATCTCCAAACCCAGCACTAGTAGCAGTCTTCTCCTATTGTTTTATAGCTCAGGAAGGGCACCTCTGAGCAAAGGATAAGTGGCAGCTGACCTTGGCCTGTGCCACCCAAGAAATCCCAGGGCCAGTGGACAGCTACAGACCACATCAGAGCATTACCACCCTGCCTCTGAACAGCTGGTTCTCCACGGAGGGCAGAGTTTGGTGGTCAGTGGTCACAGTCAATCCTTGCAGCTGACTGGGAGGGTAAATCCCTCCCATTGATCTGCCAAGAGAAACCAAGGCTGAACTACAGGAGTAGAGTGTACTCAGATGACACGAAGGGTGCACCTGAATATGCAGCTTGGTTGATAGGAGAGGCTATGCCACTGCACCCAATAGAACACTTCCTACAATGGGCCACACAACTAAGGCACAGAGTCAAAGCAACTCTGCCTAATATATACAAACAAACACAAGGGAGGCTGCCAAAACAAGGAGACAAAACATGGCTCAAATGAAAGAACAGATCAAAACTCCAGAAAAAAGGCTAAATGAAATAGAGATAAGCAATCTATCAGATGGTGAGTTCAAGACACTGGTTATAAGGACACTCAAGGAACTTACTTGGTGAGGGCCTCAGCAGCATAAAAAAGATCCAGTCAGAAATGAAGAATTCATTAATTGAAATAAAGAACAATTTACAGGGAAACAACGGTAGAGTGGATGAAGTTGAGAATCAAATCAATGATTAGGAACATAAGGAAGCAAAAACCAACCAAGCACAAGAACAAAAAGAAAAAAGAATTTTAAAAAATAAGGGGAGTATACACAGCCTCTGGGGCAACTTTATGAAGTCCAACATTTGCGTCATAGGGGTGCCAGAAAGAGAAGAGAAAGAGCAGAACTTGGAAATCTATCTGAAAAAATCAATGAAAGAAAACTTCAGTGAAAGAAATAAGACATGCAAATCCAGAAAGCACAGAGTCTCAATCAAGTTGGACCCAAAGAGGACCACACCAAGACACATCATAATTAAAATGCCAAGAGTTAAAGATAAAGAGAATCATAAAAGCAGCAAGAGAAAAGAAGCGAGTTACTTACAAAGGAGTTCCCATAAAACTGTAGCTGATTTCTCAAAAGAAACTTCGCAGGTAAGAAGGGGCTGGCAAGAAGTATTCACAGTGATGAAAAGCAAGGATGTACAACCAAGATTGCTCTATCCAGCAAAGCTATAATTTAGAATGGAAGGGGATTTAAAGTGCTTTCCAGACAAGGTAAAGCTAAAGGAGTTCATCATCACCAAGCCCTTATTACATGAAATGTTAAAGGGGCTTATTTAAGACAAAGAAGCTCAAACTATGAACATTAAAATGACAACAAACTACCCTGGCTGGTGTGGTTCGGTGGATTAAGCCCCAGCCTGGCAGACTGAAGGGTCACCGATTCGATTCCCAGTCCATAGCACATGCCTGGGTTGTGGGCCAGGTCCCCAGTATGGATAGCATGGGAGGTGACCACACATTGATGTTTCTCTCCATGTGCCCTGGACTGGGAATTGAACCAGCAACCCGTTGGTTTGAGGGCCAGCGCTTAATCCACTGAGCTACACAAGCTAAGGCTAAAAAAAATTATTATTTAAAAAATGACAACAAATTTGCAACTATCAACAACTGAATCTGAAAAATAAAAAGAAACTAAGCAAACAACTACAACAGGAACAGAATCATAGGTATGGGCATCATCTGGAAAGTTATCAGCTGGGAGAAGAAAAGAGGAGAAAGGGAAAAATGGTTCAGGGATCAAGAAGCATAATTGGTAGAAACAAAATAGATATGGGAATGTTAAGAACAGTATAGGAAAGGGCCCTTTCCCTGACTGGTGTGGCTCAGTGGATTGAGTGCCAGCCTGTGAACCAAAGGGTCGCTGGTTCAATTCCCAGTCGGGGCACATGCCTGAGTTTCAGGCTGGGTACTCAGTGGGGGATGCTCAAAATGCAACCACATGATGTTTCTCTTCCCTCTCTCCATCTGTAAAATCTTAAAAGAAAAAATAGTATAGGAAAGGAAGAAGCCAAAGAACTTACATGCAGGACTCATGGACATGAACTAAAGTTGTGGGGGTGGAATTCCTGAAGGAAGGGGAGTACTGGACAGAGGGGAGCAAAGGGAAAAAAAAATGAGAACAACAGTAACAGCATAATCAATAAAATATACTTTAAAAATGTTACTGAATAAAAGAGTAATTAATAGGTTACTAAGTCCAGTAAGTCACATTGCTATTTTTTTTAAGATTTTATTTATTTATTTTTAGAGAGGGAAGGGAAAGGGAGAGAGAGAGAAACATCAATGTGCGGTTGCTGGGGGACATGGCCTGCAACCTAGGCATGTGCCCTGACTGGGAATCGAACCTATGATGCCTGGTTCGCAGCCCGCGCTCAATCCACTGAGCCACGCCAGCCAGGGCACATTGCTATTTTTTTTAATCATATCATGTATCTCCATAATGAATGAAATTTCTGTTTTGATTGCTGTGATGTCTTTTTATCCTTACTACTGTGGCAATAACAAGATTACCAGGAAGATAAAAGCATTTTTAATTAATCAACTTAAGAGTGAACAAAAATCTAGTACTATGGGTTCTTCAACAAAGACAGCAAAGAGGAAAAATGGTAAGAAAGATAATCTAGTAGGTCAGAAAATAATTTCCACAGGATTCTCACAGTGGATACTGAGGGGTCTTCCCCCCTTGTTGTTTTAAACCAAATTTGTTTTTCTTAACATCTCTATGAAAAAGTTCATTATTCCATATAAATATGAACTGAGGTAAATAGCAGTCACGTGACTTGTTTGAAGTTATACAATTAAGTCAATAACTGAACTGTAAACAGAGCCTAGGATACCCAACTGCTAGTCTGCTGCTCTAACTAATGGATCATGCTCCCTGCTATGTAATAGGACTGTTTCCTTTAATTACAAATTCTTCATTCACCACCAGATTACCAGCCAGAGACTTTATCATTAGTTTTGCTCTTCTTGCATTCATGGCATTATTCCAAGAATATGAGATTTCCATGTTAAAAATATAAAGACCTCTGCTTACTGTATCATACCAAATCTAAAAATTCCAATCACCCTGGCAAGAATACTTCACCAAGCCTGCATTTAATGGCACATTTATTGGTAACTGCAATTTTAACAACCATTTTGGGCTGGCCAGCGATCTGAAGAAAATGAATTTTGTTTTTTATAGAATCAATAATATCAGTGCACTTAAAATTTTACATTAGGGACTTCTACAGTCTCATTAGTCAACAATACTCACATATATATGACTTGTATGTAAAAGTCCAAACTACAGCAGATTGTTAAAGATGCATTTTGGAGCATTTGTCATGTTGGAAAGTAGAATAAGATAAAAATCAAGGTATACTCTCACATTATTTACTAAAATCTATAAAAGAAAATTCAATGGAGTAAATGAAGTAAATATCTGAAAAGAGGTGTGCAGTCACTTGTCTTTGAGAAGCACTTTGTGTTTCTTTGGCACATATCACAGCAGCAGTAGTAGCAGCAGCCTTGCCCTTGGTGCTGATTTCTTACTACTCTAAATGTCTCCTCTGAGCCAGAATACACTGGCTGTTGCTGATCATGCTGTGAGACACCTGCACTGGCTACTAGGCTTGTCATGACGCACAAAACCCTACCATCTTCAGCTTGACATTGTGCAAGTTATAATTATTCATCCAAATGAATATGTCAGAGCAGCAGCAGCAGACCTCTCATCAGAGCAAAAGAAAAATACATCAAAACATTATCAACCCAGCAGGAAGACAGGGACCATAAGGAAAATTACCCATTTTTAATATGGATGCCACAAAGCCATGTCTATTATTTTACAAAAAGAAAGGAAAATAAAGATCTTCCAAGTTTAAAGTCCAGAAATACTGAATCCAAAGAAAAAGTGTATGAAAGCAGACAAGGAATTTTTTTTAAATCAAGTATCTATAACCTACTGTCTCTTAAATATAAATTTGTTATTAGACTATAATAGTAACATTTATATTGCTTAAGAACAACTGTTTAAAAATTGGTTAAAAAAAAGCCTCCCATAAGCAGAATTCTTTCCAACAAGTCAATGAAAAAACGGCAAAAAACAGCAAAAAATTCTGATATTACCTCTTGCTTTCAAAACACATTACCAATACTCTTATCATGTCTAAAGACTGAAGAGTTCATAGCCCTATTAGCATCACCAAAATATACCGTGTACAGCCATACTTTAAAAGAATAGGTAAATATATATTTTGAAAATTTTCTAATATTAAATGGCATGTGTAAAAGAAAAATTGAAGTCAACCCTGATCTCCACAAATGAATATGGCACATCCAAATTCTATGACCATATACAAAATAGGCAAATTCTTATCTCCTACTTAAATACTTATTTAAATATTTTAAAAATATAACTTTTAGAACTATAGAATATATTCTCAGAACAAGATATGCAAAATTTTTCCATTCAAAAAACCCTCAAAATCACAAGCAAGAAACTGATAAATGTGACCATACTGAAAGTTACACTTCTTATTGAAAAACTATTTCATATCCAAAGTTAAAAGACATGCCACAGGGAGAATATGCATACAACCCAAAATAACAAAGAATTACCCAAAATATAGAAGAAAAGCTTATAATAGAGAAAAAATTAAAGAGGCTAAGATTATAAGCACAGTAATAATGACTTATCATTCTTGATAAGAATTAAGGTCAGAATAAAATCAGACTAAGACTTGGAAGGGGATGGGAAAGCAGGAATCATACTATGCATTGCTGCGTAAGAGTGTAAACATACAACCAATTTGGGAAGGCAAGTGGCAATGTTTGGTAATCTCAAAGAGGTGCATTTACCAATGATTCTGCATTTTCACTTCTAGGCATACCACACATTAAGAGTCTAACGTGTACAAAGAAACATGTTAGGGTGTTCACTGCAGCAAGAAATTTAGTAAAACTGTGAATCACATCAGTAGAGCAACAGATAAATTAACTGGTAGATTCATATAGTAGAATGATTAAACATGCATGGATCATTGTTAACCTCAGAAAAAGTCAGGTTGTAATGCCATACAGAATACGGCATTAACAAATGTAGCAAAAATATGAATAGACAGCATACACATCAATTTCAGAGAAGTGGTTACATCTAAAAAGAAAGAGAAGTAAATGAAGAGGAAAGGAGAGAGGGAAAAGAGGGGCAAGTATCAGTTGTTCCAAAAACATTTTATTCCTGAGAGGCAGAAACAGGAAGAGATATAACTGAAGCAAATGTGACAAGATATTAACATCTGTCAAATTTGAGTTGTGGATAAAAAGGTGTCCAAATTTTTATCTGTGATTTGCTAAAATATTAGTCTATAACTTAAAAAATAATTTGTAACATTCCAGTTACTACTAATTAACTCTATTTTCTTGGCACTAGTACAAAACAGAAAACTTGTATGAACCAATTAAATCTAAAACTTTAGTCTGAATTAGTATGATAAACACTTAACTCCATACTTACACGTGCAAGGCACCTGAACTAGTGTTAAGTAGGGATACAATTTTTTTTTAAATTTCTTTGAAGACTTTTCAGCCTAGTAGAATCACTAAGTTTACTAAATTGGATTTTTCTGTGCAGATGCCAACTTTATTTTTTTTAAAGATTTTATTTATTTATTTATTTTAGAGCGGAAGGGAGGGAGAAATAGAGGGAGAGAAACTTTAATGTGTGGTTGCTTCTCGCGTGCCCCCTACTGGGGACCTGGCCTGGCCCACAACCCAGGCAAGTGCCCAGCGCTCAATCCACTTAGCCACACCAGCCAGGATGAGATGTAAACTTTTTTTCAGACCCAAGTCTGGGGGAAACTTGTATAGTAATCTACATACAAGTAAAAAAAATAAGGAACATCAAAAAACATTCTTCAATTGTGAGTTTAGATATGTATTAAGGTATAATTTAGAGATAACATATCTGTAAAGAGTAATACAATCTAAGTACAATGTTATCTCATAATCTCACATAAAACAAAGATAAAGCTTATAGAGCTAAACGGACAATGTATATTAAAAACACAAGAAAGTTATACGATTTATATATAATTCTAACTCTTTTTTTAAGAAGTCAACATAGTATTTCTTATATGTTTGTAATATATAACAGAATACCAAAAGCAAATCCATGGTTTTTCCTTTCCTTTCCTTTGCTTTTTTCTCAATTTCCATTGAAAGGAGGAAGACGTTTTTTGGTTTTTTTAAAGGAAAAAAAATGAGAAAAATAATTTTTGAATATATATGTTATGATTAAAATAATAAGTGAACCTTCACAAGACTATTTGAATCCTGTTAGGCTATTTTTTTAAAACTAACTTCATATACAGGATAATTACTTTATATATTTGTAATATAAATTATAAGCATAAATTTTCACTTGAACCTATCAAAATTTCATAACAAAACAATAGGTATCCTCTATTTAGAAAATATTTGTAAAATGTCACTAGCAGTTTTGTTGTTTTTTGCAAAAGAACAGAAATGTTCTCTTCATTTGCTTTCAACTGATATGATTTACCAGTGAAAGAAGAAACATGCCCATCATCACTTTGTCCTTTGAATGTAACTGCTGCTATTCTGCCAGATCTTTAGAAATTACACATGTAATACTGATGATGGCACTACTAATAATCATACCACCTTATACATAATGTTATAATTTACAATGTGCTTCTAAATACATTATCTTGTTAGATACCATCAATGTATTGAGAAATCCAATTGACAGAAGCAGGAGAATCTCCTATATTCTTTATTCAAAGTATGAATGTTTCAAAGCATATACAAAAAGAATATAGTCTAAGTTCAAAGCTGAATGAAGGAGAAACTCTTTAAAACAATAAAAACTGACTTGAAATGGCAAGGTTTATTATATTTTTAGTCATAATCCATTCTCCTTTGAAAAAGATTCTTTGATATTATGTCATCAATGTTAAAAGTTTTAGCAATCTGAAAAATTTCACCCAATTTTCCCCTTTTTGATCACTGCTTTATAAAGAGTCCTTCAGAATTTAAATTTAAAGCAAACTTTCTGTCAAGAAAGCTTCTTCACGTTTATCTTAACTGAAGCATAAAGAGCTGTGTGTACATGTGTGCATGTGTGTGCAGAGAGAAAAATGAACATTAATTGCTGGGTAATATGAAAGAAGCACTCTAAAAGTCCTGTTTATAAACAAATGCTTAAAGAAAACTAAAAAAATCACTTTATTACCTATAATGGCCACTTACGAATAAACGGAATATGCTCTTTTAGCTACTTAAAATAAATTTATGAATGTACCTGTGGTGTCCTGGAAACAGAAAATGAAACAGGAAAATCCACAAAACAATCTGGTGCTTCTGCAGGGTACTATAAAAAAAGCATAAAATTTGGTTATTTTTGCCTTTATGTGACAATTTCACATGAGGTATTTCATAAAGACTGGGTATATTAGTAAAAGTGTTGCAAATGCAATTTATTGTATATAAATATTTTGATTCTACTGTTAAAGAGATGTCAAGAACTGATTAATAGTCAAGTTATACTCAGGAGGTACAAAGCCCAGTGATTTGGTGGTAACAATGGAATCAGTTTCGAGCAAAGAGAATAAATTAGGTCAGTGTTAGGTCAGCTGCTAATGTGATTTGAGAGGTAAACCACACTGGACCTCAGTTTCTTATCTTCAAAATAAGAGGTCAAACTAATTGGCATTAGTTTCCTTTTAGTCTAAAATTTAATCTCAAACAGCCTCAGTTACTATTTAAGGAGTCGGTATCAGAATCAAGAAATGCACAAAAATAGAATTATCAATTATATGATGTATTTTCCACAGTTAAATAATTACTTTTAGTAAGAAGATAAATAAAAAGAAATAATAAAATGCCTCTGGCTTATTAAGGAAAAACAAAAGTAATAGTTTTAAGCCAGAAAACGATTTGCATAGTTGATAAATAGAAAATTAATTTTTCAAAAGTTTTATATATAAAAAGTAATAGTCACTAGGGCAAATCAGTTTTCTAAGTAAAGACAAAACATAGTTTTTCTTAAAATCAATTTTGTAACTAGAGAATTGTACTACATGATTTCTCTAAAATGCAATTCTGGATTTTTCAGAGTTGTGTGTATTTTTTCTTAAAAAACTCATTTCTTTCCATTAAAAAGCTAAATTTATCCCAATACTAAAAGAAAGTTAGTTTTAGGAAACCTTTCTCTCATTTGACAGAATGTTTAAAATAAGTTTTAGACTCAATTTTTCATCTTATTTTTCCCTACTTTGCTGAATGAAGGAAAAAGGGACAAAAATTATCACTAGAGTATTTGAAAAATAACAGCAGTCCACTGAAGTCAATGCTCTAAAATGAATTAACATTCAGTTACAATTTCTTGGATGAAAACAAATTTATAGACTGACTAATGGCATCTGGCTATGTAGAACTGGTAACACAAAGGCAAATATACAGAAAACCATATAAAATTTAACAATGCTCTAATTTGGAAAAAAGAAAATGAAGAAAGTCTAGGCTGAAATTAAGGAGGGAGGTCTATTTCAGACAGTTAAAATAGATGATGTATTTAAGAGTATAACTGCTGTAATCACTGGGAAAAAAATTTCTATGACATTTTTATAAGTCATGTGATTATCTCAAAGTGAACACAGGCAGAGACTAGCTTTCTTTGGTTTTCAGCTCTGCTAACTAATTTGTGTGATCTTGCACAAGGCAGAAAACTTGTTTTATAAGTAAAAATTATGAAATTCAACTAAAACTGTTATAAATCTCCTTTCCCTCTAAAATGCTAAATTCTGCAAAGCTAATAGCGCACACTTAAAACCTGCATGGGTCAAAATTGGAATATTTATTTTGCTTTGACTTACTGATATTTATCTCCCACTGATGCTGACAATGAACAATGTCAACTCTCTAACTGAAATCACTAACCTGAGTAAGAGTATGAAGTTAATGAAATGTTTACTGTAATACAGTAGCTAAACCAAGTACAGTACCTATGATTTTGGAAGTCATTAAGTACATACAACTCATTATGTTAAAAAGTATATGGTCTTATATTTCAGTAGGACTCAGTCCAGTACATGGTATGTATGTACTGACATAGAAAGATCTAATAAATAGTTGAGCAAAATAGCAGGTTATAATAAATCTGATCCCACATGCAAAAATGTGAGATAGCTTCTGAGATAAGTATCTTTTAAGCATATTTCATGTGCAATTATGTAAACATACAATCATAAATTAGACTGGTCTACATGTAGGTGTCTTTGATGTGTATCTATTATAAGTTAAATGCTTAGATATAGTATGTGTTAATTATATTGACATTTAAGATCGATTTATATAAAAATTTTTGACATAACTGCATAGGACCTAAAAAAGCACAAATTTATATACATATGGATAATTTCACATAAATTATTAAGTAGTATCCTAGATATTCATTTTCAGAATCATTTATAACTACAACATAGATAACTAAAAATAACTACCAAAATGCAGATAGCTTTCAGTTAATATAGGTATATAAAAAATCACCAGACTAATTGTCAAGTTTCACTTTTGACAATAACTGACAATAATAAAAATGCCACATCAAAGAATATTAATTGAAAAATAAGTATAGTAATTATTTTTAATACATACTTTAAAAAATTTCACTTTAACCAATTCAAATCAATAATTATAAAATAACACAATTATAAAATGATAAAAGTGTATTTCCTGTCACATGCAATATATTTAGACTCTAGTATATAGTTCTAAGAAAAATCTTAACCCAAACTGTTCTGTGATTGGACCACCTAAAAGGTAAGACAAGTGAATACACACAAACCACAGACTATAAAAACAGCCATCAGAGACAGGAGTGCCCAGCCTCTGATACACATCTGGCATTTGTTTTTCAAGTAGTTCTGATTTGGCCAAAGCTGAGAAAGCCCTAGGCTACTTCTTTTTCAAGGAAAGATAATTCCATCCCACAGTTCAGGATATACTGTAAGTATTGCATAAAAATGCACCTATAAAAACAACAGAATATAACTATTTCCCATATCATATTTATTTGTTATTTAGATCATTACTTTAATAGGGGGAACCTAGTCAAAATTAGTATTTTTTTCTTAGAGGGTTTTTGGAGACAGTGGGGGAAGGGGCAGAATTGGAAATATCTACTCCAGAATAAAAATACTAAAACAAATGGGTTTCTTTGTAATATATCCAAAAAAAGTTTGTATTTACATAAAAAGCCTCCTTTAAGGCTTGTTAAAAAAAAATCAGCTTGACCTTTAAAATTTAGTTGGATTAATATTTTGCATTATGTACTCTTAACACAGTTTCAGCTTTAGTCACTACTTTTAACTGACAACCCCAGACCCAAATATTGCTAGAAAAGAAATGATCACTTCTGAAAGAGAACTTGAGTCTGTCTCTATCAAAACTGAATGAAATGGACAATTAAAGAGTCCAGTAAATCATACCATCATGAGATTCATTTAGTTCTACTCTTTAAAAAAAAAAATTTTTTTTTTCTTAATTCTTTCCCAACTCAAAGCTTTCTCTTCTCTCCTGCCAGGGCATCTATGATAGTGCCTCACAGATACCAATATTGCAAAAATACTTAAAAATGTTCTCCAGAGAAATATTAAAAGTGTCTCTTTATCTACCTTGTGAATACGTTAGAAAAACCAAACAGACTAGTTGCTACATCTGGCTCTCAATACTACCAATAACATCAGTAACTGGAATTAATAATACAATTTTGTAGGAAAAGATATAGGCAGTGTAGACTTAAAACATTATCTGTTCAGTAAGTGGAAATGCTTGGAAAAACTAGGCTATTAAGAAAAAAACAGAATCAAGACAGGATGTATTTAAAATCTTTCATTTTGATTTTCATATTAGCAAAGCAACTTTTATCAATGTACAATTATAAACAAATAAAGCTTTGAAGGAAATGACAGAATCCTTGCCACTGGCAGTATGTGACCTTTGGAAGGATAAAGGCAGCTTTCTCCCTGGTCTTAAAAAAAGCACACCTTGAAAAATCAAAAGGGAAAATAATTTTTTTATTTTATCCAAAATATCCGTGTAACTTCTTTTACAAATAAGATTTCTAGTCCACTAATTTTTTAGCACTTATCACGAGTCTTAAAATTATACCTAAACATTCTGTGTGTGAGAAAAGGAGAGTAATTCCTCAACTTGTCTGATATAGAGGCAAGGTACGATATCAACTTTTCTGTGTCATCCAGTACAGCTTTACGTATTAATTCTCTCTCCTGGAAAGCTTAAATGCCAGGCACATTTTTTAAAAGGACAAACACAATTGATCTTTTCATCACTACAATCTTCTGAAATAGAGTTGATTGATGACTCCTGGGAATAAAAAAAAAGATGTCCTGGTTTTCTAAATTCTAGTGTTTCCCTAGTGATTACTAAATAAATGATTAATATGCTGACCTTGCTTAGTCTACTCGTTTCTCAAAATTCACAATCTAGAACTAAAAAATAAAGATGAAGGCAACTATGTTTTGTGCCAGTAAATTAAACAGTAGTTATAGATCACCAGCCAACAATATAGGGCCCTATACGTAGAGGCATAACCTTGGCAAGTTCTTAAAATTATGTAAGTAAAACAAGTTCAGTCAAAACAAACAAATTATAAAAATATATGTGTGTATGTGTCTGTGTTTGAGGGTTGGGAATGGGTCAGAAATAAGAACTACAAAGGTAATTAATTCATAGTAAGAGTTAACGACAAAAGACCTTCAGTAAAACTTTACGTGGGATAGTGGAAACTCCCAACTCTTTCTATACTGGATATTACAAAAATAACATTTTGGTACTTTGAGGCTGCTGGATCTTACTGCAATATTTCTTTTTTATGAAGTCTATATTTTGATCAAATTTGAACTAAAATAGTGACATGAAATTATATTTAGGTTTTTGGAAACCTGGTGAATTTTCTTTGAGGCTTTTCAAAATAAAATGTTTACACTACCATTATGTGTATTTTTAAAAGCAGCTAGCATTCCTAACATTGAAAACATTCATAGAGGTCATTTCACAAAGTATTCCCTGACCACAATAACAGTTTAATGAAGCACATACCTTTGCCTTCAACTTGAGAGTGATTAGATGCTCTCTACCAGAAGCATCTTCAGCTTTTAACTTGATGGTACTGAAGCAAGAATCCGCAGATACAAGTCTGGTGAGTGAGTAGAAGAGAATAAAAAATGATCACACTGGGGAGGGCAGGACTGGACGGGGGAGGGGTGAAGGATGGTAGGATTCAAAATAAAAATATTTGCTATATTCCTATTAATCCATTACAAATATTAATCAGAGGGATTTCTGCATGCCAGCCCTTTATGCTGCTATATAGATTTACTGCCGTTAATACACCAGCCTAGTGCTTAATGCAGTCATAGATCTCTGGATTATTTACAATGTGTGTCAAGGCTCATGCTGTGGTCAGTGAGCACTATGTTTCGGTTTTCCATCACTAGAACCTTTGGCACACACAGCATGTTCCTGTCAGCCTCTACTTATGTACACATTAAACTTCCTGTCAAACTCTCTGATCCATTTCTGTAGTTTCATACAGTATGAGACTTTTATGCTTCCTTTATTTGTTTTCTCCTCGATGAACTTTTCCTTTATTATCAATAATGTTACTTATAAAAATCTGGCTGATATTACTTCATATACTCAAATTGATCCTCCAAGGAAAATGCTGTATAAGCACAGGTACAGCCTGGTCTCCTAACAATAAATTTTCTTTTTGTGCGATATATAGCTTCTGACACTTAACCTGGGTATGTATTCCGGATGACTAATATTTTAAACACATAGCACAAGCATGGTTGTTTTGGCTTTAAGTTGCTCTAAATGCATGAATTTTTCTATAATGGAAACCAATACCCTTTGAAATATATCATTCTGTAAAACTATGGTCCCTTGAGTAGCATAAGCTACTGCCAAAAATGTTCAAATTTAGTAGTACATTCACTAGTGAACTGGGCATGTGGATATTTTTTGACATTTTTACAATACTATTCTCTTGTAAAGATAAAAAGTAGCCTAAAAGTATTGCACACCTTATCACCCACACCGATGGTAAGATGCATTAGAGTTCAGAACCAACATTAGCCTCTTAACCCAAGAAACATTTTTTACAATCACTACATGCTGTTTAGTCACTGGCCAGATATAATGGTAAAGTGGGTCAATTTAAAAAAAAAATATGCTGGGCAATAAAGTAATGGAACAGTTTGTAATGAAAAATAGCTCTAAATCTAAAAAAAGCACCTATCTTCAACAACAGACTAAAAGAGAAGAAAATTTTTATTAACAGAATGAATGTTTATCATATTCTGTAAAAACTCTAGGGTCTTAGAAAACAAAAATAAATTTATTCTAGAAAAACTTTATTTACATTAAAAATATCAAAGGTGTTATACAGATGTTTATTAATTTCTTCCAGCTATATCTGTAAGCATCTCAAATTCCCCTCACCTCAAAAATTTAGAACATAAGACTTTATCACATGTCTTAGCAATACAATTCTGAAAGTCAGATATATGGACATCTAACTCTTGAAAATATCAACACTTCAGGTTCAAGATGCTGATATATATCTACTCACTAAAAAAATTTAAAAAGTGTAAATAAACTCACAGTTACAAAAAAAACAAGAAGGAAACAGCATCAACTAAAACAAATTTTCAACAAATTCTGTAAAAATAAAAAGTGGTTTACAGAACACTGGCTAACAAAACACATTAGAAGACAGGAAAAAAACGGGTTCTAAAAGAGAGATAGCTGGCAAGAAAAAAGAAGAAAGTCTATAGAATAGAGGGTATGACATATATGGGAAGAAATTAAGGGAATGTTTAAAAAACATATAAAAAAGCAAAAGGAGAAGATGAAGTTTTAAACCAAATTACAAACAATGAAGCTGTGTTAAAAGCTGTAATTGTTCTACCATAAACTTTGCAATGAAAAATAGTTATATAGTCATAGAAAAATCAAATTGCTTACTAACCACAATTTTAAAAATCCAGCAATAGTCAAAGCTAAAAGAATTATAGCTACAGGAACTAATGTAAATATACTTGACCGGTTTACTTTAAAAGGAAGAGATGCCAAAAATTGAGAGGTAGAAAGGGGAAAGAGAGGAGGAAGAAAGATTAGAAACACTAAAATCCGTAATTGCTAATTTGAGAGTAAAAGATACACGCCATTAATTGAATGGACATGAAAAAAGTTTAAGAAATATTAACCATAATAGAAGAATAAAAGATCAATGAAGAAGAGAAAGAAACAGCAGTATAGGAACTTAATTCTTTCTAATTATAGTAATCAGTATGTAATTCCTAAAACTGATATATCAAGCAACATTAAATATAGGCATATTATTTAAAAATATGAAAGCTGTAACACGATTATTTCAGAGTGTTTGTCTCAAATAATACTGGAGATACGAAATGTGGGAAAAGGTGGCTGTTTTTTTTTATAAGCCTTAAATAGGTTATAATCATGATGAATATACACAAAGAGAGCACAAGAGGGGTGGGGGAAAGCAAGAAACAACAAAATCACCAACTAGTACTTTTCATACTTCACATTGGTGCTCCTCATCCATACGTTCAAACCATTACTGAACATCTATGAAACTAGACAGAAATAAACAAAAGTCCTAGTCTCTTTTTCCAGTCACACAAACAAGATATCATCTTTCCACAAAGTTTACGGCATGGGGACAACACACTAGAGACAATACCACGCCCAAAACATGCCCCTGAAGTCAAAATGTTTAAAAAAAATTGTTAAACTTTTAAGATGTCATATAAAACCATAAAAGACATTTATAATTTCAGGTTAATCTCAGCCCAGTCATTTAAAATTACACATTTTACCCATCTTGATTTCTGTCTACTTTGTTTCGGGAACAGGGAGAAATATTATGATTGTTAATAACTTGAGAATATGTGACCTAGACTGCTACATATGATCTAGTATTCATTCTTACCTACTTCTTTTTGGTAATAGAATCTCTGCCTCCCTAGGGCCCTCAACTACACTAAGTTTTAGCAGGGTACACTTCCATCCAAATAGCAAACCTTCCTAGCTGCCCTTGGGTATCAGTGTATTACTAAATTTTGGCCAATGGACTGCAGACAAAAGTGATTGATATGTGCATCTTTTGGGTCATTTATTAACAAAAATGTGCCTTCTCTTCTCCACTACCCTTCTCATTCTCTCTCCCTTCCTTTTGACTAGATCTGAGACAGGCCAATATAAGCCAGCAAACACCACGTAGACAAGAATAACTCTCTTAGTGCAGCTCTGATCACTAGCACTTTCTGCAATAATGGAGGTATTCTACATCTGCACTCTCCAAAACAATGGCCACTGGCTATATGTGACTATGGAGGATGAAAAATATAGCTAGTATAGACACTGCAATTTTATTTAGTTTAAATATAAATACCAATAGCCACATGTGGCTAGTAGCTACTATACCAACCAATGTAGTAGACAGTTAAGAAACGAATCAAAGAAACCTGAGTTCTTGGATGACCTTGTGGAACAGAGCCACCTGTACTCACTCTTGACCATCTGCCTACCTCTACACTGTTAATGAAAGACGAATAAAATTCTATCTTGTTTGAAACATTCAGGATTTGAGGCTCTCTTTTTTCATAGCAGTTTAGCCTATACTCTAATTTAAAAAACATATTTCAATCTATTCACAATAGAAAAGAATAATTTAGTGTTTGATCTATAAAACAGATATTAAAGGGGAAAAAACAGTGAGATGCTCTTACAACAAGTAATACAAAAATCAGTCTTCAAAAAGTCTATTTCAAATGTTCTGCTTTATTGTTAAGGTATGTATCTTAATTTAAACAATATAGAGTAAATAATTTTCACTCAGTTAAATAAAATAAATAATTTATTTAAATAATATATTTAGAACACTTTCATCACTGGAAATCTCAAATTTTTTTAAAGTTATGAAGTCACTTTAAAATTTATATCTAGAAGGCATTTGGGCATTATTACTTAGCTAGGCATATTTAAATTGGCTAAAAATATAAAAATGCATATAAAATATAAAGAAATTAAAATATACTTTTGGTCTTTGTATTTATTATTTGCTGCATGTCTTTGTACCTCTGCTTGCAATAACTAAAATGGCACTAAACATGACGGTTAAGTTTTATAAACACTTACGAAGGATATTAATACTTTAGCTTCAGGGAGGTTTTTGTTGTTCTTGTTAATAGCTGAATGCTGTTATCAATACAGAGCAGCAGAAGAAATATGCGCTTTATCTCTTGAAATACTGTACCTATTTTGACCAACAGCCTGTTATATAGTTTTTCTTTTCTTTAAATATCTATATATTTATATAGTAATAACATCAAAAGGCAGACTAAAGACTTTCATGGTTTAATGAAGCACCAAAGTTTCCACTTTTACCACTACTCCCCAGTTTAAGCATTACTTCAAACCTAGATTTCAAAAACCAACCTAATTGGTGCCTTTACTTCTTGTCTCTTCTGTACACCAACCTCTCCTGGCTTCCATGATTAGATTAATCTTCCTAAGCATCTTTTTAATCATATCAAGTCCTTGCTCAAAAATACTCAAGGAGTCCCTATCACCTGTATATAAAGAATCCTTAGTTTATCAGTCAACCCTTCATCTGGCCCTGATATTAATCCTCTTACGTGAGCAACTGATTTACTCCCAAGTCCAGAAATGAATTGTATATTTCTATCATTACAGCCTTGCCTCCGCCAATCCCTCACTTTTTTGGGGGGGAGGGGGGTTCTTTTTATTTTTTTAAATATTTTATTTATTTTTTGAGAGAGGAGGGGAAGAGGAGCAGAAAGAGGAAAGAGAAACATCAATGTGTGGTTGCCTCTCATGCATCCAATACTGGGGACCTGGACTACAACCCAGGCATGTGCCCTAACTGGGAATCGAACCGCAACCCTTTGGTTTGCAGGCCAGCGCTCAATTCACTGAACCACACCAGCCAGGGCTTAATCCCTCACTTTTAAGGCTTTCCATATTTCTTCCAAGCTTATCCCAAAACCCACCTCCTCTAAGAACCTTCCCACATTATCTGTAAACAAAAAGGACCTCACCTTTCTTGAAACTCTCACACTGCTCCTTTTCATGTAAGTTTTTATAAGGAATATAAATTTTATACTTCCATTTTTGTGCCAATGCTCTAGGTATTAAATGAACATGGAGTAGCTATTGTCAGACTGGTTCTTATTCACTGCTTCATATGTATGTTTTAAACAACTGAATGCAAAATCTGCTTAAATTTGATACTATCAACACATTACCAATTTATAAAAACACAATTTTTTCACTATTAGATAATTTGCAGTTATTTAGTGATTTGGATATACATTGAGAAAAAAACAGTACTTATAAAAGTAATTTAGAATGAAGATCATACTTATTAATATCTATGGTCTTTTGTGTTATGTAACAAAAGTTATTACTGCTTGTAATTAAATCATAACATTAATTAAGTGCTATAAAACTCCAAATATGATACATCCACTTAGAAAACTGCCTCAAACTCACTATAATCACTGTAACAGAAATAAAACTAAAACATTTCCTCTTCCCTTTCCAATCCCTTCCTATATCCCCAAATATTTCAAAAAATTAAGGGCTTCACTTTTAAGCCAGTCCTCAATATCACCATAACTTCAGCAAAACTGCTATTAGTGCATCTTAAGTCATTACTTGTCTTCTCTGTTTTCTTCCCTCCATTGGTATGCCACATTTTATTTAAAGGTTCCATCCATCTCCACTCGTATTTGGGAATGGTGCCTTATCATATAAAGCCTAATCTCATAAATTAATATAACCAGTCCTCAATATCACCATAACACTACATTTCAAATTATAGGTAACATCCAGGTCTACCTAATATGGAGTAGCTTGCTATAGACCAACACTTCCACTGAAAACAACTAAAGTAACCTGATGAAAGGGAAAAGAAAAAAATAAGTTTGAAGTTATCAAATAATTACTAAGGCAACCAAGACCTGAAGGGCCCAGGTCCTGAAGAAGGGAGAATAGAGGAGAAATAAGCCAAAACTTTCCAACCATTTTTCCTTTTGACTATTTACCAACTCTGAACACAAGCAAAGCGAGTAAGGATCTGGGCAAAGGGTGCCAAAATACTCTTAAGTAGAACAACAAAAAAACCTAGCAGCACTTTTGGCAGTCTTTTGAGATAGAGAAATTCGATGGAAAGGTAGGACCAGAGATTTTGGCCTAATAATTTGACAATTTTCCATCAAAACTTTTGATAAATCTATACACTGTGATAGATAAGAGGATAAAAAGCCAAGTGGAAAGCCAATGAAGAAAAGGGAAACTATTTAAAAATCTCAGAATTAGAATTCAGAACCCACTAGTGAGAAAAAGCCCCAGTGAATATCCCCAGACTCTCAGTGGGAATTCTTGGAGGACCACCCACAAAAGCAAAGCAAATGAGGTAAAGGGAGCATTGTGAAACGGGTCAACAGGTACTTCTAGTTATAAAACAAATAATGGGAATGTAATGTACAGCATGGTGACAACAGTTAATAACACTATATTGTATATCTGAAATTTGCTAAGACAGTAAGTCTTAAAAGTTCTCATCACAAGAAAAAATGTGTTACCATGTATGGTGATGGATATTAACTAGACTTACTATGGGGGTCACTTTGTAATATATACATGTATTGAATCATTATATTGTACACTCGAAACTAATATAATGCTATCAATTATATCTCAATTAAAAAATATTAATGATGATTCTCTAGGCAGGAGGAAAATGATTCTAGACAGAAGGATAGAAAGGAATGAAAAACCCTCAAAAAATAATTGTGTGTGTGTATATATACACAATGGAATACTACACAGCAGAAAGAAGGAACTCCTACCTTTTACAACAGTATGGATGGAACTGAAGAGTATTATGCTAAGTGAAATAAGCCAGGTGGCGAAAGACAAATACCATATGATCTCACCTATAATAGGAATCTAGTGAACAAAACAAACAAATGAGCAAAACAGAATGAGACATTGAAACAAGGAACAGACTGACAGAGACCAGAGGCGGGAGAAGGAGAGAAGAGGAGAAAGAAGGGGAAGGGTCTAGACAGGGAATATGTATAAACGACCCATGGACATGGACAATAGGGTAGGGAATGACTGTGGGAGTAAGGACAGGGTGGGGCAGTGAAGAGCAATGGGTAAAAAATTGGGATAATTGTAGTAGAACAGTAAGATAAAATGAAATGAAGTGTTAAAAATATGCTATGTTCAGTGAAAATATGGTAATATTTTACAGTATACATTAAGATGCTACTTTTTCCAAATTTAGTATTTTATCTAGTAGGTCAATTTTTTATAATATCCCTTTAATTCACAACCACAATAAAGATGAGATATTCTAATTACAATGAAACAGACTAAAAACAGGTATAAAAAGAGTGGCTAAAACTGTAAATATATTAAATTGACCGTGTAAAAAAAAAGACATTTCTAAAACATATTTTAAAATAAACATACTTATCCCAACCAAGAATTCCTATCTCTTCAATAAGGCTCGAGTAGAACTGAGGAGGAGGAGGCAATGCGTGTATCTCTTGTTTATTCTTTAAGGCAACTTCCTGTTTAAAAGGAAAAAACCTGAATCAGCTGTGGAATGATAGACAATGAATTGTTAGTACCTGATTACACAACACAATTTCATAATCTTCTTTGTGCCTAACTAAAATGGCCATTATTTTTATAGAAAATGCAACTGAATCATTCTACTTCTCATAAAAAAAGAGACACAAAAAAAAGGCCTGCACTGAAGATCATATAAAAATGTCAAATATTATACCTTCAACCTTAAGATTTTAATATTTTCCTAGACTATGATACCTATCAAAGATAAAAAAAGTTTTTAAAAAATACTCATCCCCAAGGCTATCTTACTACTCCTGTGGACATAATGTTTGACTGAAAGAAACATGTACCTTTAAAGAAAAGCCTGAACTCTAAGTACATTGCTTAGACTAACATATTTGTATTTCATTATGAATCACAACCTTATAAACAAAAGCCCTTCATTACCACATACAACAGCTACTACAGTATTTCCTCTGAAATTTCTATTTTTATTCAGAAATATTAGTTACTGCTATCCACAAATATTGAAAGTAAAAAGAAACTTAGATAATAACTTAAAAAGTAGTTTAGCCCTGGCTGGTGTGGCTCAGAGGATTGAGTGTGGGCCTGTGAACTGAAAAGCTGTAGCTCAATTCCCAGTCAGGGCATATGCCTGGGTTGTGGGCTTGGTTCCCAACTGGGGACATGTGAGAGGCAAGAGATCGATGTTTCTCTCTCTCTCTTTAAAAAAGAAAAAAAAGAGGGAAAAAAGTAGTTCAATCTTAAATTTATGACATTTGTAAGCTCTGCCTTCTACCTACCTTAGGTCAGACAACTTACTCCTATTCTAAAACCGTAACAGGAAAAACGCCAAAGGTTGAGAAGAAAAACATTCTTCATGAAGGAAGCATCAAAAGTGCATAGTAGAGAGAACACAAGCTTTACAAAGACTTTAAATCCTAACTTGAACATTTCCTAGTTTTGAGGCTTTAGGTGCTCAGTGACTCAGCTCTAAAACAGGAATAAAAGGACCTACACCTCAGATCGTTTTTAAAAATATGGGTAACCATTTATTAAATATATATATGCCCAGTTGTTATTAGGAAACTCCATGGGAGATTTACAAAATTTCCTGAACAATTTCAGAAACTACTAATTTCATTTGGGTATCAATACTTTTTTGGTGATTATACTACGGGAATCTTATTACTGATAACACACACCAACAAATTAATAATTCTTCTATTTTTAGGTATACTGGTATGTATGTGTAATAATATCACCAACTCTGTCCATAGTTTCTTTAGAAAGCTAATAAATGGTATCTTATTTTGTTCATAAATGCAATAACAAATGTACTAAATAGAATATTGTGACCTAGAGATTAACTCAATATTTTTAGGTTTCAATTAATGTTTCTTCAAAATCAAATGACCAATAGACCAAAAATAATAACTATGTTAATACTAAAACAAAGATTTTTCATAGTAAGCTAAAAAAGATACAAGCAAAAAAATCAAAGAAGTAAAAACACTAAAATGCCAAATCTGAATTGGAAATATCAATGTGAACTCACATTTGCTCTTTCTAAAACATATTTTTTCCTAGCTTTGTCCACTAAAAAGCCTAGAAGTTACTGAATGAGCACATCAGTTTCTAGATTGTGGCATCCAAATAACCATTTTCTACCAAGAAACCATGGTTCTTTGGAGAAATAACTGATTACAGTTCTGGATAGAATGAGTAAATGAACCTGGAGCAACTGGTGGCAGAAAGCAAAACTTGATTGCGTCAAAAAAAAAAAAAAGAAAAGAAAACTCAGGAGCCAACATGAAGGGGCTTATACCGACCAAAAAGTGTACAATCAAAAATAATAATTGCAACAAATTAAAGTGAATCAAATATATAAATATGCTGGAGTTCATAATAATTAGTTACCTTTGACAGTTTGTAGGCACCAACTTATTATTCTACAAATTGATTAAAAAAAGAAAGAAAAGAAAGAGAAATAGACACTTATCCTATCTCTCCAGTATGAGCTACACCTCAACAAGTAACAGATGAGGGGAAGTTCTCTATAGAAGATTTTCAGCTAATTAATGTGAATGATGCAATTTTTAAAATCAACATTTGTAACTTCTAATGAAACAGGATGTAGGCAACGACCATCACTGGATGCTAATACTGTTAAGTGAGACAGGCTGATGGAAAGCTTTATATTGGATGTATCTAAACCTATTGATCAAATCCTAACTTTATTAAAAGAGGAACTATCAGACACCATGTACTTCCTGATGCAATATATGAAGTACAGAGCACAAAGTACTGTTAGCAGAACAAAAAAACCTAACTTTGATGAGACCTCTAGATCCAACTCCCAGATTATTAAAAAAGGTAGAATACGTTAAAAGACACCATGACTATCTTTAATAAACCAAATCCAAAATGTGGGAAATTTTCCATGACACATAATCTGGTTTATTCAACAAGTAGATGGCATTAAAAAAAGGGTGAGTGGAAGAGGAGCTACTTTTATAACTTAAGAGACTTAAGAGATATATAGCAACTGAATATAAAGTGTGGACCTTATCTGCATACTAATACAAACACAGAAGCTATAAGGAATTATCACTAGCTTTGTTGGGGTTAGAATAGCATATTTAAAGAGAAACCAAAAGCACTTAGCTATTAAAGATATACAATGACATATTTATGGAGGACTGGACTCAATGTCCTTGTTTTTCTCTAAAAATACTCCAGTCCCACCCTGGCTAGGTGGCTTAACTGGTTGTAGCATTGTCTCATACATGAGAAGGTTGCAGGTTCCATTCCGATCAGGGCACATACGTAGGCTGTAGGGTCCATCCCCAGTTAGGGTGCATGCAGGAGACAACTGATCGATATTTCTCACATCAATGTGTCTCCCTTCTCTCTCCTCCCTTCCTGTACTCTAAAATCAGTAATAAAAAAAATATCCTGGGGTAAAGATAAAAAAAAAAAAATACTCCAGTTCCTTTCTCCTAAATGCTGAAGGTAAGTCATGGCCCCGTGGCTATTCACTACAATCTCCTCCCTTTTGTTTTTGTTGAAAACTTACATAACAAGAAGTTTTTTTTTAATGCAGTGTTAATAGAATAAATATTTTATACATAATTGACCAACTGAATAATCAATTATTATAAGTAACTGTACTAGTATAAATATAATGAAGCCTAGTAAGTTTTTCAATAATCTACAGCTTTATCCCAAACTATTTACACATTGTATTATGTCTTTAGGTATAACTACCTAATCTCCCTGAAGATGTTAAATTCTCCAACAGAACAGGACTACATTTTATTTCTTCACCATCTACCCATGACTAGTTTCTAGTATACCAAGTTTATGATAAAATGAAATTGGTTCTTACAAACAGTTCTGTTCCTCACACAGTTCAAGAAGAGTACCATCCACATTTATGCACACAATAAAATTAAACATTAACTGTCTGGAAGTTGAGTTTTAAATTCTTATGTTAGTTTTTACAGGAATTACAAAAGCAATCAAGACCTAGAGAATATGGTAACAGTATTAGAAAACACATACCAAAACCATCTTCAACTCCATCATAAAGCTCATTAGATCAGGAGAGTGCTTCATTCTCTAGATCAAAATAACATTTTCAATTAATTTCACTTGTTCAATGAATATTCCATGCACTGAAACTGAAATAAAATACAGGTCCATGTGAATGTAGAAAAAAATAGCTTTATCTATATCATAGAAGTATCAGAATTGGATTATTAGTCATTATCCTTAATATTCCCACCAGTTTCATTTTCAAAGAGTAATTAAAGCCCTAAAATCTACTCTGGTGAGACAAACTCAACTGAGTGAAACTGTTTTACACTCCTTTCTTCTTCAGCACTGATTACTGTCGAGTTTAGCAAATCTAGCAAACCACATTAATATTGTTTGTTTTCTTATGAAAAAGTGATATGGGAGTGAAGAAAGTACAAATAATAGCATAGTATATAAAAATCAGGAAAACCTATGTAATTAAAAAACTAGTTAGAGCAACTAATAATTATTAATAATACCATCTATTTTTTCATTGACCTTAAAGAGCACCTATGATTATAACTTTCGTTCTTTCACAATTAATTTATATTAATTCAAAAGAGTTTGTCTTTTAATAAAGTAAGGCAAATATAACAAAATAGCCAAAAAAAGACTTCTCCAAAGTAGAATGAATATTTAAGACTCATGGTTCTATTTCTTAGAAATCATTCTTAAAATAATATACAATAAAAGAAAGCAAAGAAAACTCAAATTTAAAATTGTTTTCTTAAGATAAAACTCTATCATTCCTCTGCCTAAAATCGAAATATTTTATTTTTGTTATATTTTGTGATACACTGCACTACAGCCACACAGTTCTGGACAAAATCAATATGTGAATTTGTTCACTCTTCTTAGATACAAAAATAATAATCTAAGACATTTCAGCAATGCATGGGATATATGATTCACATATGAACATAGCTTTGAATGGGTCCATGCTTGTAGAACAAATCTTTGACTTTTCCTTCTTCTATATAATATCCTTCTCCCCTTTGTTTTGTACAGATGAGTAATAAATTATACACAGGGTCTGCAAACTACAGTCCAGAGGGTAAATCCAGCCAATGCATGCTTGTGCAAAAAAATTTGTACTACAATGCAACTAAGCCATTCCTTTAACTCTTGTCATGGCTCCTTTGGCACTACAAGGCAGAGCTGAGTACCTGTTTAGGTCCTCAACTAAACTGAAAAGTTCACTATCTGGCCCTTTGCTGAAAAACACTACTGATCTCCCTGATCCATGTTTACTAGTTAAAAATGATACAAGGAAAGAATAGTAATATTCACCTGGATTTTGAAATAAAACAAAGACTCAACTAATACTGGGTTCTACACAACCAACTGGATAGAAAGGAGATTATGTAGTAATTGGAACTTTTTCTAGAAACCCCTTGGTGAATTGGTGAAGAAAAACAGATATTATTATACTTGGTCTTCATTAAATTTTTTCAGGTTATTTAAATATCTCAATAGATTCATTTCTTAAACTTTAATATACAATATAAATAGTCATGGGGGATGAGGAGGGGGCAATAGATAGAAAACAGAAAGAAGTAATTTAAACATCCCCGTAAAAAACTGCTATAATTACACTGCCAGAAATGACAGCCCATATTCTACAAATCAAATAGTTTATCTCCTATTACTTCTTTGTGGTTTAGTTATGCTTTATATGAGAGTTTCTGTCATTGTCAGTTATCATAGATAATAACCTGCCTTTTTAGATTAAGAAAATATAGGAGGGAAGAACACACAAATGAAATGCAGTTCTACTTAATTTATTTTTCCACAAGAGCCATTTCATTACGTTTGGTTGCTACAGTAATAGTGATGTTGTTTTTAAGTTTCTCCAATCTTTAAATGAATTTTTGGGTAGAGAAACCTAAACATTAAGAACAACTAAACTGAGGTTTAGGGGGTGGGCAAAATGGGTGAAGGTGGGCAAGAGGTACAAACTTTTAATTATAAATTAATTTTTAAAATAATAATGAAATTATCACTGCCTGCATCTCATCGATGCTGCCTTTACTACTCCTATTACATACACATGTAATCCTAAGTGATTTCCACTACACCTTTTCTGTTCCTAATCTAGAACTACAATCTCATTTTTGCCACATATATCCTACAACTCCAAAATGGGTCCAGGCATTTTTTCATACCACCATTATTCAGTCTTAGCAGAAAAACCACTCAAAAAGTGATAGGTATGGATAAGGGTGAATGCTTTTGAAGGCCTAAAATCTCAAGGATGGAAATTAGTTTCAACACAAATGCTGCCTGGAGATGTGCTAAGGATTCTGAGACAAAACATTTTATATAATGTATGGATCCTTAAAATATTTCATAGAGGTGAAACCTAGAAAATTTAGCAACTATTAAACAGTTTGTTACAACATTCTGCAAAGTAGGTCTTTAAAAAAGATTAAACTTAGTGATTTCTTATCCTTGTTTAAAACCTTTTGAAGGACTTACCTGTTGTACTATTTGATGGTATCCATTAAGTATTGTCCTCAGCTGCCAACTACATAGTAATCTAAAATTTTAATGGAATAAAATAATGTGTTCATTGTTCAAAATAGGGGAAAAAAGTATAACATAAACAGGCATGAGCATAGAAAAGAATAACATAAACATAGTTCTGGCAAGTTAATAAAGTTTTACCACTTATAGAGTTAAAGTCTTCAAACTATCAGTACTAATTTTATTTCAAAATATAAATAACTGCAATCAATAAAAGATATGCAAAAAGTACATTTTTTTTTAAGTTTTAACATGGCAAAGTTTTCTACTGAACTAGATTCTGATCCAAGGTAGGTTAAATAAAACTAACAGTTTAGATAATAATATATAGAACTTGTATTTGAAAAAGTGCATGTAGCAATATAATTTTCAAATTCCAGAGTAATGTAACTAAAAGAATACAGACTTTTAATTGTGTTAGTTATAAGTTCATGTTCATCTATCTGCTGGCTCACTGCAGCAGTGCTCTGAACATTGCTAGGTAAGAAACCCTTCTAGGGAAGTGACTTAACTAACCTAGAAGTAGGATGCCTCTCTGTTTTCCCAACACTACTTTTCAAAGTAGTTTATACAGGTTAAAACCCAACACACCTGGATTTTATCTACATAAAACTGTATCCTATCTAATACGACCCCTTTGCAACACTCAACACTGTTAACCATTCCTTCCTTAAGTCTCTGTTTGGCTTCAGATTTCCTCTTTCCTGGTCAATCCTTAGTCTCCTTGCAAGGTCCTCTTTATTTACCAGTCCTTTAGTAAGTCCTCAAGAACCTATCGCTGGCTTTCTCTTTTCACCCCACACATGCAGGCACTGGGAAGTCTATCCGTACTCATAGTCCCACTGCCCATGTCCACTGTGACTTCCACAAACATCTCCATTCCAGGTCCCACACTGCAGTTCCACACCAATATAGTATTATCTACTAAATAGCTCCTCTTGATATTCCACACCTGATATGTCTTAAAACAATCTCTCTTCTACTTTCCCATTAGTGACCTCTTCTCTACCTGAGTGATCTATGCCAGGAACTTGAAAAGCATCTCAATTCCTCTTTCCCTCTTATTTCCCACTTCTAACATCACAAAATCCTGTTAATTCTACTTGTAAGTATTTCTGGATTCTTCCTCCCCTGCATCCTACAGATATTTAGGAGCAGAAATGAGATTTGGGGCACTACCTACATTTCTGGTGTCATCTCTTGACATTTGTTGACAGGCTGTCCAACAACCCACGTTGATACCTAACTTATACCAGGACTGATCTGATAAATATAGGTCTGGCAACAGACGGAATATACACAGAATATAACATCAGTCAGCAGATGGGAACAGTCTTCTAATTCTTATGTAGTCTCCCTTTATACTTCTGCTCAGTACTTGTTCATGAAACTCACACAATTACTGTTACTGCTTTAATGGGAAAAAATAGAGAATTAATGTGTCACCACTGAAAAGCCCTTCAGCACCAGGAGAAATCATTTACAAATGCACACTGACTTGGAAAATCAGAAATAACTAATAAGCATTTTAGGAAAAACTTTAATGACTAAAATCAGTTTGCAGAAGATTAACTAACTGCCCATCCCACAAAGATGCATGCATAGAAGAAAACACCTCATCACCTTGCATTCTTCAGTTGCAAATCTTCAGGCAACAATATTTTAATGTGGAAATCTCTTCCCTGTGGAAAATATTGGAAACATTCACATTTTTATCTTTCACTTAATGTCATAAGTTTCTAAAAGGTATCAACTTTATCCAAATGTTTATACCTGTTAAAACTATAAGCAACAGAAAATTGAATCTGAGGTAAAATAGCTGTCTGAAACTTTATAATTATCAGGAAATCAAAACACTAAGACAAGACTTTTCATAGAGAAAGTCACTCACATAAACATAAGAAGTATAAGAAATTGCTAATGTAGGCAGAAAAAAATTTTAATGTTATTCTTTAGAAAATAAATTTATTAAGAACAAAATTCCTTTAAATCACTTTGAATACAGAAGAAAAAATCACAATGTAAAATAGGAATATGCAATACATTTTGGGTTTCATACTTTTAATTTTTTATACTTTATAAAATGAAAATATATTTAGTTAAATAATCTAAATATATAAACATCAGAGAAATACTTTCATAAATCAGAATGTATTTAATTCTCCCACACTTGCAGACCTTTAACAAATAAAATTGCTAACATATTACATTACTTCTTTTAATTTAAACATTTACTAGCTATACACTTGAATATACCAAATTTTACTCAAGAGTCTTTAAGGACTGTTCTCTGAGAAATACGTTCAGTTTTACTTTCTTCAGAAAGTGAACGAGTAAGCAGCTTCAACTTTGTACCTTAAATAGGTTAATACACATGAAATCTGAGCAAAAGTAAGCGGAAAAAGACAAACAATTATAATCTCTTACTCCAACAGTATAAAATGAAAAAGAGTAATAAAACTCTCAAAAAACAATTACCACGAGAATTTTAGCACTGACTCCCTCAAAGCAGTTTCAAAAATAGAGGAACACAATTAAATGTACCCCATAACCTTTACTTTCATGGTAATATTACAGTTCTGACTTTCATTACATTTAAATGTCCTTTAAAAAAATGAAACAGAATGTACTACTGACCTTTTCAAAAGGTCAAGTAACAATAATTCACTATTTTATTAAAGCACTAAAAGGTATTATGTAGCAACTTTAACCTAACTTTATAGACATCCCACTCATAGGTGTAAGAACAATCTAGAATTCAAAATCTACATGAAAAATAGTAAAACTTCCCTACTGATCTGTTATCTGAAAGAATAAAATTTCTAAGTCCCTTATTTGCAAAATCCAGCCACTTTAAAAGGTCAAATGCCATGTCACATGTCATCATACTTCTCTGATTATAGAAAATATCCAAATTAGCTTTTTTAGTTAATTGCTTTCAAGAAGCAGATTTTCCAGGCTTAAAAGAAACAAAAGTACTGACATTTGCCTAAATGTGAATCTATTCACACATCCTCCCCCCAAATTATAGAGATCAATGTTAAGAACAACAAAAAAAACACACAAAAATCTCATTTCTTCAGCAAAATCAGAAGATAGAGAACACAATCAATTTCAAATCACTTATAGAAAAAATATAAATGGGCCACTTTCCAGTGGTTTCCACTCTGCAGTTCCCACAGCAAGTCCTTTTAGACAACTAGGGGGTTCAGAAAAAAATGCACGGAAGAGAGAAGAGGGGACTGGACCAAGTACAAAAATACTAATAAAGAGTCTGACAGATCGGAATCTGGTAGAACACTGACTACAGGCAGGAGACTAAATATGAACACAAAAGTCAAGAAGCCTGTCTTAGAAAAGAAATGTAGGAATAGAAGATGGTAAAAAAGCAGGAAGAGACATCCTTTGGAAACTGGGTGTTAAGAGGAAAAATAAATAAGAATGGTGAATGTAGGCTCCACATAATAAAATAAAAACACTCAACTTCTTCCTTGGCACTACCAAAAACATCATCCATTAAATAAACTGACAGAAGCCAGTATTTTTGAACTAAGAATTTTATAAACTATCACAAACAGTCAAATTGATCTCAAACTTAAAGATAGTATTTTCATCAACACCATGCCACTATGAGACAAACACAGAATAAGATAATCCAAACATTTCAGTGATGGCAATTTGCCATGCACACAAAAATGATGCAAGCAACACTATGGAGGTCTCTGTGGTGTGATAGGAGCCTCCTAATCAAGAGCAGTAAAAAACTGAAAGAAATAAAAAAACAAAAACAAAACAGAACTGAGGCCTCCAGCCAATGGCTATGTGAATAAGCAATTATGGAAGCAAATCTTTCAGCTCTAGTCAAGTCTTTAGATAAGTGACATCTTGGCCAACATCGTCTTCATGAAAAACACTGATCCAAAACCATCAGTGAAGTCACTTCCAAATTCCTGACCCACAAAAATGTGAAATAATAAATTTGTTGCTTTAAGCCATTAAGGTTTGGAATAATTAGTTATGCAGCAAAAGATAACCAGAGAGCATATAAAGAGCACCGTTATAGACCCTAAAGACATTAAAGTGATAATAAGAGAATAATATAAGTAATTTTAAAGCAAATAATTTTAAAAACCTAGATGAACAAATTCCTTGATGGAAACAAACTATCAAAGCTCATTCAAGAGGAAAGAACAACTTGATAATAGAGAAAAACCCCTCTTTTAATTACACATTAATCACTCACACAAAGGATCAATGAGTTCCACAGAGTAGAATTTTTACAAACAAGACTGTTTAATCACAATGCAATAACACTAAAAATTAGTAATAAAATTAAAAATCACAGAACACTTTCCATGATAAACTTTTAAAATCTATTTAATAACTCCTAGATGCTGGGCAACTAAAGAGTAAAATTATGTAAGTTCTGAAAAATGATGATAAATCACTACATGTCAGCATCCACAGGATAATTTTAACATGGTGACAAGAAATGCAAAGCCTTAAAAGTTTATATCAATAAAAAATGTGCTCTCACTAGCCAAATCAGGGACAATGTAAGCATCAAAGTAAGGGAGGTAATGATTATAACCTATTAAATAAATTATTTTTTAAATCCAGGAGTCCATTCTGATATAAATAAATTGGAAAGAAGGAAAGCTACTCCTTATCATAGAATGCCAATTAATACAGAAGAAACGATGGAATTAGAAAATCATTTGGCGACCACTGCAGTATTAACTGACTCAAACAAGAGTCAATCAATGGATGCTACACCAGGGATGTGTGTATGAAAGTTTGATGCCTCACAGTAACTCCCTAAATAGTACTTATTAATTACTAAGGTGTATCTGGCAGATGCCACCTTAAGCAGGTGACCAAAAGTAACAATATTAACAACCAGACCCACTGATGTCACATGCCTTGAAAAGAAAACATTGTTTCAGGGCATTTCTGCCAAATTGTACAATCTGAATTTAATGATGAAGAACCGTCAAACCCAAATTGAGGGCCATTGTACCTAATAACCAACCTACACTCTTAAAAAATGTCAAGTTTATGAAAAACAAGGGAAGACTAAGAAACTATTTCATGTTAAAAGCATAGGACAGCTAAATGTAATGCAGTATCTTACATCATCAGATGATAGGGGGCTAAAATAATGTAACTGAAACATTCAAAAAGTTGAAAACAGGATCCAGATTATATCATGATCAAATATCTTGATTTTGCCTGACAGGTGTGGCTCAGTTGGCTAGGCATCTTCCTGCAAAGCAGTAAGTTCCTGGTTTCATTCCTGGTCAGGGCACATGGCTGGGTTGCAGGTTTGGTCCGTGGTCAGGGATGTAACAAGGGGCAACCGTTTATGTTTCTTTCCCTCTCTCTCTCCCCTGTCCCCTCTCTAAAAATACACAAAGCCCTTTTTTAAAAATATTGATTTTGATGTGGTTATGTATGTATGTGTCATTGTTCTCATGAAATATACCAGAAGTATTTAGATATAAAGGAGCACTATGTCCGCAACTTACTCTCAAACTGTTCAGCACCTAACATTCTTAGGGACAGGTAAAAGTTGCATTTAGCAAGTGATTTTGATAATGCACTCAATATTTTTGAGAGGTTATGATGTGTTTTAAGAAGTCTTCAAAACACACTGTAATTCCTAGGAGAGCGCCCCAATCCTCAAAAAATACTGTGCTGGGAAGGGGGCATGATGTTGAGTGTAATGGTCAGGGAACAAAGCCTATACTCAAAATTCTAACCTACGGTGTCTTGCTGCAAATGCATAGGGGAAAAATCCAGGCGTGAAATCAGCTTAAGTTTAAGGGGTTCTGTTGTGATCGTGGACGAGGAACTTAACCTCTCCATTTCCCATGCTTTGATTTATTCAACTATGAGACGAGAATAGTGATTTTTAAAAAAAAATTCTCCCTCAAAAGGCTGAGGATTAAGTGAGATAGTGTACTTGGAAAGCGCTTTGTAAACTTCTAAGCCTTACACGTGTGTTACCACATGTAGTAACTCCACAAGAGAGGTTACTTGGAATCGGCCAACCTAATTGTGTTGTCAAATTTCCTACAAGACACACAACTAGATGTGGTCTGGTACACACGACTTGACAACGCGCCAAAATGGTTTTTCTTCAAAATGTTCTTTCTACAGGAAACACTAATATAATTGGCCGGGATTCCCATGAACGGCCACCAACCTTTGGGGGCGTGGGCGGTGTGAGAAGCGGTAGGCAGAAAATTCCAAAACGGAAAAAGAACAGTTTAAACGTGGGGCAGACGCTGCGTTAGGATAATGGCAACAGAGAGGGGAGGGGAAAGGGGCGTGACCCTCCACTCGGCCGCGCCGCGCGCGGCTCTCCGGGCGCCCCCAGCCGCCAGCGACCCTGACCCGAGCGCGGGGGCGACGAGGAACGGGTTTCCAGCAACGGCGGCGGTTCTCAGACCTCCCGTATCCAGTCTCCGAGGAGTCCTTACGTGTTACCGCTCTCAATCCCCATTAGTCGGGGCTCCTAACCCCCTCTGGTCACAGGTTCCAAGGGGCGGAGCTGCGCCCCGAGAGGGAGCTCTCCTAGCGAGACAACAGCACTGGCGGGTACCTGAGCCGTAATGAATCCTTCATACACGGTTTTCGCTCGGTTCTGGGGCAGAAGCAAGGGGCACTGGTGCAACAGGCTCGGTTCCGTTTCCTCCATGGCTCGCGGTCCTCGGAACCTCGGGAGGCCTAGGAGCCGGAGGGGCATGCACATGCGCAGTCCCGGCTGCGTTAAGAGGCGGAAACCCCGGCCTTGGCGGGAAAAAGCCTCGAGGCTTCCGGGGCGGAAATGAAGGTCGAGTCCTGGCGGGACCACCTGGGCTTGAGCCCACCGGAATAGATAGGATCGTGAGGAGGCAGCATTGGCCCCAGCAGGATGCGGGAGGCAAGATTGTGTTCACTTCGCAGATCTGACTGAAAAAGGCCTTTCAATCCTGATTGCTTGATTTTGACTTTGTTAGGTTTTATTGAAATGCGGCTACAACTTTGAGTTGCATTTTTTCCAGATACGAAGTTTTTACAAACAGTGTTATGGTGCTTCTTTTACTTGAACCTGCCTCACCTCACCTTTTTTCACTATCATCAGTCTCCTGTTACCATGCCCCAGAGCAGGCGTCCCCAACCTCCGGCCACAGACCTTTACCGGTCCAGGCCAGTTAGGGACTGGGCGCACAGGAGGAGGTGGCCGTGGATGTAGTGCCTCTGGATCATCCTGAAACCATCCCCACATTTCGGTCTGAGGAAAAACTGTCTTCCACCAAGGCGGTTGGTCCCTGGTGCCGAAAAGGTTGGGGACCACTGCTCTACAGGGTCTCCCGTACGCCTTCAGCATACAGAAGGTGTTATCCTGTATATAATAACATCTAATGCCATGTATTACATTCCTTTCATTGTATCATATACCGTATATTACAGTTCTGTGGCTTAACAAATGTAAAGCATCTTAGCAGATGTTTTTGTTCTTGAGAGACACACAAGCATGCATACACGGATGCAGTTTCGAATCAACACCAGACTGAGTTCTGATACACTGCACTCACAAATATCTAAGGCAAAACGTAAGGGAGTATCACTGATGGACTTAAGGAACCAAAGTTAGTTTTTCTTTGACCATATTTTCTATACATTTTTCTAACTTAGGAGGGGTAATCATCCATTCCCTTTCACTAAGACTTAATTAAATAAGGAACTTCTTGATATTTACTGCATGATTATTTAATACTTCAATCTATGCATCACATTTTTGAGCCCTGGTATTTGCAAAACATCATTGTAATATGCCAAGGCTGTGCAAAGATGCATAAGATACACCCCCTCACATCTTTATTACCCTCAAAATGGAATCAGACGTCTGGAAGATTCTTAAAGTTTGGCAAGAATAGTCACAATATTCTGTGTGCTTGAGGATAAACAGGAATGCTACAGTAGTTAAATATAAATTACACTGAAGCAGTGGTTCTCAGAATGCGATTCCAGAACCAGCAGCATCACCATCACCTGGGAACATTATAGAAATGCAAATTTTCACCCCTGTATCTCAGACCTAGAGAATCCCAAACTCTGGGAGTGAGACCCCACAATCTGTGTTTAACAAGCCCCTCCAGGTGATTATAATGCACACTGAAGTTTTTCTTGATGAAACCTCTGACCTGTTTTCAAAGTCCTCATAGGGTATCTCTTTTTGAGATACCTTTTTTTATCTGCTATAAAATTATTGTTCTCACTAATCATAAGTATATTTTATGGTGCATTGTAAGTGCCCATTAACTATTTCTAAATTAAATATCCAGGCCTCTAGACAAAATAAAAGCAAGTATTTTAAGAATTCAAAAGATATTTGAGTTGGTCTCCATTTATGATATCTTAATAATCAGGTTATATAGCACTATTATAGACTTTATAGGATATATTTAATTATAATACAATCAACATGTGTAAAACACTAACATATTTCATTTTCATTGTAGTGGTCTTTAAGTAGATATTTTTCATAATGTCTATTTTGTACACAAGAAATCTGAGATTCAGAGATAATCAAATTGTTCAAGAGAGTGACTTAGTGACCTGTAAAATGAGAAGTAACATAAAGTCTTCTAAATTTTAGTTTCAGTAATCTTTTCATTAAAGTATGACAGAGATGGACTGCCCATCATGAAACTCAGGTGAAGTTAAAGTTGTTAATGACTCATTTTAACAATAAGGCTAAGAATTTAACTTTGAAAGTTTAATAACAGATTTCCCAACATAATCCATTCCTTCTTAATATAATCACAACATTTTCACTCTAAAATTCACATATTGTGAAAAAGATAGCTTAAGAACATCTTGTCAATAGCTTTCTAAGGAGCTGAAGATTTTAAATGAAAGCAACCTTATATATTTCATACCCTGACACCCTCATTATATAAATTAAAGAAATAAAGTCCAGAAAAGGAAAGTAATTTTCTCAAAGTGCTAGCTTTGTTTGTGTGTGTGTAGATATACAAGTACAAATATTCAGAGAGACCACACTAATACTGTTCTGAGGACACTTAATTAGGCCAGTCTCCAAACCTACAATTCCCTATCCTACACTGAGCTTTTAGTTAACTGACTAAATGTCTTTGGCTTTATAGACCTGAAAGCTTCTGGAAACTTCTTAAATAGCAATTTAGTCTTCTATGAACAGATATGTACCCCTGTCTAGAGAGGCTATCTTCATCACACTCACTGGCCAACCCTCCCCACCACCACACGCACACACCATGGATCTACTGAACTGTGCAGCTAATGGCCAAAGACAGTTGGATCCTTTCATCTGAACCTATCTTATTTGACTTAAAGATTTTTACAAAATTTATTGCTAGGTACTGTCTTAGTCCTTGAAGAAAACATATCCAAATCACCTTTCATAACAGTTGAATTTGTAAATGAGCATTCTCTTTGATAAGGTCTATAATCTAAGAAATACAACTCCCAGGGAACAAGATGAGATACCATGCAAGGATTTTTTTTTAATTTAGAATATATATGTATATATTAGTTCTATTACAGTTGTCCCAATTTTCCCCCATTGCTGTCCCCTGCCCAGACCACTCCCACAGTCAATCCCCACCCTGTTGTCCATGTCCATAGGTCATTTATACTTGTTCTTTAACAAGACCCTTCCCCTTCTTTCCTTTCTTGTCTCCCTACTCCCTTCTGGTCCCTGTCAGTTTGTTCCTTGTTTCCATGCCTCTGGTTCTATTTTGCTCATTTGTTTTGCTCATTATTTAATTCAGTGATACAACCATTATCTTTAGGTGTTCAAGATTGAGTGATGGATACTCAGCACTGTCATCAATTAGGAAATGATTACCATAATCCAGAGAAGATGCTAAAATATAATTATGAGAAATGATATTAAGGAGGTGGAAATCCTGTCTCTCATCCCTCTTTTGGCACCTGCTCTTCATCCAGGTGTAACTATTGGGGCGCCTCATTACTCTTTACTGGTCCATCTTCTCTGTATACCATCTCCTCTCAGTAATCCCATCTAGTCTATGGATATTACCTGTACTTTGCTGTATATAATCCATACCCATGGTTTAGTGCTACCTGTGTATAGTGCACACTCTTATTTTTGCCTCAAAAATTTCTGTAAAATATTGTGCATTATACATGACAAAATATGGTAAATGTCAGCCATGTACTTCTAAATTTATTTTATCTCATCCTTCAGATTTGCATAACTAAGTACTACGTGATATATCCACTTTAGATGTCTAATTGTCATCTCAAATTGTTTGTGTCAAAATGACCATTTTATAATTTCTAAAGAAATAATTGACTTAGACAATAAGCATCAGTGAATGCTTAAGCCATGATAGGAAAGTTTATGGTGAAGTAAATATTCACACAATGCAAAAATTATCAAATTTATAACAGTAGAATCGGGCTATATCACCACCTGGTGCCTCTTTAGTTAAAAGCTGGACACCCATAATTAAGTGTCAACTGATGTGTTGCAGTAAGTACAACACCAAAAATGTTTGACATGAATCTAATCAACCTTGTGGATGTAACTTCTAGTTTACTGGTGAAACAGGTATAGAGGAACAAGCTAAATGACATGAGGAGGACAATCAGGCAAATCCAGAACATCAAATATAACAGGGTAAATGAACTAATTTATTAGTTGATGGCATGGGCAAAAAAAAACAGCAGAAGGAAAAAGGACTGTTCAAGCTTCAAAAGAGACTTAAGAAACATTAACACTCAAGCAATATGAAATTTTGAATAGTGATTTGAAAAACCAATTGTACAGGCACATGCAGTGGTCCTGGGAAATAGAGATTTCTGGGTTGGTGAAGTTTTGATAATGGCACAAACATCCAAGACCAATAACAATAAAGAGAAAATTCATATATTTAATACACAATATGTTAAAATGTAAGTTCTTATGAAATCTTTATGTAGAGATGACCATAGATCAGTGGTTCTCAACCATGGGCAATTTTGACAGCCAGGGTACATTTGGCAATATCTATCACAAAGAGGAGTGAGTAGGATGCTACTGGAGTTTAGTGAGTAGATGCTAAGATGCTCCTAAGCAATCCACAGAACAGCCCCACACAACAAAAAATATTCCACCCAAAATCTCAGTAGTGCTGAGGTTAAGAAACCTCACAATAGATCTCACAATCAATCAAATATCTACACAAAGAAGATAGAAACCAATGTTGATTTTTTTCCTTTGACCTTGGCATAGCTTCTGATACATGGTAAGAGCATATATTTGATCATTCCTTTTTTATTGTGTAAACTTCCAGATTTTTGTAAAAGTGGGGGAGAGTCAAAGAGAGAAATATTGTTTGCAGGGATGAAACTTAGAAGACAAATCTTAGAAGGATTTATAAATATACATCATTAGTATTTAGGTAGTGATAGAAACCTTAGGAATGAATAAGAACTTCTATAGCACTGGTCCATGACCCTCACTGTGGACTAGTCACTTGAGCAGTTTTAAGAAAATGCAGATGTTTGATTTAAACCCAGAGCTTCTGATTTAAGTATCTGGGAGTGGATGATATAATAAACATCATATTTTTTAAATCCTCATATTATTTTAATATGTGGCCAGTATTGGAAATGTGAGATTTTTTTAATGAATTGTATTCATTATATTGGGTTTATTCATAAGACATACTTCATTTAGTGTGGTAGCTCAAGCAGTTGGTTATAGTTTTAACAGTTTTTCTGGGTTTGCCGAAGCAAAGAGGAGCCCACTATTTGTCTCTTTTGGTAAAATAAAAGGCCAGAAAGCCCTTGGCACAATGTAGAGGAAAGAATTTAAAGACTAGAAGTAAAAAAAAAAAAAAAGTAGATTAAATGGATCATGTGTCTTACCTCTATATCCTGGCAGGGCCCTGAAGACTCTTCTCCTTTGCCAGTAAAAATAAAGTGAAAAGGGAAATATCCAAATATTTAAAAGTGCTTTGCTGGCTCTCTTTTTTGTTTGTTTTTATTTTTCCCTTGGGTTTGGAATGCTTTTGGTAGGATATACAATAAAAATGGTATTCCTGATCTCATTGGGGAAGTGGGAAGCCAGCTGAGACCTGGCCCAGGTGATGACTGTTAACAGTCTGAAGCAAAGTGGGTATTGTTTTAATAGCCAGATGCTGCACTCAGGGATCAGGGAATAGCTTCGGTAGCAGAAATCTCTGGCTGTGGTTAATTAATCATAGGGTCCCCAGGAATGAAATAGACAGACAGCCAATTAAGGTGAGTCTTGATTTATTTAACCAAAGCTATTCTAGGTCTGAGGAACAGAGGCATCACTGGAGCCAACAGTGCTAGAGAATTTTGGATTCACGGACCCAGTGAAGGGGAGGCCAGTACCTATGAGGAAAGATCCTGCTATAACACTACCCAGGCATACTGTGAATCTTCTGCTTTGTCTTTCCTAATGAGGCTGACAGTCTTTAACCTGGATAGTGTGCACTGAGGAAAGGGAAATACTTAAACTCGAGAAATAATGAATATAGACCCAAGTGATTGCCGATTCCTGGGGACCTGTAATTCCACTGAGAATCATTAAAGAGCCCAGGTTTTAAATGGAGTTCTGACTTGAGTTTATTTCATTGTAGCCCAAGTGAGACTCCCAAAACTTTCTTGGGGTCAATTTTTCAGATCCTGAGTAAATTGTTGGAATGGCTATTACAGGAAAATGGCAGAATCCCACACAGTTCCTTACATCATAATTAAGGGCTAGTATTTTAGGAAGGTCCAAGTGGAAGCCATTTGGCACTCTCCTTTCCTGCCACAACAAGGAATGGACAAGAGCACTGTAACTGTGGGGGTTGCTTCCTGAAAGGTGCAGAGTTACTGATTAACAAGGTGGTTTGGCTTCTGCAATCTCAAACATCTTAGAGAATGACTGTGGGTTATTGGAAACAGAATTAGTTGAAGGTCCAGTTGTGACTGCTATTGTAGATTTCTTTCTCCTTACTAGAATAAATTAATGTATCTTTTATTACTTATGGTGCAGTTATGGATCCTGCCAAAACATTTTTTATCCACTTGGTATATAGGCATTATGTGATGTTAGCCTTCATTGACAGAAGCACCAATAAATTTATATTGCCATGCCTCAGGGATATGCCGGTTCTCTAACTCTATATACCATTTATCATAGTTTGCTGGGAACTTGGCCATATTACCACTTCAATACAAGTAGTGTATCACTTTGATCCAATACCCACAAAATATCATGCTGATAGGACATGTAGATCAGAAAGTAGAAATGATCCTGGATGCCTTTGTAAGTCATATGTATGCCTGTGAAATTCTGTAAAACTAAAGACCTCTGACATGAAAGTAAAGGGCCTGGGTGTTTGAGGATCTATGGCATTCCAGGCTATTTATTTCAAAATGAATATTTAAATTTTGAATGCAGGTTATCTGTATGTCTTACTCTGACCATTAACAAGATGGTCAAAATTTTATCCATCTATAATTGGGGTCTGTAATAACAGAAAGCTTAGCACCTGGTCCACTGTTGCAGTGCAGGGAACTGTCAACAACAGGTCCTTAGGAGCTGGAAGCTCCCATAGTGCTCCCCTGGTGCTCCTATGATGTAGTAAGCAAATACTGAATAGAAACTTCCTAACTCCAGGTAGGAGAAACACAGAGGATCCTTCGGTTTGGACAAAGGCCCTCTTCAGTAGTTAACGTTGTGTGAAAAATTCCTGACTGATGTAGCTCTGAAAGAAACTGACCATGGGAGTCCATGTAGCTCAAGCTGCTCATAATGAACTATGTTCTATCCATTCATCCCAGCCATAAGGTTTGTGGTGCCCAGTAATGTAATAACTGGACGTGACCTACATTCCTATGCCTTCTGCAAACTGCCATACATGTTTCAACTCACATAGATATCCTAGAGAAAGTTTCCCAGGAGAAATTGACTACAGATGTAAAAGTCAACTTTACATTCTGATTTAAGTAGTGGAGGAAGTGAAGCATCCTGGTTTAAGGATGCCTCCACACTATATACCTCTATTAGCTGGAAGATGATTACTGGCTCTTAGGGTAATAGAGAACAGAAATTGCTTTAGCAGGCAAAACTTGTGCTTTACATGTTAAATACTTTTCCTGGAAAATGATCTGGTCCAAGGTAAAGATACATACAGATACCTGGGAAGGAGCTAATAGTATGGATTATCTAGGATTTGAAAGGAAAAAGATCAAAGGATGGGTAAAAACCAAGCTTATGAAATGGGTAGATGTATGGAATGGGTCTCTTAAAATAGTCCCAGAACCTGGAAAGGTTTGTACCTCAAGCAAATACCCAGCAGAAGGGCTACGATGGAGAAAAGAATCCTTAATAATGAGGTACACAGGATGACCTTCTGACATGTTATTTGATCAATGCTCTCACCAACAGAGTGGTGCTGGGGTAGGAGATATGGGGAGGGCAATTAGAAGGAAGAGAATGGAAAATGGGAGAGGACATTGCGAGACAAGAAACGTAGAATTTATGTCAAATGGCTCTGAGACCCCAGGTGAAACCCAAGATGATGAATTTATAACTACAGTATGAGCTAGTATGAGTTTTTCTTCAACATCCTGTATTGAAGAACAGAAAAATTAAATTGATGCAAATTTTGGGGTTCACAGTGGCTATATCTAGAAGTACAGCTTGCAGGGGGAGTTGGACAGAAAGGAGAACTATTGCTATACCTGAGAAAATTCTCTTTTGCAACATTGGTAACTTAAAAAATTACAGAGATAATAGTTTAACATGAAAGTTAAGATTATTATGAAAAGATGTAAGAAGAAGCAGTGCTTGAGAGCAGGATTATGAGTCATAATAGAAAGATCAATTTAAATGTGGCTACGTTTGTTCAAATTGCTAGCAGACTACACAGGTCTGCCTACAAAACTGGTTCCTCTGATTTCTGAAATCCAGCATGCCTGAAGAGTAGTGGAACAAGACAAGGCACTGAGTGTTCTGGTCATGGGTTGAGGTTATTTACCACAAGGACTATGCAGAATGGGCAAAGAAGTGATAGGTGATGGACTGAAAGAAATGGGATTACAAGATTAAAGGACTGTGGGTCAAAGTGGTATATATTGCATCCAGCCTTGTCTCTGGCCATTAGTATTTTCTTGATCCATCTATTATTTGCTCTTTTCCCTGTTTTGCCCTACTCTTCTCACTAGTAAGCCCTGCCCTCACCTGCCAATTCATATATTTTTACTTTTTTCAAAGCCTTGCTCCAAAAGAGTTTTTAAATCACCCTAATTACACCTTAATTTTAATCCACCTTTAATCAACACCTTGATTTTGTGCTGTGTAAAGACTCTGCATTGCAGTGATTTGTGCTTGTTGATGTTTCTCTGAAAGTGTTTTTACTTATTTCATATGCATTTGTTCTGTTTCCCTACCCAAACTAAAAAATTAAAAAAAATTTCCAGCAAATACTCTATCTTTTCTTTTCTCCTCTGACCTGGTAGATTCACTAGTCAGTGGGTTGTTGATACAAAATATATGTTTAAAGTGTTTTAATTTCGTTTGGTTATATAGATAGATTCCAAATGATGAAATCTAAGATTTTTCTGCTAAATCTAAATTCTATATTTTTATTGGAGATGAAAGTTAAAAGTTTGAATTTTCTTTTGAATTTTTGTTTTTTGAAAACATAAACAGAATCATACTGCAAAGGCATTTTGCCAGGAGGCAAAAATAGTGAACTTTAAAACCCAGAAATATTGGAACCGATAAAATACACCTTTAGAATACTTTACTTTAACTAGGGATTCAGTAGAGGAGCATAAAAAAATACAATTAAGATTATGCTAGAGAAGGAGCAATAGTATTAATTTTTAGAGGATATTTCCTCCATCATTGAAAATTATATGGAAAAATACTAAAATTGTTACTAGAGAAGAGAATGTAAATTAATTTATGATGAGGATGGATAGTTCTTGCACCATAAATTGTTTTATTTATTTTTTAAATACCAACGTTAGTTAATTTAGTTCCAGTGTTTTTCATGGGGGCCTCTTACAAACTGAACCCTAGGGTTTCAAATAGATTTTATTTTGACAAATGCTGCTTTGTAATGTCACAGAAAATATTTCCTCTGGAAAAAGTTCTTTGTTTACTCCATTCATAAAAGATTTGGCAGGGATTGATAAACTCTATTTTTTTAAACAACCCTCAAAATAACATGTTATTTGCTTTAGGCTTATATATCTTATGGGATGTGTCAAAGATTCTGAGCCTTACATTTTAAAAGACTTGTGCAACAACACATATAGATTTGAAAATGACCTGGCATCCAAGAAACTGGTCCATTTAACCAGTTCCAAATAAGATCATTTAAGTCTAATCTAGAATAACAGTTTTTAAATTCAGTAATGTAATTTAAATAGCCACTTACAGATTGTGGATGGATTATTCATTTGTGCTGGGTTGTACAGAGGAAACCCTACATTAAGAAGATTGGGCAAAAGAAACAATTCTTCTGATCCCTTTGTTCTCTGAGTCTAGAAATGAGTGCAAGAAAGCACCAGGAGACTCAGGTTAAGCCCCGACCTTTCATATATACATATACACACACATATGTATGCATATATAAATGTATGAAATGTGTATGTGGCATGTTGATTTTTATGACACAATTTGGTGTTTATTATGAAATTCTTTTGTATCAAATTCTAAAATGAGGTTAACAAAGTGCTATAAATATAGGCCACTGATCAAAGCTGTATGCATTTTTATTATTTGACTTCAATTAAAACTGACTTTTATATCAAATTTTAGCTATTTTAGGACTTAAAATTTAAGTCTGGCAATGCAGGATTATTTGCTTCAGGTTGCTACTTTATGTCATTAGTATCGACCCCATTCATTTTTTATTTAAAATTAAGAAAATATTCCAAAGAACATTTCTAATCTTACCTACTACATAGGCACACTTTAACTGATATGTCTTTCATTCTGTAAGGGCAATCTATATCTATACTGAAGGTCAATTTCTGTTGCCGCATGTAAGAGTTTGGCATGAAATTGGTAAAATTATTTATTGAAATAATCTGATTACAGTAACTTTTAAGTATAAACTTTTAAGAAGCCAGACTCTATCAGATCACAAAAACACGGTATGCTATCATACAGCAGGTAATAAGTCTGATTCCCTTTATAAAAATTATTCGTATCCATTAAATTGTGTCTCATGAAACTAACTATATTATACATAAGTTCCTTATGGCTGGGAACATATATTACTTTCTAACCCTTACATCAACTGATTATGCATTGATTATGTTGTATAATAGTAGAAATTAGAGAAATAACTTTAATATATTTATGGATGAATACCACAGGTTTCCAGCTTATCCAAAGAGCATGATAAGGAAAAGTGAGAACCTTTCTGCATTCTACAAAGCATGCTTTTTTCCAGCAGTGCCCTATCTCTATCTGATGAGGAACTGTTACTAACATTTCTCAGGTGCCACAAGAAAACTCTACCACTTTTATGAAGGAAAGAGTATTTATATAGATTTAATTTATATTTAATACATCGCCACCAGGTCTATCACTATATAAAAAATACAGCTCATTTAGAGTTATTACTGGAGACAGGCAATAGCCTAGTTAGAAAGCTAGCAAAATATATCTCTAACTCATCTCCTAACTGATTCCTGCTTCCACCCTTGCCCCTCTGTTACCAACACAGAACTGAAATCCTTTTTAAACGAAAATCACATCATGTCACAATGCTGCTCAAATCCCTCCAATAGCTCTCAATTTCAATCAAGTAAAAACCAAAGCTCTCATAATAGGTCCAACAGGATTTCTCCTGCCACCTCCTTTTCTTGTCTGATCTTATTCCCTACTATTTTTGCTCCCTGCTCCAGCTGCATTAGTCTTCCTGTTTCCTGAACACACCAGGCATGCTCCTATCTCACGGTTTGGTACAGGTTATTCCTCTGCCTAGAATGTTTGTTCCCCAGATAGCTTCTCCCTCTCCCACTATGTTCAAGTCTTTGTCCAAATGTTATTTTTTTTTGTAAGGCTTCTAAGTCAACTCTATTTAAAATTGTAGGCTATCACAACCACATCTTATATCCCTTAGCCAAATATATTTCCCCCTTAGACTCATTATCTTCTAATAACTTTAAATTTAACTTATTTTGCTTATTGTCTGTCTTCCCTCTGCCCCATCCCCATGAGTGTATATAGCTCTATGGAACAGGATATTTTTGTTTTATTTTCTGCCATGTCTACAGCACTTGTTCCTTGAACATAATGGAAACTCAAATATTTGTTGAATAAACTGTTGACATATATAAATTTTGCCTTAATTTTATCAGTTTTCAGTCATGTTATAGTTGTAAAGTTACTAATTAAAAGATGAATAAATAAGCTACATTATCTGAAATCAGAAAATAAGCTGATACAACTAAGAATCACATGTTACAAATGATATACATTTGCAAGTGAAATACCAATGATAAACATGAACAGATCAATTTTCTATAAATTATATTATATTGAGACCTTGAACATATTTGAGGAATGTATGCAACAGAATGGCTTGCACAAGTATCCATTCTGAGCAGTACCTACAGCTCTGTGGTAGAGGAAAAAGACATAGTCATTCTCACCCTGCTCAAAACTGTAGTTGAAGATGGAATCGTTTTATAAGATGAACCGAATCCAGATCCAGACAAATGTGAATTTTTAAAACATAAGTTAGTTTGATAGATAAGGTGGGTCTAATGTCTATTAACTCAACCCAGGCCATCATTCATAGGCAAGAATGCTGTATAAAGATGACTGCTGCTGAGGACTTCATGATTTCATTACATAGGACGTTCTATTCAGGCTTAGAATGTTCCCTAGTTTGACCATTCAAACTTGTGAGTGATGAGTTGGAGCAAAAGGCATTCATCAGTCAGATATAGTTAGTCATGAAGTATTTGTAAGGGATATTGGCAACTGGGCCTACTGTACTAACCTGATAAAGTACTAACTAACCACACTACTTGATAAAGTTATCCAACACTTAAGAGTCTGCCATTACATGGACTTATAAACAGGTCCTTTTATTTACACATGCACTTTTACTTCCTCCAAATGCCAGAATCCAGGGAAGGCCATAGCTTTAGGTGGGGCTCACATGGAGCAATGGGGTAGGAGAAAGTCATTAGACCACATCCTCCAATTCAAGTTTGATGACCAGTGGGATGATAGAGGTCAAAGCATCTTAACCTGTCAGATTCTGCTGCATCACCAGCACCTGGCATACTTCTACTTATTTATTCCTTCCATACTTGATTTCTTCATTCAGAAATATTGAGAACCTACTTGTATAAGCTGCTACTCCACCTAAAGTAGTGAACCAGAACCAATACAGTCCTTGCCAAGGTGGAGCTTACATCTAACTGGAGGGGCAGACATAGCAAAGTATAATTATGGTATCTATTACAGAAGAGAAACAGAAGTTGATAAGAAAGCACATAATCTAGATATGACCTAGTTTGAGCTTTGAGATACAAACTCTCATAGGAACTAATCATGCCAAGATCTGAAGGATGGATAGGAGTTAGTTAGAAAAAAGAGATAGGAGGACAATATGTACAGGATGCCAATCTGAGGTAGGAAGGTGAATGTACTTTCAAGAAATTGAAATACAAAGAATAGAAGTATGGAGAGGAGTAAAATGACACTAATGTGTGAGGGAGAAGACAACTCTTAAAATCCCTTGAAGTCAATGTGAGGAATTTTAATTTTATCATAAATGTGGTAGAAAGAATTTGTAGGATTTTAAACTAAAGACTGACATATTAGACATAATTGGAGGTTGGTTGTGGGTGGAAGGTCATCCTGACTATAGTATATAACATGCTTGATATATAAAATCTTAGTGACTGCAGTGTTCATAATACAAGTGCCAGGATGAAGATAGAGATTAGTTAAGAGCATAGTTAGTTTTTACTAACTTTTAACTAGGTTGTTGGATATTTCTAGTGATTATCTGAAATGAGTTTAAGGCCTAGGGCCTTAAAGTCATATTTTTCATACATTAGAGTAGATAGTGAAAGAGAATTGAGAGGCTATTGAAGAGACCTGGATAAGCTATACCGATGTTCGGACTGGAGTGGTAGTGATATAGATGGGAAGAATGAAGGGATTCTAAAGGCAGAAAATAGAATCAATAAGGCTTGCTGATTAACTGGTAATGAGGTAAGATGGGCATAACTGGAAACATAGTTATTTACTAGGCTCATGAACAGAAGAACTGGTTAATGAGTTCAGTACTGAATATACAGACATGCAAAATGCACACTAGCTCTATGGGTTTAAAGCATGAAGGTTTAAAGCATGGGTTTAAGGGCTGGAGATATAAATGGAAGTAGTTTGCATATAGATGGTAATTTAAGCTATGGATGGAGAATGGAGTCTAGACAATTGAATAAGAAAAGAAGATGTTGCCTTGAGAAACTCAAACATTTCAAGGCAGGATAGAGAAAAAGAGGGCATCAAAAATAATAAGAATAAGTCATCAGAGAGGTAGAAGGAAAACCAGTTAGCAGCATTCATATTTATGGAATAGATGAATGTAGGAGAGTTCTTAGGAGGTAGTACTAGATTCTCCCTTGTCAACAGAACAAAATGTTTCCTGGCAGTGCATTTGGATTTCATAGATGTAGCGGTACCCATGCCTCCTGAGAGAATCCATTCTTGGGTGTAGAATATACAAGTAGACCACCCCTACCCCTAAATACATGCCTACATTGCCCTTGTTCTTGGTCTTGAATGAAGCTGGCTCATGCTGGTCCCTTATCTAGGAGGTAGGCATTGATAGTCAAAAGCTGTCCTTAGTTGGTATACCATTCCCACCACCTAAGTCAGGCTGCATGTGTTAGGCATTGTAGCCAACTTAGGCATTGGATCCCAATCAAGAAGGGATCCAGGTCATAGGCAATGACATTCTAGACTAGGTCCTATATTAACCAGGCATGAAAGCCAATCCCTTCCTTTCCTACCTTACATATTATATGTTCTCCACTCACAGGCGGGGCTTGAAGGAGTGCAAAGGGGCAAAAAAAAGGAGTCATATATCTAGAGTGCTTAGAGGCAATTGCCTCAAAGAGTACTTCTCAACTCTTAATTTGCATATTAATCACCTAATGTTCTTGTTAACATGAAATACATCTGATTCAGTATGTCTCATTTATTGCCTGAGATTCTATATTTTCAACTCACTCCCAGGCTATGGAAATGCCACTGCCCACAGTTTTAGTAGCTAAGGTTTAACTTCTATTTATAGGCTAGCAAGCCAGAAAATAAAATAACCACCTAAGTAACTAGAGCTGAAAGTGATCAAGAGAGAAATGGAATGATGTATGAAGCACAGATCTGACCTCTAGGTTCAGGACCAAGTTCTCAGCAACATGTATGAATGGTGGTCCCCAATTAATGTGTATTGAACCTGGTTACTTAAACAAAGGACTCCATCATTTTGGGCTTCATGATTCTTAGGTGCCTTTTCATTTCCTAGGTTACCAAATACTTATTCCAGAAAAGTATGAAGCATAATACATTTGTAAACACAGATGTATTGCAAAATTTCCACATAGTAGCAGCATCTTTAGCTGTGATTTTATTTGGGAATATAAAAATTAGTCCTAATGATAAAGGCAATGGAGAAATAGTTCTAGTAAGAAATCGAATCCACTTAATTTTTAAAAGTGTGATTTTATAAAGTATACAAAGGGGAACCCCAAAAAACAACTGGAATTATCCTCTGGAGGGTGGGCCCCTTGTAGTACAGGATTCCCCTACTAGGTGAGTGTTCTAGGAAACTATCTGTATCAGTGTATCAGCTGGTGTTGTTGTGAGAGGTTGCGTTTGGCTTCATGTGAAAATTTTTTGAAGACTCTTTCAACGTATTTGCCCATTTCATGAGTGGTTTACGAACATACCTGCCCACACCAAAATGAGTGTTCAGCAGTTTTTGACCAAAAACAGCTCATTCCTGTGCCTCACCCTCCCTATTTACCTGATCTTACCCTGAGCAACTTTTTTTGTTTCCTTGGGTGAAACATTTCTCTCTGAGAACTGTTTTCCCGATGTGGAAGAGGTGGGGAAAAACATGGCAGAAGCACTACAAGACATCAAAATTGATGAGTTCAAACAGTATAGAAAATGGAGCAGCCAAAGAACTTACATGTATGACCCACAGACATAAACAAAGGGGAAGATTGCCAAGGGAATGCAGGTATGAGGTGGAGGGGGGCAAAAAGAGGAATTTGGGAAAACTGTAATAGCATAATCAATAAAATATGTTTAAAAACTGTTTTGAGCAGTGGAAAAAAACATCTCAATAGGTGTACACATCAAATGGAGAGAACTTTGAAGGTGACTGAAGTATAAACACATATTCTTATGTAAGAATAAAAACACAAATTTTTATAAATAAATTCAGGTTTTGGGGAGAGTCCCCCCTCTTGTATTATATAACAAGTAATTATGCTTTTTTTTTGTGAGAGGGAGCCTAGAAAAGTTGTATTTGGATCAGCAGTTAAATACTTCAATAAAATAATACAACTTTACACCTATATAATTTTTGTCTTCTGTAAAGTATGTTCAAAGTAAAAGAAAAAGCTGAAAAAAAAATATGGCATAGAGAGAGCCAAAGAAAAAAGAATATATAATATAAAAAGAAGCAGATAAGGAAAATTAAAAGGAGGGTTTTTACAGGGAAAAACAATTTCATTTTATTGTAAAGACCTAAATGAATAAAAGAAGACGTTGAATGTGAAGATGATTAAAAAGACAAAATCATTAGCTAAATATATTTACAAGTTTAGGCTCTTTCATTTTGATTGTAATTTTAATTAGCTGGACACTGTGGGGGGAAGAAAATGAAAGCCTACATCATTTACTTACTCTTTAAATTGTATTTCACCTTAATTTTCTGCTTTTCAGTTCTTAATTTTCTCTATTTTTGTTCTAAGTAATCCGGTTATCAAGCTAAACTGATTTTCCCTCATCCAGGTTTAGCATTCAGTATTTGCATCTGTGAACCAAAAGTTCACCCCACTGCTTTAGTTTTTATCCTTTCAATAGCAAAAACTCTCTACAGGTAACTTTTTTCAGCCTTTGTCTCTACAGCAGGTTGCTTTGTGTATCCAAGACAGTTAGATGACTAATAACAAAGACTTCTATTTTTAAAATAATAATGCTTTATTTATACAGTTTTCCACAAAATTTACTCATAAAATTTAGAAGGCAGCAAAGCTCTAAAAATCTGTAGTTTTACTATTCATTAAAACCATTTTCTGTGTGCAAGCAATTTGCTTGTTTCTATTTTTCTGACAAAATAGAAGCCCCCCAAAAATCAGTATTAATCAAATCTAGGATTTATGTCTGTGTGAATAAAATTTTTAAAAATAACATTGATATGAGGCAAAACACATCTGTTTAGAATAACCTATTTTAGAAAGGGTTTATCTTCAAGAAATTACTGGCTTTTTGGTAGGCTATTTACTTTACATTTGTTAAAGAAAACAAAATTAGCACAGCTAACCATGTATTATGTGTCTCTCAGTCTGCCCTGTCTTCCAGAAAAAATTCACTGAAATAATGTGAAGTAACAATGCTAGAGTGCCTTGAGGTCTGAGGATGAAAGGCACTATTTAAGTGGTGACAAGTATTATTATTATTATTGTGCCCTGGATAAAGAGTAACAATTGGCTTTCAAAACCATTGTGGACAATTTCATTTTGCTCCCCTGTACCTCCGAATCCACCAGAGCACAGAGTTCTCAGCAGATGATACTCAAACCAGGATAGCACATGTACAGTGATGAGGGTACAAAATAATTATCCTAGCTATTAAACACCCCAGAAGCAGCTTTGGCTGCCAGTCATAGCCATCCACGATGGTATATTTTAAGGACAAATAAGTAAATTAATAAAATAAAACAAAGCAGTCCTCCAAAATTAACTGTACCTCATTGATTGTTTTTAAAACCCAAAATTTAATTTGTGTTTCTTTAAGGTTTTCCTCACCTTACATTACAGTTCTTTTTTTTTTATTTAAATGAATGTTCAAGTACAGTTTTCACGTTACAGTTCTTAAGATGAATTATTCTTTAAACTTTATCATTATTGCATTATTTCAATAATAAGAATTTACAAATACTTGCCAGATACAGAGTTTAGAAAAGGGGTAGGATAAGAGAGGGAAATAAGAAGTTGAAAGAAGAAATTAGAGGAAAAGTTGAGGGTGAAAAAGTGTGCAGAAAATAAAATATATCAACAAGAGAGGTCAAGTTCCTGATTTTACCCAAGAATACAATGTTAATTAACATTATGATAATTGGGAAGTGTTATCAAGGAATGCTATAGAATTTTATTATCTGGAAGTTTTAAAAAAATAGGGTACTTGGGTCTTTCTGGCATGGTTTATGGATACTGTTGAGCAGAAGTTAATGTCTGATCAGTTGTTCTATCTAGGATAAAGCTCTCTTTGAAAGATCTTTAATGCTCTTTTGGAATGATATGCCAATTTGTTTACAATTTGGATATGCTATAGCAGCACTGAGATTTTATCCCAGCATTTCTTATCTTGCCTATTCTGTCTAAGACTTATTGCAAAATGTCTTCTGACTCTTGCATCAAAATCAACTGGAGTATTTTCTAAGTGTATAGATCCCTGAGACCCCATCACATGGGGTCAAATACACTCAATTAGTGAGTCTGCAGACTCCTACTAAGATGAGGGAAGGAGTTAGAGGGTGGCAAGGCATGGTATTCTCCAATAAGGTGATATAACTGTTACCTGCTGGGGCTCCTCACCAGGTGCATTCCCAACCTGAGTTGGGTATACACCTCTGGCTTCATACACCTCCCACCACTCCTGTCATAACACTGTATTGTAATCACTTTTGTTTAGTTGGGAAAGCCATTGATGACTCTCAAGCCTGAGAATAGGGCCATGTGTGTTTTTTTGTTTGCTCTCAAGTCTCCAAAATCTAGTACAGTTCTGGGGTAATGGCAATGCTCAAATAATACTTGTTGAATGAAAACAAATTAATGAATAAGCTTCTTAAACAATAGCTAGTTGGGTAAATTTTTTTAAAAGAAAAGCAATTTTTACATTTCCAGGAAAATTAAACAGAGAAATAATAATAATATTAGAAACAATGATTAAATTCTTACTATGTATCAAAAATAGGTCTAAGTGCTTTAAATGTAGTATTTAAAATTATACAACCCTAGACATGAAACACTACCGCTACTATTACTATATTTCATCATAAAGGATGGCTCTGTAGCCCAAAGTTACATATCTAGTAAGACAGGGCTAGGACTGAAATCAAGGCAGCTGGACTCCAGAACCCATGCTCAAGCTCTATTACTCTGCATATCATAGGCAATGATTAAGGTACTGTCCTAGGAGTGGTGGAAGATGCTAAGAATATGGCCCTGCTTTCAAGGGCTCTTACAATTAACAACACATGCTTATCTGAATAACTTGTGCCCTCCTTTTCTCTGAAATGTAAGAGAAGGGGCAGAGAGAGAGAGGAGGAAAAGACAAAGGACAAGAGGGAGGAATCCGGGTGGGGGTGGGTAGACAGGAAACAGACTTAGCTCTTTACCAACAGGTTTGTGACCCATTTTATACATGTTTGATTATGTTCTGAACAAGCAACCATGAATGAAAAACTCTCAAACCATCACTTAACCTACAAATTGTTTTCACCATTCTTAAAAAAAATCTAAGAATTATTCTTTATTAGAAAAAAATCATTTCTTTAAAAATGATGACAGGAACTTTTTCTGATTTCAAAATAACCAACATGTAACATATATATACTATATCTTTAATCTCATGTTACCAATTGCAATACTACCACCATAGTGTTTATATGTATTCTAAAACTATTCAATGATGTGGCATAAAATTGCTAATTTATTTTTACTAATGATCATGAAGCATAATTCTTAGTTTATCGTGTCTCTAAACAAAAATTGCAAAAGTAAGGTAAAAAGAACAAAACTACTTGTAAGAGAACAGGGTTCAGGTGTCAGATGAAGCATATCAAAGACATATGAAATGTAATTACTTTGAAAAGAAATAAAAGAATAAGTTGAGAAAATTAACTATCAAATTACATTTTTTAAGAGGGGCAGTTAAAATGTTGATGAACAAATATAAGATGATGACTCAGAGGCACTAAAAACATGAAATGTGTGGGTCCTACTAGATAATACAATAAGTACTGGGAGTTGCACTTTACAACCCATTGTGACTAAACTGCATACTGCTGAAAATGCAGATGTGATACTACCATACTAAAACCAGCCTTTTAAAACATGTTTCTAATTAAATCATAAAAAATCAAAAAGAAAATATTGAAAGAAACCATTTTGAAGATTTTATTAATGATGCATTCCTGCAGAAGACTTTGTTAGATTTGAACTAGCAAATGCTAAGGCTAGTAAACAAAATGACAGATAAGCATTGTCCCCCTAAAAAGTATTTTTCTCTTTCAGGGTAAAAAGGTTTTTTTTGTTTGCTTGCTTTTGGGATTTGTTTGTTTGTTTGTTTGTTTGTTTTGCTTTGTTTTGTTTTTACTACAAACACCCTTGGATTCTTTGGTGCTTAAACAAAACTCTATGAACAATTTTTCTTATAATAATAGTAATTCAAACCCATTGTAGGTAAAGGCCCACTCTTATTATACCTGCTTCCTACTGGATAAAAATCCCTTGGCTCATCAATTTCTCCCTAATCTATTATCTACACCCCCTTGACCTAGTTTATGTACCTGAAGTGGTTCATTACATCAACTATTTTCTCTCCAAGCTCTTCAGACACTACCCTCTAGCACACCCACTCAGCAACATTGCATGCTGTCCACTGACAGACCACTTTCTCTGTTACACTTAGCGTGCTCTCAATAGCTAGAGAAAAACCTCAGGACCATCCAGATTGGTGATATTGCACCACATTGTTTCCAATCTCAGGGTCTCACTGCCATCAAACAATCCTAAAATTATACCCTGTCAGTTCCCTTTTGGATTCAGTGACACTTTAACATCTTATCATCTTCAACTTCCTTACCCAAATGAACTTGCCTCCTACTTCACAAAAAAATTAAGGTATAATGTTTGAGACCTCAGCTTACTCTGTCTCCCCTCCTACCCCCACCCTCCCTCAACTAGTTTATTTATACCTGCATTCATACTTCTTCTGTTTAAGACCCCCACTTCCTGTGCTTTAGATTCCAGTGCCTGAGGTCTACCTCAGGAACCGCACTTTGTTACTTTCATGTTTTACTTTCTCTTGTTTGCTTTTCTTATCCTGTGAATATGTTCGAGCGTCTCCAAGTCTTAAAGCAGTAAGATAGCCATTCCGCTACACACACACCCTCTATACTCTCCCCTGCTTGCCTCCAACACTTCCCTTTATTGTTTGATCAGCTGTCTTCAAAGAGGAGGTGACTCTTGCTTTCTATAACTCTCCAACACTCCAATTTCCTATAATTAGGTTCTACAGAGACTGGAGTTAGGGGGGAAAAATTTACCAATGACTTTCAGGCAACTAAGTCCAAAGGTCATGTTTGGATCTCTAGCTTAATAAATCACTCTATTCCATTTATCACTATTGACATTTTCTTGAAACTCTGTACTTCATTGGTTGACATTTTAGTGTTACCTCATTCTTCTCTCCCACCTCTGTCCACCCTTTCTTCATTTCGTTGTAGATTCTTTCTCATTGCTTGCCTCTTTCATATTGGTGCCCCACAAAGTTTCGTATTTTACTCACTATTTTTTTCTTTTACATATTTTTTTGCACAATTGCCTAATTTTCAGTGATTTTAACTCCCACATATAATGCTAATGACTTTAAAATTGTGCCTTCAGTCCTAACCTTTTCTCCCCCCTTTATTTTTATATATCCAACTGCCTACTAGATATATGCCTTCAAATATATAACCTACTAGGTTATATGCCTATAATAACCATATATGTAACATATCCTACGTTGAACTCATCATCTTCCACCCCTCCCTCTATTCCCATTTATTTCTACCATATCTATAGTATGATATTGTAATTTATAATGAGAAATATATAGTTTGTCCGGCAGAGTTCCTAAAACCGCTGGTTAAACCTAAGTGATAAAAGCAAAGAAAGTCTTTTTCATTCATAACAAGCACTTTTCAACTATACCTGACTTTGTGTTAATAAGGTAACTTTTGGGAAGTCCCTAAGAATGGACATCTGGTTGCCAAAGGAACAAACAATGTGATTTGAGGGTTGAAAACTTTTAGCCTCACCTTCTAACCTCCAGGAGATGAGAAGAACTGGAGGTTGAGTTAATCACCAGCGGCCAGTGATATAATCAGTCACATCTATGTGATAGAGCTTCCATTGAAAAAACAAAAAACTGAAGGAATTTGGAGAGTCTCCAGGTTGTGAACATATGCAGAAGGTGGGAAGATGGCACACCTGGAGAAGATAAGGATGTTCCATACCCCTTCCTACATACATTTACCCCATGCTTCTCTTCAATCTAACTGTTCCTAAATTGTAGTAATAATAATGGTAATCATACAAACTGGTAATCTAGTATGAAAATGAGTTCTGTGAGCTATTCTTGAAAATTATTGAATCTGAGGAAGGTGTCAGGGGAGCCCCCAATTCATAGCCCATCAGTCAGAAGCACAGATGACAACTTGGATTTTGCACACTTGCTTTACATACTTGCTCATGCTCTCTTTGTGACCTGAAGTGTTAATCTAACTTTTCTTACATTGTTTAGCTCTTCTTCATCTTTTGAAACCTATTCAAGGCATTATTTGTTTTAGGAACAACTTTCATTGACTACCAAATGTGAGGAGAAAAGCCAGAGCAGCTCACTTGCAAGGATAAACTCTGCAAGGGTAGAGCTGGATGTGATTTAAAACATCCTCAGTGCTTCTTCATGGATATTTCAGAAGTACATGCTAAATAGCAAAGGCTACTGCAGGAGTGCTATTTTACTCTTCTCACTACCATATTTGGGTACCTACCATATTTTTAGGACTATAACATGCACCTAGGTTTTAGAAGAGGAAAATAGGAAAAAAATTTTTTGAAGCAAAAAATGTGGTAAAATAATAATCTGTGACCCCACTCCCCTGCCGCTCTCCTGCCAGTGAGCTGGGTAAGCCATAGTCAGACTATAAGATGCACCCCCCTTCCCCCCAAATTTGGAGAGTGCATCTTATAGTCCAAAAATATGGTAGTCGTTTCTATATTTTGTTTTAATTTACTTACATCTTCTACCTGTTAAGATGGGCAGGGTAGGACAAAATGGGGGCTGAACTACAATCAATCATGGCAGCTGGACTACAATCTGGAAAAGACGGCTGACCTCAAACCAGGTTGCGAGGAGAACCACCAATGATATATTGACGCTTTGTTTGGAGGGGACCAATCCCAGTTCCCACGAAGAGAGCCAACCAGAATAAAACCCTGCCCTATTCCCTGTGCTGCGTGACTTTCTCGGCCCCCGCTGTGTGGACCGGGTGTAGGGGCGGGCAGGGAATCTCGCCCAGGCAAGCAAACCCCAAATAAAGCTCTATACTGCCTAATTTTGTGGCTGATTGGCATTTATTCCTCAGAGGAGCCTAAGAAAACCTTTCACTACACAGATGGAAACAAAATGAAATTACTTCCTTTGGTAAAAAACTCTTTCTTCAAGGAAGAGCTTACATGTAAATTAAATTTATAAGAATAACAAAGTAAAATGGGTTAAGTAAATTGGTATTGTGAAGGGGTCAATTCATTTAGTCCCATCTCTCTCCTGCTTTCCTCTGTTCCTGGTCCTATATTTGAGAGAATGTCCTCAGTTTTTGAGAAGTAAATAAAAACAACAACAACACTGGTATATGGTATAAAGTGAAAGTCAAAATCGATTCTACTCGTAAATTGCCAACCAATTATCCCAAACTAGTCATTGGTAAGCCTTTTCTTCCCCACTGAATTATGAAGCCCTATGACATGTTAATTTATTATACATAATACACTCTACTTGCAGTCTTTCTTCCTGTTCCATTGCATTCTTTCTGAGCATCCTATCTCTTTTTACACCAGAACTTTACTGTTTTAATTAGTGTATTTTTTCATGTGTAGTAATTAAAATTATACCTTTTATCCTAAGAATTAAAAAAAAATACTCTTGCCTCTGTATTATTCCAAAGGATCCTAAGAATTTTAAGTTATATTGCATTTGAGTGGTATAATTTTCAATATATTGGAATTCTAACCTATTGATTTTTATTTTGATTCTGTGAGATCTTATTTAATTTAGCCAAGTTTCCCTGTCCCAGACTGATAGCACTATGTTAAAATATCTCAGCATAATGGTGTTTCTATTCATCTTTTTTTTTTTTTGGTTCTGTAACAGTTTCTCCCTTAGGTTTTTTCTTTTTTAATTCTGACTGTTATTTGGCACTTCATATCAGTTCCCATGTAATGACTGACCTTGGTGAGGCCCAAATCCATCTGGAGGGCCAGCCCACAGGATCCTCAGAAAGAATATAATTATCAGCTGAAAACCAGGAAGAAGATCATTTGATGGGACCAGAATGACATTGCCAACATCCCTGGTAGATGGCAAGGTTGCTAGAACAGAAATGGCTCCACACCAGCTAGTCAAAGGGGAAGCCATGGATGATGGAGGGAATGGTGTGGGCAAAAGGTGGGTACAGTAGACAAAACAGCTTGTGATGAGAGCTGGGTTCATGTTGTGACAGAAAATATGAGTCTGAGTAGCTTCAGGAGTATGTGATGGTACCAACAATTTATTAGCAAGGTATCAGAGAGGAGTACCTGAAGTGTGCAGCCCGGCTCTCCCGGCCAGCTGTGAACACGCTTAGCACACTGCAGATGGCTCGTCGAAACATGAGAAATAATCATGCACAGAAACAGTTTTCTGTAGGGAAGTAAAGAACGGAGTGGCCACTCTCCAAGTTGGTGAGCGCCCCATCCCCCTGCATAAGCAGGGTTTTATTCTTGAATACCAATACAGTTCGCAAATTACAAGTAATTAGCTTTTGAAAGGTGCTAGCAGATTTCCTACTGGGATACTAAGCCACAGATTTTGGGATTTTATCATTTAAAAAGACTACAGGACTTGAAGCTTAGATCTGTTTCCTGCCCGTGACTTCATATTCTAATTAAAGAGCATCCTCCAGCAAGCAGATCTCACAGGGTCTTTCATATTCTATGTCTTAGGCCTGATTACCCTGGAGGTCCGCCATCTCTGGTCTGAGCTGCCCCCTTAGGCTGTTTGCTAAGCCCTGAGAAGGGCTGGAGACAGAGGTAGCAAGGAGACTTGGATTTCTCACATCTAAGTACAAAGACTCAGGCTAAGAGGGGGCAGGGGTTGATGATCACCCCTTCCTTTCCACAGCCCCTTCATTTATTTCCACAGTCTCGTGAGTCTTATTCCACAGGTCTAAAGAGACCAGAACCTGTCTTAGGTCGCTCCTTCATTAAGGAGTCTTACCCGTCATTGGTAACTGATCTAGCATTTAAAGGCCAGGCACAAAACAGGTAGCATTCATGCCAGGGGAATAAGTTTTGCCTCCTTAGTGGCTCCTGATCCGGAGGTCTCTCACTCAGCCTAAGTCACAGTGGGTCACAGCTTCCTGAGACCAGGCAGGGTGGCCCTCAACAAGTACCTGAGCTTGCTCAACTGAGAAGCAGAATACTGTCAGAAAAGGGGGGGCCCAACTGTAACAGGGTGGGTCAAGCCAGATCTCTGGGGAGAAAATGGAAGAACTCCAATTTGGCATGGTAAGATGTCCTGCCCTGGGAGAAGGGAGGGGGCAGAGAGTAACCCTGAGGTGGCAGATTGAGGCAGCAGTCAGGGAAAAAGCCTGCTTCTCTGGGAGGAGACGGGATGTGCAAAGGCAGCCCACATCAGAGCCATAACTGCGGCATCCTTCCATATTCCTGGGGAAAGGAAACAATTAATGCAGCTCATGATTCAGGCTGCAAAGAGTGTGCATGAGCTGTGAAGGTCACAAAACCCACGTGACAAGGTAACCCCCTGCTCCAGGCCAACAAACTCAGAGCTGTTGTGCACGGAAGGAAAACTTTGCCCGCTTCGGCAAAATGTTGGCCAGAAGAGGGGCAAAGATGCGGGGGAGCTGACAAACATGGCAGACATGGGCGTGCATTGGTTGAAACGCTGGATGTACCATTGAGCATGGATTTCTGGGTCGAGTGTTTAAAACAGAATGTACCAGAAAACATGTGTTCTTTTCTCTCTTCTCCCCTCATCCCCAGCCAGGGTGTGGTGCAGAGTGCTTGGGGGACCAGAAGACACCAGGGCTGCTCAGGGCTCTCCTTTGCCTTGTACAGGTGGGCAGCAGCACTTGCAGAGGTGGAGATCCATGCTGGGACGTGTCCCACCAGGTGGCAGCTCAGGGGACGTTACAACACTGTGCAGCACACCTCACAGGTCCTAGACTGCTTCCACTCTCTCAGGAAAGTTCCTCGGCCCCATGGGCACAGGCATCCTCAGGCACTGGGAGTCCACGGATGGAGCTTCCCCTGCATGACCAACTGGAGTGATCTGGCAGTGCACACAAGACCCTGGGCGGGAGAGAGAAAGCTACATGAGGTGATGGCCATTCCAGAACCCACAAGTATGTGTGTGTGTGTGTGTGTGTGTGTGTGTGTGTGTGTGTGAGAGAGAGAGAGAGATAGAGAGAGAGAGAGAGAGAGACTGAGTCTGGAGACCTGTTTGTGTAGCCATCTTGAGCTCCAAAAAGGACAGATAAGGAATGATGGGGAACTTCTAGGAATGGGTTTGGTTTTCAGTCTTTCTGGAGCAAAGGAATTTCTGTACTTCGCAAAAGAGATTGGCTTGGATCAGGGATGCTCCCAGCTCCTCCAGATTAGGTACCCTGTTAATAAAACCCTTTTTCCTTCCCCACATATCTTCATGTTATGCTTACACATGGCCACAGGTGGCAAAACCCCAGGTGGAATGGTTACACAACTACACCGTGATTTGAATTTGGGTCATTTTATTTCTCTTTCATAGGGAAAATGGAATAAGATAACACCTTCACTTTTAAGTGAATCTTGTAAATTCTACTTGGTTTGAAATTAACACTGCCACCTTCCTCTCTACTGGCCTGAGTTTGTTTTACATAAGTCCCTTTTGCTTTTGTTGGTCCTATCTGTATTGTTTTGTTTAAATGATATCTTTTATAATCAGACAATTGTTGTTTTTTAAATCCAACTTGGAAATTTTTGCTTTTTAACTAAATGGAACCATTTACATCTATGGCTGGCTGTTCACTGAAAATATGTCCTCCTCTCCCATAATGTAGAGTTGTCACCCAGAAAAAGTTGAGTGTGAACAAGATGAGTATGTTCTCACTACCCTCACTCTTCTCTTAATATTCTGGATAGATGTCAATGCCCAGGGTAACATTTGAAACTGGAGATGGCAGAGCCTTCTCACCTAATTCCCCAATGACCTGATGCAGCACCCCTCACATCCTCCACACATTAGATTCTTCTGTGAGCAAAAACTTGACTTTTATTGTGTAAAACACTACCATTTGTGAAATTTTTATAGCAGCTGGTGTTACCCAAACTTACATGATTCTTAGTTTTTTTTCTATTCTTGTGTTTCTTTGCTCTTTATTTTTCAATTGACACTTATTGGCAAAATCTCCTTTATGATATATATTGTATTCTGTATTCTGCTGTATACTTCAATGTTTTGTAAAGGAAACATCTTGTTTTAAAATATACTGTTTGTCCTAAAACTAAACCTATATTTATCATATTAGCAAAATTAAAATAATTAGTGATGGCTATTTCTTTTAGGGAAAATAAGAAAACTTATAATTTGGCTTTCTACTCTAAAATTCTTTGTACTAGTTTTTGCTAATTTAATCTGGAGTCATAGGAACCATCATTAAAAATATTTAACTTTTCTGATTTTTTATTCTATTTTTAAACCATTTTGATAATATAAACCATTTCCCAATTGCTTTTCTTTTTTTCCATTTATTGCTCTACCTTTTGCTAATTGTGGTTCTGATTTCTCATCCCTATGTGATATCATTTACTGTTGATTCATTTTCCAGTAGAAAAGCATCTTTTAGGAACCTTTCAGAAATTGTGTCTGGCTGAGATATCTTCTGTGGCCTTTGGTATCCCAGAATGTCTTCTGGTTACTATAGTACGTGAACAATAACATAATTGGTTATAAAATTATTGGAACATTGTCTTTTTCTCTAAAAGTTTTTCAGAACCTTTCCCAATGATGTTTTGATATTTGTTTCTGTAAGGGAAATCTAAATTTTAATTATTTCCAAAAGCAAATATGCACATATATATGCACATATGTGCATGTGTGCATGTTTGCACTGATTACGTACACGTTCCTGTGTCAATCAAGAAATTTAAGATTTTACCAGCCTATGTCTAGGGGTTGATTAATCTGTGTTCCTAATTTTTAACAACTAATGTTTATCCTTGTCAGTCTCAAGTCTTGGTTCTCTTATTAGAGCTTGAAGATTTCTAGTTATATTTTTGTTTATTGTTTCTGATCCATTTGCTCTGTTTTAATAACTCTTTAGATGCTAATTCATATTTTCTCTATGTAGTCATTTACATGTCTGGGAACATTTCTCAAGTTTAGTCTCTGTATTATTGATTTAATTTTTTGTAGCCATAAGCTTTACTTTTTTGTTTGTTTCTAGTAGAATTAATTTCATTTTGCTTAGCTTAGTATGTTCTTCATATAATTTTACTATCTACCCATCTTGTCCTACTAATTTCAGGAGGATGGCTTGAGTGCCTTGGACAATCAGGAAAGGGTAGAAGTTCAGGCTCCCCACTTGACCTTTCCTTGGAGGCATGAGGAATCAGGAGCTATGGTTTTTCCTGTGGTGTTTGCTGGAATAGAGCAGTCATTGTCTAAAAGTTTCCATCCATCAAGGCTATTTTTTCTGTTCTGTTGGCAAGACAGAATAGCTTTTGCTGAGACTTGATGGGCTTCACCCATTGGTGTTATCCAGCATTTCTCCAGCACCCAGTCTGGAATATACTGTGTCATTCCTTTGGTCTCCATCACTTGCCACCCTACCTTTTCTCCACATTTCAGGGTATTGATGTAAGAAACATCTAAACCTGTAGAGAATTTTTCAAAAGTTTACTTGAGCCAAAATTGATGATAATTTCCAGGAAGGAAGATCTCAAATGCTCTGGAGAATAACAGTTTTGTAGTTGCTTTTATGTATTTGAAATTAAGGAGGGAATGTAAGAAAAGATTACATGAAAGTGGGAGAAAGCAAGGCAGAGGTTGGATTATAGAATTGTTAACAGGACTATGTGCCCTCTTGAGGGCTGTCACGCTTTAGAAGGAAGGATCTGAAAAGAGGCATTTCAAAGGTGTGCTAACCCAGATGCACAGAAACAATGGACAGGACTGGCTTAAGGCAAAGTCAGCTTTTTACTTGAGACGTTTCAAGCCTGGGGCATAACAACCCACCATCACTTGCCCAGTTAGAAATTTATGATCAAATCACCCTGTGAGGTTACTTTCCTAGAACCCTTTTTTCATCCATGAGTCTTCTTTATATTTGTTTTACATAACATGCAGGGTTTTTAGTTTTACTTAGTGGGAGCAACAGAGAAAAGGGCATCTACTTTATATTTCAGGAAGCAGAAGTCTTTAGCTGAAAATGTATAGATAAAGAGGAAATAAGAGGAGGCAATAAAGTGTATGTACTTTTTTCCAGTCTCCAGACAAATCATCATAACTTAGATTTTCAAAGAAAGGCCTTAGTTTCCTGCGTCTGCCTTAACTAATCAGATACACAGAGAAAACCAGGTAACCTCCCAAAAATGTGGTCAATCCATACAATTTTAAGAACATTTGATATTTTAATTCTATAGTTAATCTCAGAGTATTTTTAACTGCTTTCCCTACATTGCAGCATTTGACTCATTTGTCTTTCAAAGGACTAGTAAACCTCAATTTTCTTTAGCAGCTTTGAATGGATTTTTATGTTTCTTACCACTGCCTTTCAACTCACATAATTTCAAAACTAAACGCAAACTGTAAAACTCAATCAATCTGGTGGTATTCTTTTAATATCAATTTTTATATAATTAGCTTCCAAACTGTGTTCAATTACTGACAATTAATCTTATGCACTTTGAAGGACAACACTAATTTCACACTTAGCAGCATTTAAAAGGAAGGTAGTACAAATAATATAGGGAAGAAGTCTCTCCCTAAGGAGTTATGCTTTATTATCACTGACTAGAGAATAAAAGTACTTTCTCATTGCAGTCCGCTGTAGGGGCCCATGTTTTCTTTAACTCGAGGCCGGGAGATTTGTGTAACAAACACAGAAGCAGAATCACACATACTTTAATTACAGTTTTCATGAGACATCAGCCTTTCTTAAAAAAATCCTGAATTTTCCTTGTTCTTTTGACAATGTTCTTGAGTTAGTGTTCTTATCAATGCTATATGGTTAATTGCTCTGTTGAGACTGACGGCTAGAAACCAAACAATGGGAACGTAATAGGACAAAATGTGAGAACAACAAATACTGAAGGTAAAAAACTGTGAAAAACTTCTTATTACAAAAAAAATGTTCATAGGAATCAAGGAATTCCAAAACCAGAATGTATTTAGTCATTGCTTAATACTTATAATGCTTTATGGCTCTTCTTATATAATAGTGACTTTTAAAAGAAATGTACTAATTTCTAATTCACAGATTACATTTTATCCTTTTACTGACTTGTATGTACACAACTACATTCCCCTACTACTTGTTATCTTAAGTTGAGGTCCTCAAGACCGAACCATATTAAAATAATTTTTTAAATACTATCATAACTTCTAATAATTCAAAATCAACTACTATGAATAAACCAAGGTTTGAACTATCTTCTAGTGTCAAAAAAATAATGAATACATGTTGGATTGTATGCACGGTGTTTAGCAAAAGGTGCACACGTATCTGTTTACCTTGGTCTTTCATGACTTTGACCTTTGAGGTGCTTCTTGTTAGTAATTGGGTGATGAGGAGTTGTAGCAAATTTTAATGTTTGTAATTCATACTCAGATATGCAAATTGATGAGCACATTATAAATTTTTAAAATTATAGGGACAATTTATAGTGCAAAGTGGCATTTCTCCAGGGGCTGAGTGGAGGCCTGGGAACTCAGAGCTGTGCATTTTAATTTTGATTAATTCTCAGCATGACCACAGGCAAAGTACCTTAACCTCCCTGTATTTTGGATTATTCATCTGTAATGTGTGTGTAACAATTTTCTTCCTGTAGCTGAGATGAGAAAAAGTATAAAACAGAGAGTGGCTTAAAACAAAACTAAAAGTGTATGTATATATATATATATATGTATGTATATACACACACACATTTTTTTCACATCAAAGACCAATATCAAACTAAAGATTTTGTGGGTTTCATAAACATTAAATTTTGTATCATTATCTTTGTGTCACAAACATTATCTTTGTGTCACAAAGATAGCAGCCCATGCTCATGAGAAGTATGGCAATCACCACATTCCAATCTAGAAATCTTATTAAACTGTGCTTAATATAAAAATAAAAATTTTGTAAGGGTTGTCAGACATGTATGTGGATATTCATTATCAAAGGAACATTATTCCTTAATTCATGTTCTCTTCAATTTTATAAATCTTCCAAATGTAAAATAATGCATTTTTAAATGCTTTATTAGGTGTATTTTTTAAAGGAGAGCCTCTTTTTCCCCCTCACCTTAGCAATACCTAGGTTTCTATTAGGCACCAAAGCTTTACACCGGGAAAAGAAAAATCACACAAAGGACTCAACTTAAAAGTAGAACATTATGAAATAACATTCAAATTCACAGCAAAGGGTAAATCTGTATTTTTAAACTCACCTAGTTGTCCTACCTGTTAAAATATATACTGTATCTTGAGAGCCACAGGCACAACTGGTGAGTTGATGATGGAATTTGAGCCTCTTTACTTTTCTGTATATTGAAATGTTCTTATTTTTAACTTAATAAATAGCTCTGCAACATTGAATTTCAGTGGGGAGGCCATTTTCCAGTTGTGGAACAAAACAGTTTTGAGCCCTAGTGTCTTCCTCAGCCTCTCTTGCATTGTGAGGTTGATATTTAGAAAGCTCTAGCAAACTAACACCTGCAAAACATAAATCACATGCAGAAATCTACAACTGGACAAGCTCAGGAAGATATAATAGATCAAGTCCATGAAGAACCTCACAATGAATTAAGAAAACCTTAAACTTAATCCTATAACCTGACAGGGAGTCAGCAGACTGACTTATGGAGAACTGTAATGTGGGAATTAGACTGCATGCCAGATGGCTTCTAGAAGTCAAATTAAAAAAAAAAAAAAGGAATGAAACTGCAGTTGAGGATAAGCACAGGTAGGGAACCTGACAAGAAAAATGCAATAACTACATTTTGAAATAACACACAAGGATGAACTAATATTTTACACTATGTTCTCTTTCTTTTGTTTCTCCCAGTCAGCTTGACAGAAAGGAATAATGTTTGCTTAGTTCAAAGCCTAATACCAGATGCCAGTTTGAACAGGTGCAAAAACAAAGAATAGAATACTTACATTTGGAACATCATTCGCTTTTCTCTTTATGTAGTCCCTGATACGCTTTGTGGGAACTCACCTACTAGGTTTCTAAATGATATTCCCCTGCTTGGGAGTTCTATTTGATAAACAGGTAGCATATTCCCTTTTCCCTTAGTCAATGAAAAGAGGTTAAACAGAGGAATGACCAGTTAATTTATGTGGGACCTAATCTCATTCCAACATTTCAACAGTGAGAGAGGATACAGCGCTAGAATTTTGAGATCACCATAGGTGGTAATGTGCCTGTTCTCTGTTACCATCATCACTTAATTGTGAAGTTCTAAGATGTAATTCAACAAGGCAAAGACAGTAGGAATTGGCAATGCCAATTATCAATGTTAAATGTATGGTCAGTCAGTACCAGGGACTCAGACAAACAGGCGGCTTGTTCCATACACTCAGTTGGGAAATTAGATGCAGGCAGACAGAGGAACACAATATCCCTCCTCTGTAGGTGGTCTCTGTTTCATTAGGTTTCCAATTGGTGTTGCTGCATGGTAATCCAAAAATATGTGATGGGAACATCACTCTTATTTTTCATTAACACTTCTTCAAAAATGTGTTGGAGGCAGGTACGAAACGAATATTTTGCCAGGCTTACTTTTATCCTCTTGGAGTCTATTGCATATCGAACATCACTGCTGGGTGCTTAGTTTCTGCTCTTTTAGAGTTACTGTTTGATATGATCAACTTCCTTAAGAATGCTGTGGAAATAGTGGAAGAGCTGCTAAACTTTAAAAGACATGTGATTTAGCCCTGACCAGTGCAGCTCAGCAGGTTGGGTGATGTTTCACAGAGTGAAAGGTTGCCGGTTCCGTTCCAGGTCAGGCCACATGCCTGGGTTGCAGTTTCTGTCCCCAGTCAAGGCACCTCCAAGAGGCAACCAATCAATGTTTCTCTCTCATTGATGTTTCTCCCTCTCTTTCTCCCTCCTTTCCCCTTTCTAGAAATAAGTTAATAAAACCTTAAAAAAAAAAACCTTAAAAAAGAAAAGACATGTGATTTAGGAAAATCAGCTTATATACCCTAATGAATAGTAACATGGCTACTGAAGTCAGGTGGGGCAAGAACAAAAATAGAGGTAATATTTATTGTCTCATGAAATCTAACAAAAATGTATAAACTTCGGAGTTTTCTGAGATCTGAGAGAACATCTGCCTGATTTCCTCTTTTTCATGAGAAAAGTGAGACGTGGTTCTGGCTTTCTCAAAGCAATGCAATTATTGGCAACAACTAAGACTGCAAGGCAGGGCCTCTGAATCATGCTCTGTTCAGTGTGCCATATTCAGTCTATAGCATGTGGACCCAGATAACTACCAAGGACTACATAATTCACATCCTCTGCCTCCATGAGCCTACATCATAGTTTCTGTTTATAAAGTTGCATCAAGACCTCATCTAAAATATTCCCCAGTTTGTAGGTTTTGTTAGTGTCTGTTAGTGTTAGTGCGATGGTATAAAGTGTAAAGTGTTACACACTTCCAGTAGATTTCATGAGACAGTAGGCATCATCTCTGATTTTTTTCTATCAAGTAACTTTGGTAACCATGGTACAACTGGCCTGCACACCTGCCCTGAATCCCCATCCAGTGATGCAGATATTGCCATTGTGCCTTGATTGTAGCCAGAAGCCTCATCCCCAAGATGATGTTGGACACTTCTCAGATGGCCAATTCCCTGTGCTTGACTCCAGATGCATGGCTGTGTGCTGCATTAGTGGTACCCGTGTTTTGTCTACATGATGGGACTCTGGATGCAGTGTTTTTTGGAGTAATGAAGGAAACCTGGTACACAGGGCTTAACCCACCTGGTATAATCTCAGAGCCAACTCTGGCTACATGAGTCCCATGTGTTTCTCTCCTGCTGTCATTGAACCATGTATTTATTCCCTGTGCTCCCGGAAATTTCTTGCTTCAGTAAGTGGGGAATTACCATCCCTCAGTTACAGACCTTAACATACACGCAGATTGTTGAATCATAGCATTTGTGCGTGTGTGTGCTCAGGATTATTTATCTTGCTAGTTTAAAGACTAATGTAGTCATTCCAGAATATGAATATCAAGAAAAAGGAAGACATTTCAAACTATTTAAAATTCTTCAGAATATTTTATATGTAAAAATACAGAATATGTATATATATATGCACATGTATGTGTATATATATGTGTGTGTGTATATATATAAATCACAGAGTTTGCTCAGAATTTTCAGCATGTGTTGTATTCTTTTTTTTACTACAAATGTTAGGAGTGAATTCTTACTACCCACTGTGGTTCATCTTTGTCCTATTTTAAGAGCATCTAATCCTCATCACCAAAAAGTGTATTATATAGGTAACTGGAACAGATAAAGGAAACATAAATGGCAGACTTTAGTTGCAATATTTTACTGTTATTAAAAGTCATACAATTAACCATATACTATTTCTTATGCTATGAGTAAGTAAGAAATGCTAATCACATAATCAAAACAAATGGTACAGAGTGATTCCCAGTGCCTCCAGACGTACTTTAATTCCATTTGTAAAATTCAGCTGTCTTTAAGCCTCTTGCAAATCCATTGGCAAAAGTAGACAAACAAAAATGACTAGTAAGCCAAGAAACTTAAAAATCTATGTAATAACCCCTCAGGTTCTTTGGGAAAGTGTGTCCTTGATTTATACCAATACAAATGTTATTTCTATGATATGATTAAATGGAATTCTTGAATTATATTTGTCATGGTGCCACTTCTAAACTCACCTTTATGAAATACATTAACAACACTGTTTCAGGATAATGTTGAAATAATGCTACTTTGCTCATCTGCTTTGCTTGAGTGAAGGGACTAGTTGGGGTTAAACAGAGCATGCCTGGTACCGACAAGGCCCTCTGCTCTCATTAGTCAGTTTCTCTGTCAAGGCTACATCTTCATGAAACCTTTGCAGTTCCAGGTTCAGAGTCATTTGGGAGGTAGTCAGGCCTAAAACAAGTATTTTTAAAATTTGAATTCTAGGGTAACTATGATGTCATAAATAATGAAAACTCCATTGAGAAAATGAATTTAAAATTTAAATATAAAAACAGCAGAATCGGGGGCATGACTATGGTATCACAAGAAAACAGCATAGTTTGCCACAAAAAAATCAGTGTTCTTTGTGTCAATGACAAAATGAGAATAGAAATATATTAAAAAATGGAAAGTTAAAGTATACCTTAGCACCTGTAACACTCTAACAGAAAAACCCAACTCAGGATAGCCTAAACGATAAAGAAGATCACTTGCTCGGGCAAGGAAAAGTCAAGAAGTAAGACAGATGTCAGGTCCATTTGAGCCAGAGTCGTCACCATGCTGTCCAGGACTCCATCTTTCTGCGCAAGGCAGTTCTCTGCGGGTTACCTCAGGGGTCCCATCCCAGGGCTGCCTTCCCCCCACAGTGGGATGATGGTGCACTGGCTCAGTGAGGTCCATGCTTCCTTTTCAGTTCATGGGGAAAACGTTTGCAAGCAAGTCAATAACATTCTCCTGAAGCTGGAAGGCTGGGAGTAGGGTCTACTTTCCCTAAAAGTATAAACTAGATAGACAAGGAGTAGATCTATACCCTTTCCCTCCCATCCCCTACATACACACATTCTGGTTTCTGAAAGGATGGGGAATGTGAGTAGGTAACTAATATTTGTATATTATCAAATTGGACAGAATTTTCAAATTACACCTCACATGTACTGCTGAAATAAATACATTATCATATTGCCCGTATATTATTTAGGGAAATTATCAGGAAATGTAAAACTTTATATCTTAGCATATGAAAGGGTTTCTATTACAAGAGATATGTAAATTGAACCTTACAAAACATAAAGTTGTGGGGAAATGTAGAGTCACATTTTTATTAATAATATTAAGAGAAGGTACATGAAATACTTTATAACTCCTGCTGGAGTCACTCTAAATTTTCACATCTAACAATCTGTTTCACTGTGGTTTTTTCTTCATCTTTTTAGGCCATGAAAAAAAAATAGAAACTCTCTCAAGGACCAGCAGTCAGAGCTGCCTGGTTGACAAGGGAGGTTTGGTTGCGAGAAGACCCTGAAGCAAGGATTCTAAATCAAAGATTCGGGGCAATCTGAGTTTGCATTTAAGATCCTTCTGCTTATAGCAGTGACCTATGTGTTGTGTTCAACTGACTTATAAACACTATGAAGAAATATTCTATTACAGTCTTTTATGATGACATTAGCATTGTGTAATTCATGTGTAGTTATAGATAAAAATTTCATGTAATTTTTCAAATTATGGTTCTTAAAAGCAGACCTTGAAAATTCAATTAATCTACATAATTGACTTAAGTAATTATTGCACACCTATTCCATATCTAGCAGTGAGCATGTTGTTACAAAATAAAACACATAGAAAACAAAGTCTCCTTTTAAAGGCTAATTATTTCCCATTTCAAGTAAAAAAATATATGATGCCCTGAATTGTTTAATTTATATTGCAAACATTATTACTTTGAAACTAGATGATTTTACCAATGGAGATCAAAGCTATGAGGAATTGTCATGGAAAAAGTAAAAAACCTAAATGACTTTAATTTCTCATCCCAACTGAGAGAAATTAATTGTGCTTAATCTATGAAAATATATCCTTTGGAGTTGCAGTTGGCTTTGCATAGAGCAGTGTCTCTCCTTTATAAAATGAACTTATGTGTTTGAATCCATAAGGAGGGAAAAGGAAATTTGTCCATCAGTCAAGCAGACGTTCAACGATAGGAAAGAAAGTTGAAGGAATTTGTGAGTATCCTTTCCTCTTTGTGTTTAGGAGTGCATGTGCATTTCTGCAGCAAAGGAATAAATTAATGAAAAATATTCTTTTTTAAGAATCTTTCTTTGAATTTCATATGTAGACTTAGAAATTGTCACTAGCATTGTTTACTCTGCATAATACTTTTCAGTCATGTGTAGGCTGTTTCATTCAGGGAAGTGTTGCTAACTTAGGTAAAACTTTAAAATGAAAAAATAATCATTATAGTGACATATATGCTTCTGAACCAGATTTTTTATTTGTACAGTCAAATATTGTATGGATGGAATTTTCCCCCAATTTTCATTTTTTTCCTCTGCGAATGTCTTTACAAAGCAGTACAGTTTGTGAAACACTCTATTACTTACCAATCTGACTAGACAACTCGAGTTCTAGTCTGTGTCTAACACTTCAGCATTTTGATTTCTATTCATACCCTTTTTGATGATACATAGGCATTCTCATTTAATTAGTGGTGGGAGTGATAGTATCTGAGGTCTCAAATTATTTGACAAAGTCACTGGCTTTCCTTAAAGCTGATCAGATGGGCTTTCTTCCTATCATCCTATTATAAGGGGTTTTTGTAAACTAGTGTTATAAACGATTATTTTTAGTTAAGAGAAGCCCCAGGAAAGGTTTTTTAAAAAATGGATATAAAGACATTCCAGTTCTTGATCTTACCTTTTTCTCATCTCAACCTTTAGAGAGTCTTGCTGGAAGAACACAAGGAAAGGCAGGAAGCCTTCTTACAGATCTTTGAGACCTCCTTCCACTCAGATCCCAGGGGAGCTAGAACGCTATACCTCTGTGGTTCAAAAAGTCTTTGGACCAGAAAAGGGGCCTTTGTCTGCTAACATTTCAAACATATTCAATCAAATATTGATCTAGAAAATCAGCTACTTTTTCCTCTAGTAGAGAAATTAAATTAGTACTACCTACTGAAGGCCTATACGTGGTCCTCGGGAAGATAATGATGGTACCCTAGGCTATTCCGAGGATCAAAAGTTTGTGTGGACACCAAACTGATTTAACTTTTTCTGTAATGCATGGAGACAAAGGGGTGAAAGATCTGCTTGCCAATAGTAATGTGCTGGAGATTATCTCATGCGGCGAGTCCTTGCATCAAGAAGCCAGGTTATGGTTTTCAAATCCATCTCATCTCTGAAAATAAAAGGAATGGAACGTGGCCTGTTTCACCTCACTGAAAGGTTTTCATCACCAGAAATATCTGATGGCTCTTATTCAAGTTGACAGTAGCACATGTTTCTCTGACTCATAAACAGTCCCTCTCTCTATTGTGTCCTGTTTCCAAGAAGTACCTGATGTTATGTTATTAAAGAATAAGCGGTTTATCTGCTTATTCTCCCATAAATACAAGGATTTTAAAAAAATCAAAAGCTTCCCAAAGTCTAAAATCACTTGGTATTTCAAGTTTCATTTATGAAATAATATGTTCAAGTTGGTGTATGATATAAAGGATAATCTTTGCCTCGGCACAGTATAAGGTTATGATAGCCCAATTTTAATTAGAGATTTTAGTTTGCTGAGACTTTTGTTTCTACCCATAGTATCCATGGTTTATTTTTAAGTTACATTTATTCTCTAAAGTTATTTTCCTGGAGATGTCTTTGAACTTCACTTAAAGAAACAGGAATGGATTTACGACTTACAAATTTTACATGTTGAAATCAAAATTTTCACAAGTTAGTAAAACTAAGAAAGTAAAGTATTTCCCCTTTGCACCTTACCTGTGGTGGCAGTGGTCCTCAGTATTGTGAACCCACTAATTACAAGGCAGCACTGTGGAGACTAAGCAGGTGAACAGCCACTTTACTGTGTAAAAATAAAGCTTTTCAGGCTATGGGATTGTTAGTTGTTTGGCACAAAGGTTAGAGTCTTACGTAAAATGGGTTGTATTTTGGAGACCTGCCACAAACTGTGGGTTTTTGATGGTACTGACACTTATTAGGAAAATTATTTCAAACATTGTCACCATGAATTAACTGTTTTGACTAAAGTCACTGAGGATGCAACCAAGCCACTTTTCCGACTGTCTGGCTTTCAGCATCACGGCAACACAGTTAAAGCACGGCGTAAATGAAGAGGTCTGTGAGTCACTGCTGTGTTAGCCACTTTGGTAAGTGGTGAGAACATAGTGACGACCAAAAATATACACAGGCTCCGCTCTCAAATAATCAGGTAATAAACATAACATTACTTTTGTGGTAAGAGATGTATGTGTAACAGAGGTACAGACGGTTGTTAGGTCCCTGTTTTGTGCAAAGCATTTTGTTTGTTCCCTAAATTAAAACAGCATCTTGAATAAAGGTTGAAAAAATTGAGTGCAAATTTAAGAACTGAGGAGATCCGCTTAGGATTTATACAGGAAAAAAACTGATATAAGAAGAGTCTAGTTTATGGCAAGCTTAGTGGGAAACAGTTTGTAATATGACTTTCAAAAGAACTCAAGTAGCTTTAGAATGACTAACAGAAGCTCAGGGCATGGATTAAGAAAGGAAAAGGCATCTGTATATTTGACACTGGTCACATGTTTTAGGTTCCTTTTCTTAAAAAGGATATTGAAAATCTGGTGCTGGCCTAACAAGCTGAATCCATATGATAAAAAATCCAGAAACAATGTCTATGAGAAATGTTTGAATAAAGTAGGAGGCCTGACAAAGAGAAGACAAGGGAGATTATGATAGTGTCATTAAATAATTAATATGCTGTCATGGAAGATGAATTAGATAATGTTATATAGCCATACGTGACAGATTTTAGAGCAACCGAAGGGTGGCTGTTACAAGATTAGGTTTAACATTAATGATGAACCTTTCAACCATAAAAGGTAGAAAATACAATGAGCCCTTTGTGAGGTATGGATTCTGTGGCATTAGAAATGTCCAAATAGTGGATTGAATAGATCGTTTCCAGATGAGTCAAATCCAGTTATTTTCTACTCTGGTGATACTCTGCTCAAAATTCTATTTCCAACAGGATTCTGATTTGAATGATCTAGCTTGGTTCATAGGCCCACTTGTCATATGAAGACTAAGTTCATTGGGAGGTGGCAAAGAACTGGGATGCTTTTTTTAAGAAGAGGAAATGGACTTTGTGCAAACCACTTTTCTTTTCTCTATCATTGGCCACAAAATAAGGAAAGTAAAAAGTGACCAGTGGGCGTATTTTGAAGATTGACCTTTAAAAGGATTCCTTAAGATTCATGTAGAGAGAGTATTCCATAAATATAAACCCTATGCTTATGGCATCTTGTCATTATATATATGCACCATATATACAATAGTGTATATAGAATAGAGTTTATATGGTGTGTATATATAAAATATATATTAGATATATATAGGTTAGCAAGTATATAAAGTGTGTATATATGTATATTACATGTATAATGTGAGCTATATATGCATACACACACATGTAATACATATACATATATACATATAGTAAAGAAGTAAAATGACCATTTATTTAGTGTCCAAAAGGACTACATGAATTTTTCCACTTTTCAGTGGAAAAAAAGGATACCCATTATTAATTTACTTTGATTTTTATTTTTCACTTTTATCCTCACCTCAGGACATAGAATATAGCTATATTATGGGGAAACCATTATGAATGCACTCTAGGTTCAATACTTTATCAGCATAAAAGTGTGCCTTAGTACAACAAAAGCTTTTCCTACAGGTATGACCAATGTTGTAAATTGCCTCCATTGCTTCATGCAGACATGTGTCTTAGACTGCTTAATTATATTTTTCCATTAGTATTTTTCTTCATTATTGTGCCCTCACTGTAAAGTTCTATAATGCAACTAACAAAAGAAAAGCCACAAGATACTGGGGATAAAATGAGAAAAATCAAGAGGAGGTAGAGAGACAGGTAAATGAAATTATTATTATGAATAGTGCATTGCAAGATTTCTGCACTATATTTTATATATAAAGGAACAGAGCAATTTTTAAAAGCTACATTTAAACTGTGGTGAAAGAGCAGTTTAATTGGTTATATATAAGTGTACACGACACAATGCAGTTGGGTTGCCCCTGGTGAAATCAATTTGTATTTAAGCATGTCTTAAGAAAGACCTTTCCTTTTCCGGATATGGGCACTTCATTGGTTTACTAGTGAAGATATTTGTGAATTTGGCTCCAGAAGGTGTAGAGCCAAATGATGGCCAATGAGCCAGGTGCAAAGAATATGGGCTTTAATAAAAATTCCAAAGGAATTCCAAAGGATTTTGCAGGTAGAGCTGAGCAGTGACACCTGCTCCCTTCTCTGCTGCCACAGCATGGAATATGATTTTGCACTGCCATGTCACATTGGCCCATGATAAACAAAGCTATTTATTTTATAAGAAACAACAGCAACAAGATATGACAACTTGAGCTGGCCTAGTGCAATTCAATTGTGTTATTTTCTGATAACAGGAGTATAGCTTGTGTCATCGCTGTATATCACATCCTCTGTGTAAATTTGGTAGGTTTTCTCAAGCCTAAAAAACAAATTCAGTTTTTATTGCTTTTATGTATTATCTTTGATAAGTTACATAGCAAGAGTGGCTGCCTCTTGCATTAAGCTTACATTAAAATAATATAAATTTGAATTAAGAATTAATATGATTGCAGTCTATAGTAAGTAATTGGGCTGCTATCAGATGATAAAATTGTCTACCACTTGGTTTCTTTTGTTTTTTGAAGGAGTGGGGGGACACAGGTCTTGTGTCAAAGAAACAGTCATTTCCCATTCTGCTTTTTACTTTGGAACTGTTATCAGTTGAGATGTTTCTACTTCTGATCATCTAGAACAGTAACTTATTTATGTAAGAAGTGCAGAAAGCTTTTGTTTTGTTATAAAAATAAAAAATAAGTGTGCCTTTAATGTTATCTATAACTGATGACAATTTAGTAGATTATACTTCTTATAAAAAGTGAAATATATGCATTTTCCTCCTTACCTGATCCCTTCAGAATTCAGAATGCTTAAATATCGTTATTTTTTGTCAGTAGAGCTATTTGCATAAGTTTGGTAAGAATCTGATCTCCTTATAAACAGGACATAATTGGGAAGAATTGGTTATATTACCAAGGCTTTGACAAGACTGTCATGTTTGAGAATGCTGTGCATAGAATCATATATGAGCAGATAGTTTTAAGGAACTAAGGTTGACTTTATGAAGCCAATGCTTACAAAGCCCTCTTGAAAAAACCAGCTTGGTAACTGTCTCACAGGCATTACAGACGAGTAAGGAAGTTCACTTCCTGACAGGCCCAGGAAAACTGAGCTGCATGGGGGAGACTGAGAAGAAGAGATATTCACCCAAACCTATAGTCGTGCAGGTGAAGACTGATGGCGAGTTCTTAGCTTGGCACCCTAGCCTTAAGAGAATTTTGGAAGTCCAAGCTAAGATTTTTTATGAAAGTCCCAGTAAAGAAAACTTGCAAAGACCTATGTGGTCAGTTATCATTCTTAATGTACTTACCTGAAAGATCAGGCTAAATTTAATGAGACTAGACTCATTTTATAAACAAGGGTTATTTTACTTTGATTATCTTTGATCAAAATGGGGCTGATGGTAGAGGAAATTGTGTGTTTTAATGGAAATCTCTAACCCATCCTTGTGAGTTATCAGATTCTTCTTGTTCATTGTCTTTGAACTATTTTTTTTACCTCTCCCACCCTCTTGACCTGACACCAGTGAAAACTGAAACTGCCTTTTTCTTGAAGCCCTGGATGACTTGATATTACCTCAAAGGCTTTATCACCCCTGCATTGTGGGCTACTCAGGATTTCACCAGAACTCTTCCATTTTCCAGTCTCTGCTCCAGGAAATGGCCATGACTGTGACATCACCACCCCCATTCTCACTCAAGATGCTTCTAGTCCAACATCTAAAAGTCTTCTCAACCGACTGCCCTTTGATTTAAAAACTGAGTTTAGAGTCTGCACCAACCACTAATCTTTGTTTTTCTCTTCCTTTGCAGAATTCCTACCTTACAGCTCTAACCTGAAGTTAGAAGCAATCAATCCGGCCTCTTTTGGGGTCAAACTTCTAGAAAAGTTTTAGATAAGGTAAATACGCAGTCCACCTTGAACTTCCAGAATTGGCATAAAGATCATTTTAAAGTAAAAACATTTGCATTAAAAAGAGCCTTGACTCACTTGGTGGCTCACTTGTTTGAAACATCATTCTACACACCAAAAGGTTGCAGGTTTGATCCTCAGTCAGGGGTTGCAGGTTCCATCCCCAGTCTGGGCACATGTAAGGAGGCAACTGATTGATATCAATGTTTCTTTCTCACATCGACATTTCTCTCTCTCGCTCCCCTTTCCTCTCTCTAAAATCAATAAACTTATCCTTGGGTGAGGATTAAAAACACAGATGTAGAAAGAAATCTTACTTGAATTCCCCTTATCAGACTAAAGCACAGCATCCAGAAAATACAGCTGCCATTAATGCCTGCTCCAGAGATTTTCCTGTGAATTCAGCTACCACAGAAACAGGTTGCCCATTTCCATTAGCATCAAAGAGCCCAAAAGAACCTTCTACAGCCTCTTATTGAAACCATAAACACTCCTCTTTATTTTGTCTAGAAACCTTCTATTTCTGTCTGTTGAGTGAGTTACTTCACCCCTTAACACTCTAGCACGTCCACAGTGCACACATAAATAAACCCTGTCTTTTCTCCTGTTGATCTCTCACTGGTAGTTAATTTACAGGCTCCCAATCACTGAACCCGAGGTGGATGGAGAAAAGTTTTCCTCGCAGCAGTGATGCAAGGAATGGTGGAATTTACATGGCAGTGTGACACGGGACCAGCAGACCAGTGAAGATGTACAGAGCTTCAAATGAAAATAAACATGATCCTTAGTGGGCAGAAGAGAAACTGTGTGACGGCCAGCTGGTGTCATGATTGGTCTTCTGTCTCACAAGCCCTATCTGTCATTTGGTTTAGAGGGGCTCCAGCGCTCACAGGTGAACTTAACCTTAAGTAAATTCACTATACTGATTTATAAAACCTGAGGGTCATGGTTAATTTACTATAAGAACCAGATTCTCTAGGAATCAGCAATCCAATTCTAAGACTCAAGAGAAATGAAAACATATGTCTACAAAGAGATTTGTACATAAATGTTCATGACAGATTTAATCCTAAAAGCAAAAAAAAAAAAACCCCTCAAAATAACCTAAATATTAGGTAGTACATCCCCACAATGGAATAGCAGTTGACAATAAAATAAATTAACTACTGATACAAACAATGACATAAGCAAATCTCAGAAGTATTATGCTGAGATAAAAAACTCACACAAAATAATTCACACTATGTGGCTGGATTTATATGAAACACTAGATCAGGCAAAACTAATCTATGATGATAAAAATTTAAAAATAGTTGCTTAGAGGGAAGGGAGAGCGATTGATAGGAAAGGAACTTGTGGGAACTTTCTGAAATGATGGCAGTGTTCTGTTGATTGGAGAGGTGATTGAGGTATTTATAGCTCATGGAGTTTAAAATCTTGCCCTTCTAAATTTTATCTCATAAGAAGATTGTTATAAACCAAGAAACAGATAAATGGCTGAAGACACCACCAAAGGGTTAATGTGAGAAAGTTTATAGCTTAGAAGAGTTGATTTACAACTCAATTCAAGTATCAAAGAGCAAAATAAAGAAACTGACAAGAGAAAAGTAGGCAAATTAGAGTAGAAAAACAAGACAAAGTAAGTATAAACCAAATATTGAAGAATTAGGTCACTGTAGGAGTTTACATATTGCTCCTTGCCCTAAAAGTATAAGCATGAGAGAGAGAGTGAACTTAACTGGCCCTTAGTGTACCAGAAATGGCTGAGGATTCCTGGGAGCATGTCTTTGGGGTTGCTGGTGATATGCCTTTACTTTCCTGAGGACCATGTACAAAATACTGCTTGAAGATATAGTTTCAGTCCAGGAGGTGGTGTCCCAGAAACCAGGTGGTCTGGCTCCTGGCTGGAGGGCTCTGCTTGCCAGAAGAAGTTCTCTGGTGTGATCACAGCAGACTCAGCCTCATTTAAGATATAGAATGTCACTCTTCAGTTTGTGTCATGGTGGACTTGGCCAGAAGACTTGGAGATTTAAAGGCATTTTAATATATATCATTCACATTCTTATCCAAAATCTGACCAAAACACTCCAGACATTTCATGCTTTCAATGCTCAATGAAGAATACCTTGATTTGCTCTGTATTTCTGGTTTCTAATTAAGTTGAAACAATAACAGCTTTTTGCATAGGATTTTGGCATATTCACTCAACCAAGGTAGGGCAGAGATTAGTGAAGATGGAAACCAACAAAGAATAAAATTGCTCTAGCTTCTGTTTTTGCAGTACTGAGTGTGAATGTTTGTGCAGTTCTGATTTTTCTAAATAGATGGTATGATTTTTACTTTCATTTTTATGCTGAAACATCTCCCATCCTAGGTATCCCCTCAAATTACAGCACATGAATCCATATGATTTAATTCTGACATCTCCTGTCATCTCACTCTGAAACCTTAAGTCATTATTTTTTAAAAGATCCACTCAACACAGCATTTCTTTTCAAATTCCCTGGAAATCTCATAAAGACTATATTATTGCCTACTTCAATTTACAAGATGAATTTCACATTAGCTAGGTTTTTCCTAATGTATTTTTACATATATAATATATATTTTCATAGAGTTGCATATCATGTCAGAATTCATGATTTGAATCATCGTGCCCCTAAAATTTGTGATGCTTGAAAAACATTTTTGATAAACAAAATTCATACCAGTGTTGACACATAGAGAATATGAATTCCAGCTTACAAAAACCTAACAGTGAAAATTGATAACCTATACAGTTCTTAACAGTTTTTATACCAGTACTTTCCTAACCTTCATTAACATTTAATTTCAATTTATTTCATATAAGGGCATTTTTATTTGACTTAAATCATGTATTTTGTATGCTCGGTGTCATTTGTAGTGTGATCTAGCTTTAGCACTACTCATTTTCACCACTTTAAGATGTTATGTTTTCTGATGTTATTACAGTAATGTATATCAATTATTTATCTGAAATTTAAACATTACATCTACAGTTCTAAAGGCATATTGCTGAGATACTTGAATGCAATCAAACAACTATGTAAGAATATATTTATTTTTAAATTCTCCTTGACAATGTACAAATATGTAAATATTTTGAGTTTGTAATGTATATAGTAAGAAGATGGAAAATTATAAATTACCCAGATAGGTGCTTGGAGAATGGTGAGATTATGACCTCTGAGGTTTTTGTCACACATATGTTGTTATCCATGCTAGCTTATCATTACCATCACAGATGTCTGGCTTTTCCCCTTCTTCATCACTAAAAGGGAGTTTCCCCACTTATGACCACCAAATTATGTTTAAATTTTTATTTACAAATTGGCTATCAGAAACTTCAAAATCATTAAGTAACAAAATAAAATGAAGTTTTAAATACTGGTTAGACTTCACTTGAGGGTACTTCCCAGCTGCAGGCACTAAGAGAACTGTTTCTTACCGTAGAGGTGACTAAGATGGTTCAATGTGGGCGTCAGCAATGGCAACAGTTGACTGGACAAAAGTAGGGATGTCGGTTAGAGTGAAACCAACCCAGAGGCTCAGCTTGGCAGACAGATTCTCTCTCTTAGGAATTCAGGATTAAGGACTGAGACATGGGGAGAATGGGTATAACAGAGTATTTGCCTGGAAGGGGATATTAAGTCGGTGCTGGTGTTTGGTGGCGGGGATGAGAGAGTGCATATTTTGATCCTGTGTGTGAGGAGTAGAGGAGTACTGGTCTGCACTGAGAGGCAGATAAATGAGAGAAGAGGGGCCACATTGCCTCAGCCTCCTCTGTGGTGGCACATGCCACCTCCTGATAGATTTCTAACTCCTGGCTCTAAACACTGTTCAGTCAAAAGGTGCTCTCCACCTTTCTGTGCCATGAGATTTCCCCATGCATTCTCTTATAAATTTATCTTTTTCCTTTAGTTTAAATGGGTTATGTTCCTTGTTACCAAGAGATTCTATATGTCATTTGGTGGAATATAGTGCTATTAAAGAGAATACAGCAGAATTGCCAATGCCTGGAAGTAGAAATACATGTGAAATAGGAAAAAGGAGGAGAAAGAGTGTTTGAATTTCCTCAAAAGTTCCAGGCCAGCTTTAACCAAAATTTTGCAACAGGTAAAATGTGAGCATGATACCTTGCTATTCCTCTTTTGAGCTCCAGTCTCCCAGTGTCCCTTCTGATGCCCTGAGCTTTCTATCACAGCATTCCTACTTTGAGGAGGATAGAAGAACAAATCCATTTAGTTTTCCAAAATGCCAGTAGTCCCAAATTGTTAACTATTTCTACGCAAGGAAATTGATATAGTATTAAATGGAAGTCCTATAACCCTTGCAATGTGAAATTGCAACTGTGTCACATACATGCAATTTGCCTTGGGTTCTTGGTCAAGTTCTTTAATCTTTGAACCTCAGTTACCATGTCTCTAAATCAAAGATCTAACCAAATCACAAGTATTGGTGTGATTTCAGCTAGCAGTAACCACTAACTCTGATCCAATTATCCTAAACAACAAGGTGGATGAATTTATTCATATGACACAAAATCCTAACAGTGCGCAGCTATTGGAACACGAGTATTTGAATCAATGGTTAATGAACGTGACTAAGGACACTACAACTTTCCATCTTTCTGTCAGCCATTTCAGCATGGTGACTCAGTAGCCTCCTGGTTGTAAGAAGACTTCTGTGGTTCTGATTTTATTCCCTTCTGAAGTGTGGCCTCACTTGTAAATACAATGTCTGATGAAAGAAAGGGGACTTATTTCTTTTTATGAATACTTTTTCTTTCTTTTTTTCTCTCTTAGAGCAGAGTAACCTTTTTTGGAAGCCCTTCAACAGTACTCCCTCATATCTCATTGGTGAAAAATGAGTTATTAGAAATGCTCACCCCAAATCAATCATTAGTAAGGCAAATGATAGACCACAATTAGTTTAGACTTTTCTTACTTGACCATGAAACAAGCTGAGGTTTAGGGAGTTCCCCAAATCAGTATTTTCCATGCAAACAACTGAGAGTAGTCAACCAACAGTGTCCTTTTCGTAACATGACATTATTAGTGTCAAAGTATGTGACAATTCTTTTTAAATTTTAAAAACCTGAACAAATATGTGTGTGTGTGTGTGTGTGTGTATAACATTTGTTTTATAACTATTCTAAGAAATAAAAACTAGCATTCTGACATTGTAGTTGCATTAAGTTATTAGCAGGAGCAATTATATTCCATATTTTCAAACTAATTCTCTTAAATGTGTGACTATTAGCTTTCTTATTCTCTTAAAAGTTAGTTGTTTTTTTAAAAAGATATGCTTAGTAAGCCAAGTGATTCACTAATGAAGAGATTTTTGTGGACAGAACAGAGTGACCTGGAGAATGTCAGCCGGGACACACTATCTAGAGTCCCGTGAAACTTTCTCCCATTGCCTCCAGAACCACCTTCGGACTCAGATCTCTGGAAGCTTCTCCACCCCCACAGCTTCTCACCTTCCTCTGGTTCAGAACTCAGAACTTGTGAACGATGCCAGTGTTGTCCTGCAACTTCCATTCATATGGCAGAGGGGTCATCAGTGATCCTAAGACTGCCTTTAGGTACATATCATTTCAAAATTGTATTGGGATTTGGTGACTTACTAATCAAATCTGACACAGTTTGAAAATTGCGGAGATTTTACCTTGAGAGCTCCAAAATCATGAAGGAAAATTTAGAGTGACCTGGGTTATTTTTAGTATTGCCTAAAGGAGCCTATCAGAAGACTTGATTGTTCAGCCCAGTGAGAAAATAGGTATGATGACTCTAATCCTTACACAGTTTTAAGTTTGGGCCTAAAAGATACACAGAGAATATGGTGACTGGTATGTTTTAGGTTACAGCTGTGTTTTGTGGGGCACTAACTGAGCAGAAATTCTCCTATTACATTTACGTGTCTGGTCTAGTACATTGCCTATGGCTCTGGCACAGTGGTTTTAACATATTTTTTTTATTTCAAAGAAAAAAGTTGAATTGAAAGTGGTCATATTCATATAGGCCTTTTACCATTAAATTGGTGACAAAATTCCGTTCTTTAGATATCACCAGAGCTCTTTCTACTGTCGTTTCATGACCCAATTTTATAGTATTTGAATCTATTGTGTACCTACAACAAACTTCTGAAATTTCTTCCTGAAATCTTCCTGATGAATTACAGAAAGACTAAAGTGCTTTTGCTCATCCTATCTAGTCTACAACACAATTCAAATGTCTTGCTACTATAAAATGCTTTTGATTTTATCATTATATGATCTCTCCATATAGTATGGGCTGTCTATGATGTATTATGTATTTGTTAACTAATTTATGTTTAGTGATATGATGGTTCTTATTTCCTTGAAAGAAAGATTTTACTATCCAGCAAAATCATTTAGTGCACTCAAAAGCAGGTTATGAAATAGTCCCAGATATTAGTTCTATAACTCACCCCTTTTTTCTTAGTAGTCAATTAATAACTTAGAAGTCTGTATGGCTACTACAGGGTAACCTCTTCTGCAAGGCCAACAAGGTGGGTGAGGCAGTTGTCTCTACTAAAAGATCCGTCACTTAACCTTTCTAACGGCTACCCTTTAACTTCCTGTGTTGTCCTGGGTGTATATAATCGTGCAGGGAAATTGGCTCTTGTCCTCAATGACTTTACAATGAGATGATTTTGTTTCAAATTTTAACTTAAATAATTGTATATTTTGTGAAAATTGAAAAAGCATGGGGAAAACTATTAAAAGTAAAAAATTAAATAAAAATTAATGAGTTTGGAAAATGATATTGAAAAGGGAATTTATGTTCTTTTAAAACTCTATACAGTTCAACTACATGCTTAAAGAAGTATGTTCAATACATTTTTATTCAGTTTTCGTTAGGGAGAAACAGAAGTGGTCTATGAAACTTACTGGCTCCACTTCTTAAATCCTTCTCTGACATTCTGCAGACCTAAGCAGTGCCAGCTTTATGCAAAATAAAAAATCAAACAAATAAATACATCTAGGGCAGGCACTGAACTTCATAAGCCAGTTTGGTTTGAGGTGAATTTTAGTTTTGTTTTGTTAATTTTAGTCCCTTAGTCTACTGACCTATTTAAAGAGTAGAAAATGGAAGAGAGTAGGATCATTTTTAAGTTTATTTCCTCCTTAAAATCTGCTACTGGGGCTGAAGGTGGGGACAGAGAATGACTGTGAATGAAAGACCTTATTAACAATAAAAATGTTTTAAAATTGATCATGGTGATGGTTGTGCAGTTTGGTTAATTTACTAAAAATCATTCAATTGTACAATTAAAATTGGTGTATTTTAGGGTATGTAAATTTTTACATTATTAAAGCTATTAAACACACACACAAAGTAAAATAAATAAAGCCCCCCCCAAAAATCCCCTGCTTCTAGACAGATAATGTGAATTAAACATCTGTCAATGGGTTATATTTATAGCATCCTTGTTTGCATATTAAGTGTATTAGCCTGCTGTAGTAAGAATATGATTGAAACTAAACAGAAAAAACCTTTTTAAATAATATCAGTTCTAAGTGATCACTACTACAGATTCATTGGCAGTCATCTCTTTTGCTCCTTAGGTAGAATCTTCCTTTTACAAGATTCCAGCAAAGACCAAAGAAAAGCAAAAACTTAATGTTCAAAGTAAGCTTTCATCAAAGTAAAATGTGGCCTCACATTTTCTTTACTTAAATTTCTAATTCTCCATGTAAAAGGAAAACCTCTTCTTTTATCAACTGGGAGAAGGGGTAAAATCTGGATCTAAAAGAAAAGAAGAAGAAGAAAGAAAAGAAAGGAAAAACCTTTCTTAACAGCTCAAATAAGATTTAGGGGCCAGTTCCTAATTTTTCTGCTTCAGTCCTGGAGTTGCAAAAACTATGAATACCATTTGGTTAAACTTTAAAAGTGTACTAAGCAGATTATAGAGCCAGGATTCAAACCCAGGAGATTTGGATCTGGAGCCTGTATGTGTAAGAATGTGTATTCTTATACATTGTGGTCATTTCAGGTGTGTGTGCAGACAAAGGGGAAATGTTCAAGAGGAACCCCTGGAATTTTTTTTTCCTGACTAAAATTGATTGAGGCTTATGAAACTTATCCATTGATTCTACAGAAAAGAGACAAGATGTCTCTGAAGAGGAAATGAATAGTGGTAGTGAGATGTATGAAGAACAATGGCACAGGGACAAAATTAAGCTTTCTATTGAAGAATCCTGCCCTGGCTGGTGTGGCTCAGTGGACTGAGTGCCTGCCTGCAAAGCAAGAGGTCACTGATCAGATTCCCAGTCAGGGCACATGCCTGGGTTGCCAGCTAGGCCCCAGTTGGGGTGTGCAAGAAGCAACCACACATTGATGTTTCTCTCCCCCACTTTTTCCTTCCCATCCCCTCTCTCTAAAAATAAATTTAAAAAATCTTAAAAAAAAAGAATCCTGGTTGTTTAGTGAGTCTGAAGTAGTCCACACTCATCTGCTGTGGTCAGGGTAAGAATATTAAGTTGTCATATTGGAGGTATCGGTAAATAAATTCAGTTCCAAGGTAGGAAGCCTTTACCAGATTATAGCTATTCTCATTATTTCAAAAAACCAGAGATTTTACAAATTTTCCTATTTAGTCACAAGAACAGAAGGTCAGAAGTGGTTCAAATATAGATAATTAATTTTCGATATAAGATAACTGAAGTGAGCAATTTGAAATATCATGTCTTCTATATTCCAGAATAGCATGGATCTCAGCAGTAGCTAGTAATAACAGAGCTACTTGGAAAGAGAGAAATATGGTTGATTAATATTGGGTCTGAAGGAGAATAGATAAATAAATCTTTCTACAATTAATATTTAAGTCCTAAAATAATAAAATAGCTTTACAACATAGAGATCATTAAAATGTGAACAAATAAACAGAACAGGAAGCCCAATCTGAAAGATACATTAAACTAGGGAAGCGCAAATACTTCATTTAGTCACAGTTGGCTGAGAGATTTTTTTGTATTTCCTGGTCAGGAGAATTGAGCAGTTAATACCAGAATCACTTATCATTTTGCTTCACTTGCCTAAATAATAAACTGTAATCTTTGTCCTGTGAATTCTAAACCTATCATTCTAAATCTGTTATTTTGTAGTTTTATAAAATTTGGCAGCATGGTACCGTAGGAAAAGGGCAGACTTTAGGATTAGAAAAACAAGTGTTCTCTTTTGAGCTTTACCTGTCATTAACTATGCCCTTGAATGGTTTACTTAATCTTTTCTCATCTGTAAAATGAGTATAGTAATATTTATGATGTTGGCTATAGCTCACCTTTCTAAGAGGGGTGTAGAGATGGAAGTCTTATTGATAAGGGGTGAAGGAATTTTTCTTGAAGCTCAATTTGGAGAATTACCACACTGATTTTATTTAAACTTATTTTATTTTATTTTTAAGTATATTTTATTGATTATGCTATTACGGTTGTCCCGTTTTTTCCTCCCCTTTATCCCTCTCTGCCCTGCACCCTCCTCCCTCCAGCATGTCCCCCTCTTAGTTCATGCCCATGGGTCGTACAAAAAAGTTCTTTGATTTCTTTATTTCCTATACTATTCTTAACCTCCCGCTGTTTATTTTGTACCTACCAATTATGCTTATTCTCTAAACCTTTTCCCTCATTCTCCCACCTCCCTTCCCCATTAATAACCCTCCACGTGACCTCACATTTTGTGATTCTGTTCCTCTTCTAGTCATTTGCTTAGTTTGTTTTTGTTTTTTGTTTTTAGATTCAGTTGTTGATATCATTTAGAATGGAAGGGCAGATAAAGTGCTTCCACAGAAGGTGAAGTTAAAGGAGTTCATCATCACCAAGCCTTTATTATATGAAATGTTAAAGAGATTTATCTAAGAAAAAGTAGAAGATCAAAACTGTGAACAGTAAAATGACAAAAAACTCACAACTATCAACAAATGTTTTTATTTAAATTTCTTTTAAGTGATGGGAATTATGGGAAACTTAAAGATCTCTCCCACCCCCAAGACACTCCTTAGCTCCACCATAGGATGTGCGATTAGCAGGGAGATTGTTGGGGTAACCTGAGCATCCCATTCATCGGGCAGTCGGAAAATACTAGCTCTCTTCAGAACTGATCTGTGAGTTCAGATTTTACATAGGTGGATATTAGAGTAAAAATTCTGATAACTGGAGAGGAAAATAAAATCAGGTAAGTTACAAAACTGATGGACTAGTGCTCAAAGAAAACCTGTTTCTATCTTAGTCGGCCACATGTACAAAAGTACTGCTTATCAGGGGAACGTGGAACTACAGAAGAGAACAAAGGGGCTCCCAATGTCAGAATGTCTTCTTTCCCCTCCATCTCTCTCTCTTGGTTGTGAGTTTATGAAAAACTCTACAACCATTGTATATCACCAAGTATATCACCATTGTAGAAAATTAAGAAAAGGCTAAAGAATGCCAAGAAGAAAAGAACACTCATAGGTAATCCCACTACATAGATAGAACCATCATTAACGCTTCATTTACTCAGCAGTTCCTAACAGGGTCTACTGTATGGCACCTACTCTTCTGGCAGTGTGGTCACAAAAATGACTCATACAGTCTGCCTTTAAGGAGAGGGAGAGAGAAGGAATTTTTCCCAGCCTTGTACCTTTCACATGTAATATGCAGATTCAGAATTTATTTTCTATTCTCTCTGCTGTTTTAAGTCTTTGTACAAAGCTTAATATTAACATTGTTTGTAAAACAGGGAAGTGATGCCTGGCCTCACTGCTATTCCTGTAGGCCCCTGCTAGAAAAGCAGAAGCACTTGCCAACCACGGTTTTCAAAAAGGGTGAGTCTGAGGTGAAGGATACTTAGGGACCTTTCCCTGCCCCACAAACCTGGCATTTCTCATCTGAGTTCATCTCTGAAGATGTCAGAGAGCTTTTGCAATGTTTTACAGTATTTTCCATTAAAAGTGTGTCATGTAAATCAATCATGGCTTCAATTTTTCTGTCAGACTCGTATAACCTTAAACCAAAGCTTTCAAAATTAATCAAAAGAGTAAGTCAATTTAATTTTTTATGAGAGAATAACAGTATGGGGTTTGTCTTTAGCAATCTCAATTATAAATATTTATTAATGAATTGTAGTTAATAAATTTTTACAAAGGGGGTTTTTAAAATATGGGTTTTTTAAAGTTCTAGTCTTAATTTCTGCAGAAATAGCCAATTGTTTTTTTAAATAATTTTTCTCATCTTTGTGTAAAATACAGAAAACTAGTACTAAAATGAGAAGCTCACCATCCCACATTCATGATATTTCCATGGTGAAGAGTCATTCATTTATTCATCTAACCATCCACCATGCAGTCTATAAATATTTATAGAGCATCTGTGCAATGCTAGGCCTTTGGCTGGGCATTAGGTATGCACAGGCAAATATAAACCATTTAGTTCTTGTCTTTGAAAGCTCACAGTCTCATTGTGGAGAAAGACAGATAATCAGATAGTTAAAACACCATCACTCAAAGAAACAAGAACCGCAGTTATTGTGGGTGCATGGAGGAGGGGCTAGTACTAACTTAGGGTGCAAGGAAGAAAGGGCCAGTTATGGAGAGGTTTCCTGGAGGTGGTGTACCTGGGCTGAATTTGCAAAGGGAAGTAGAATGGAGCTACAAGTTGCAAGAATTCAGAGACATTCTAGTCAGAGAAAAGCACAGGAAGCTTAGCAAATAGAAAATATATATTAAGAGGATGCCTTCAATTGCAACTAACCAAACAACCGACTCAAGGTGGCTTAAATAATAAAGGGAACTATTGCCTGTAACTGGAAATACAGAGTAGGGAAGGCTTCAGAGTTGGTCAATCCATCAGCCCAATAACACCACCAAACAGCCAGTTACTCTCTATCGCTCAGCTCTGCGTCCTCAGAGACGGCTTCGTCTGAAGGCTCGTTCCCCCGGGGGTTGTAGAGTGGCTGCCAGTAGTAAACAAGGCTGTGTGATTTCTCAGCGCTGTCCAGTGGGAGTGTCAAACAACTGTCAAACAGGAGGCTGAGATTGCTCAGCCACCGCAAGCCAGGCCTGAGGTCACACACAATGCCATGCACTGATCATTGGCTCGGGTTAGGATGTATAAACCAGTACTGGTTTCTGTCTTGTCAATTTTCACCGTTCCAATAGATGACCAGGAAATACGAACAAATAATTTCTAAGTGAGGAAATACAATGAAATAGCAAATACAGATAGGAAACAATACCTCTTAACAAACTGAAGTTTTTTCCATCACTTTTTATTTGTAAACAAGCCAAAAATAAAGTAATTATGTCTTTCTTGAAGTCTGGTAGAAATTTTCTGAGATTCTGTGGTGTTTGTACCATAAAAATAGTTTAAAAAATACTTGTGATAATTAAAATAATACAAATAAGTAGTAACTGTTTTCCTTCTACCAGAGAGACATATGTAGACTCTTTTCTATGGCTTTGCAAATATATGTATTTTTACCAAAACATGACACAATATCTTTCACATTTTATGTAATTTCCTTTTTAAACTTAAAACCTATCATTTTACAGTAACATAACATTTTATTGTCAATTCATAGAGTACTACCTCATTCTTCTTAATAGCAATATAAAATTCTATTAGGCAAATCTACCATAATTTATTTAGCTGTTCCCCTTTTCAAAGACTTGTAGATTGTCTAAAATTTTAAGTACTTGCAAGGAGCAATTTTGAAGTTTAATCCTGGTCTTTATGTGGCTAAAGAAGATAATAATTGATTGACTCAGTCCGGAACAAATATAGTGCTGGAGAATGCAGTATCCTATAGACTGCTTTGTGGAGAGAAGTGGTATCCATTGCAGAGAGTATGGAAAAGAGAGAAAGAATATTTTGAATTCTAAAGAAAAATAGAAAAGCCAGTTCTACAAAAAATTCTAGCTTACAAAGTAAGGTAATAGATTATTGCTGAAACACTTAGTAACTCTGTGCTACAATCAGAATATCTCCTAAATATTACAATTGCCCACTAAATATTTTTTGGCATATACTAGTGAAAGGCAACCAGAAGTAGCTAACTGAAAATCTAAAATAGCTCTGGATAAGTACTGAATGGATGACACAGACAATGGAAGACGATTTGACAAAAGGAGCTTTGGAGAGGCTGCTTACAGAAATGGAGAAAATCGAATAGCTTCATAAGAAAGATTCAATTTAGATACATAGAGAAGAAGTTGGGATTCGGTGGTGGAGGGTGTGTGTGTGAGTGGGTGTGTGTGCACGCATGTGTTTGAAATTCCATGGAGACACAAAAGTACAATTTTTCAAGAGGCTACAGATAGGCTAAAGGGTTCACATTCAGGGCTGGGGAGTCATAAATATGTTCAATGATGTCAAGGTAAGATTGTAGAAAGCCCTAAATGAAAGTCTAAAACAGTCTGGATTTTGTTCATTTGGCAAACTAAAATACTCTAGCATGAGAAAATTCTTATTATTCACAAAAAATCATAACTTAGTAAAGAGATACATCTTGAGTTATACTTTAATGTTATTGTTATACATACAATGTATCCTGTTTAAGTAAATATTTTTTAATTTATTGATTTTAGAGAGAAAGAGTGAGGGGGAGAGAGACAGAGATGGGAACATCAGTTTGCTGTTCGACTTAGTTACGCATTCCTTGTTGCATCTTGTATGTTCCCTGACCAGAGATCAAACCTGCAAGCTTGACATATTGGGACAACACTCTACCCAACTGAGCTACCCAGTTAGGGCCTGCTTAACTACATTTTAACAACCCTTTTTGGTATTCGTACACAGGTTCTTAATTACTCTGTATTAAGAACCATGGAAAATGACTTTTTCCCTTCTTCAGTAAAGGAGCTGTCATAGTCATCACATTCAGCTGCTTCCGTGTCAGCCCTCGCGACTCTGCTCACTGTGAACATCACCGAGATGATCACGTTCCTAAAGTTTGAAGTATTCTATTTCCTCCTTCAATGACCTCCTTCAAATCTTATTTCAGACATTCAAACCAATAACAATATTGATTAAATCCCTCTTACCTGCCGCCCCTCTGATCGTGGTGATAATGCAGGTGGGTGTGCATTGTGTTTGAAGAGGTGTTAGTTCACAGTGTGAAGATGTTTAGAGTCATTCAATATACATATCCTTACTGTCATACTTTTCAATAGTACAGTAACATAATTAAATAATTACCTTACAAACAGGAAGATGCTAATTTTTCAGTATGCTTATCAAACAAAGTATTAAGACCCAAGTTTTACTGAGGTATTTGGCATGTTTTCCTAATTGCAAAATTTGCTTATTCCTTTAAGAAATACAAGATGATGTGTGCCAGTATGAATAAAATGTTAATAAACTGCTCACAATTTCTTTGAAAGAATCCAGGCGTAGATTAAATATTCTGCTTCTCCCCTCTGCCCTTTGCCAAGCCTATGGCACCACAGCTCCCCCAGTCCATGTTCCTGTTTGTGCTTCACAGACTTTTCTAGATTGTTCTTGTGATGATGTTTATATCATAGACTTGCTTATCCTACAACGGCATTATGAGCGGTTATCACATTCTAAAATGCCAGATACTGTTTAATTGTAATGGTGCCCACTTTTTTATCGAAACTATTCACACTTTATTACTGTAAACAACTTTGATCATAATGATGCCATTCAAAAGAGCTGATCAAGCTGAGAAAAATGACACTACAGTCGTAAAGTCACTCTATATGCAGCTATTAACATTTTATAGTGCATATAAGGAAAAGTGTTTAAAGTTGCAACCATAGACAAATAAGAAAATTAATTTTAAATAGGAAACTATCCTTTTGAAGATTAGAAATAATGGTACTTAAGTAATTATTGCCAACAGATAGTTTTAGATTCTAGCAGATGACCTTTAATACAAAGAGCAACATAAACACTCGGTTTTGCATTTAGAGAGATTCAAAAAATCTTATTTTGCTAGGGTAGAAAATAAGGGCCTTCCTTCCTAGGAGCAAGAAGGAAACATACTGTAACCTCACTTCAAAGCTCTTCTCTGGTTACATATCAGAAAGGACAAGGTTATAGATGAGGAGCTTTAAGATACACATTCTCGTAGCACTTCCAGGATCTAACATGGTTCAGACGGAAGCAAAGACACTCACTGGGCCCCTACTGTGTGTGGTGTGCTGTGAAGTACGGCAGCGAATGTCGCCTCTGCCATAAGAAGCCCATGTTTCAGTTGAGGCGAGATTAGATAAACACAGGGACAATTAAAGGCTAGCATTTCAATTTCACAAATATTTGAACAACAATAGGAGCAGTAGAAGGCTATGTGTACACATAATGACCAAGAAAACTAGACAGAAATCACCAGCACTGGAATTCAGAAGAGTAAGAGCTGGAGTGGTCAGTGAAGGTCTTAGGAAAGAGTTCTTTAGCTGGGTCTGAAAAACCGGTAATAATAATATCTCACACTTGTTTAATGTGTGTAGGGTGTCAGGAGTTCTCTGAAGCTGTAGGCGCAACATGGTTTGTCTTCCTATGATATCAATTTACCTAACAGAAAGTAACTTAAAAAACTTCACTATAAATATAAGCAGAGATTTATGATTACTATCATTTAAAGTATCAATAAGAATACTAAAATGGGAACCACTGTTGTCTTGGTGATGTCTAAGTGCTTCCCATGTATTATTGCTCATAATGGAGTTTATCATTTATTGTGGATTTCAAGCTTTGTTTGATTTTCACAAATAGATCATAGGCATAGGAGAGGCTTTGCTCTTTTTCAGGCTTCTTTGAGATATATTCTCTCCTGCTCAGGGCACCTCCTGCTCAGGAAGGTATGGCCTGCCAGGAAGTTGCACTGATGTTATTTGCTTTAATTCTCACAGAAATCTTGTCATGTAGGGAGCACAGGTCCTAGAAATGAGGAGAATAAAGCTCAACATGCCTAGTGGTCAGCTGAGGTTTGTTCAAAAAAAGGTGATCTTATGATTCCCTTTCCTTCTCACAGTGAATGATCTCAGGGCCAGGACGGTATGTGGCATACACAATAATAGCAGGGTGGGGGCTGAAACAGTGGGTGGGGACCCTGGTGAACTAGAGAGTGTCTCTCTAGAGATATTCAAATTCAATTAAAACAATAAAAAAAAGGGGGTATCCAACATTGGAGAGTGGATTGGGAGCAGTCAAGGACAGTTTTGAACTTTATTTGAATTGTTTGCTAAATGTTCACTGATATATATAACATATTGCTTAGATAATCAAAAACAGATAAAAAGAAACAGATAAACAGATAAAAACCTCCTAAATATAATCCATTAGACAAAGTCAGGGTGGTAAACAAAACCCTATAGCTCCTGGGCCACCAGGAGGTAATCTGTGCCACTTGCTGCCTGTCTGTGACAGGACATAGGATCAAAGGAAGGAGGAGAACCCACAGGTACACCATGTAGAACGATCTATATGGTGTGTTAGGGCACCTGGCTCCCTGCTGTTCTCTGTGGAGTCTTTCATATCCCCATTGGGTGGACTGCCATTTGTTCCTCCCAATTCTGTTCTGGTCTTTTTAAAATCATTTGCAACCTTCCCGTCCTCCTCCAGATTTTTCTGGACGTGGATTTCGCTTGTTATATGAAATAGTGCGGTTTTTATATTGTCTTGCAAAGTTTGCTGTTATTCCATTTATGATAGTCATATTTTCCTCCCAATCATTAATTCTTTTTTTTTAAAGATTTTATTTATTTATTTTTAGAGGGGGGGGGGAGAGAGAGAGAGAGAGAGAGATCAATGTGCGGTTGCTGGGAGACATGGCCTGCAACCTAGGCATGTGCCCTGACTGGGAATCGAACCTGCGATGCCTGGTTCGCAGCCCATGCTCAATCCACTGAGCTATACCAGCCAGGGCCCAATCATTAATTCTTTAATTAATTAATTTGCTCAATAAGCTCTTAGTGAGGGCCTTTGTTATATCAGGCAATGTAGCAGGTTCTGGAAGTCTGAAGATGAAGACAGCTCTGTACTGAGTACACAGGAGAAGATCACTAAATACTTGATTGAAGAAGGTAGGGTTTCATGACCTCAGCACTATTGACATCTAGGGCTGCAAAATTCTTTGTTGTATGTGTGTGTGGGGGGTGTTCTGTGTATTGCGGGATGTTTGGCATCATCTCTGGCCACTACTCACTAGAAACCAATAGCAAACACCTTCCTCTGTTGTCACAAGCAAAAAAGTCTGCAGACATTGGCAATTATCTCCTTGGAGATATGAGAACCCTGCTGAGAACCACTAGACTAATAATTTTGAAAGGCTGCAAGTAAAAATAGTGTAACATCAAACACTTCTTAGTGACAAGCTATAACAAAATTCAGATGTGAGGAGTTCAACTACAAAAGAGGTCTTTGTACTAGTAAAAATACATTTTAATTTGAAAAGAAAGGTAGTTTCAAATAAGTTTGGGGGAATTTAGAAGATTTATAATGTTTTCAAGCATATTAAAAAATTAAGAATTTCTCAGAGAAGAAATTCTATTTAACCCAGTTACCTTGAACTTATTTGCTGAAGTAATTTCTTTTATTTTTTTAAACATAGTATTTATTAGTAGCCTATGAACTACTGACCCATAAAACACACTGTGAGAAATTTAATGTCCTAGTTTCACTGTGTTACTGTCACTGGTTGATATAATACAGGCGTTGCTATCTCATTATCTTCCCCTGATTAGATACTGTCTTAAGAATATCATCAGCCCTGGCCAGGTGCTTAGTTGATTGGAGCATCATCCCACACACTGGAGGGTTGTGGCTTCAATCCCTGGTCAGGGTACATTCCTAGGTTGCAGGTTTGATCCCTGGTTGGGGTGGGTATGAAAGGTAGCCTATCAATGCTTCTCTTTCACGTTGATCTCTCACTCTCTTCCTCTCTCTCTAAAATCAATGACTATATTATTGGGTGAGGGTTTTAAAAAAAAAGTATCATCAGCCCTGGCTGGTGTAGCTCAGTGGATTGAGTGCAGGCCTATGAACCAAAGGGTTGCCAGTTTGATTCCCAGTCAGGGCACATGTCTGGGTTGCAGGCCAGGTCAGGCCAATAGAAAGGGCATATGTGAGGCAACCACACATTGATGTTTCTCTCCTTATCTCCTCCCCTTCCCTCTAAAAATCAATCAATCAATCTTAAAAAAAAATGCATCATCAATGGTAGTCAGAACCCCTGGAACTAGGAAGAAGAAATAAGGGCATAGTATTAGGCTAGTGTTCTTAAAATCACCTGGAGCGCTTGTAAAAACACAGATTTCTGATTTAGTAGGTTAAAGAGGGGCCTGAGAATCTGTATTTCTAACTAGTCCCAGGTAATGCAGATGCTGTTCCTCCAGGGAGCCACTGTAGAGAATACTGAGAGCACCAGACCAAGTTATCATTTCTATTTAGAAGAAAAACCTTTCTTGGTTCACTGAAGTGGCTAAACCCTATGGCTTGTGTTTGTCTGTTTCAGAAAGCCAGACAGTAGGGGCCGCAGAGAGCATGAACCTTTGTAGCAGGAATGACATGAAGCAGCTGTGGACAAATGGTGGTGGTATTTTTCTATTCCATTGCCATTGCACTCTGGATATCTCTCGGTAATTGGAGGTCTGCTATGTTTAGATGTTCAGAGCATTGTGTAAAGGGCTGATTAAGTTATAAATAAGCCTCAAACACCTTCTCTGCCCTCGATGAATTTATAAGAGAGGCACTTAACAATACAAATCAGCATACTGTAAAGGCAAAATTAGCAGAATATTAGGATGGGGGAAATAAATGAACATCATTAATATACCTTACATAAATAATTTCATTTGATTATTTAAAAAAACACGAAGGAGGTATTCATGTGCTTGTTTTCCAGATAAGAAAACAGAGACCCAGAGGACAAGTGATGTGCTCCAGAAGGCTGGCTCTGGGAGGAGGCAAGGCAGGGACTGGAACCCCAGTCCGCTGAACTGCAGAACAATGCTACTTTCTTGGTGCTCACAGGATGGCTTCTGGTATCCATTTTTTTTAGCTACTTTCCCTTTCCCAGTTATATTATTTACCTATTTTTATCAACTGGGCTTCTTTGTTTTTGTTTAGTATAGAAAAGTGTTTGGAAACCAGTAAGAGCACATCAGAGCTAAACGTGTGTATACTAGAACGTAAGTGTGTTAATTTTAAGACTCAATTAAATGATAACATTTACAAATGTGGAATTAACCTTGAGAACAAGAAGGCAACTCTTAGTTTTAAGAATATTTTTTGTTAGCTATGCTCTTTCTCTGATATGGTGAATCTAAATAATTTTAGGGTGCCATATGTTGCCATTCTGAACTATATACATGCATGAAAACTCTAGGGGGGAAACCCCTAGATAAATAGCACTAAATGACGTGGTGAGAAATAATTATAAAAGGAATAGAATTTTAGAGCTTGAAAAGAAATGAGAGTGAATTAAATGAACATTTTGTCCATCTTAAGAATTTATGGTTGCCTATGAAAGTCATCGTGATAAATCATAGTCAGGCTAGATGAGACAGAACAAAGATGTGCCGATACAGGAAACTTTTTCCTATCAGAAGATCCTTGTGTGCTGAGAACTGGGTCCAGAGGAGTCTTCTAAAGACTTCTTTACCACATTGGTTCACACACTTTAGGGTGCATTACAATTACCTGACAGACTTGTTAAAATAGACATTGATAGCATCCACCCCCCAGAATTTCTGATGCAGTAGGTCCATGTTGGGCCAACATTGTGCATTTTTAACAAGTTCTCAGGTAGTGCTGGTGCTGTTAATCAGGGCATCACACTTTGAGAACTACAATTCCAACAACACTAGCTCCTTACACCCTGTTCTTAAACAGCACTATCCCACCGCTTTCCAGGACAGAAATTCTGCCTGAGGTTCACACTTCACATGACACACTCTTTCCAATTTTGCATTCTGCTCTTTATCTCCATGGAAGTCAGGCAGCCACTTTTATTTTCTAGTCCTAGCAGAAGCATGATAAAATGAAGAGAGAACTGAACTGGGAATTGGGTGACTCGGGTTTTAGCTCTGGATCTGCCACTAATTATCCTGGGCATCGGTTACCACATGTTGAAATTGAGAGAATGACATTAGTTGATCCCTCAGGAATATTTCAACCCCCAAATCCTGTATTGGTTTTATCTCTTTCACCAAGAGAACCTACTCCCCAGTGAGCACAAGAACATTTTGAAATTTTTCAACAGCATGTGGAGGCATTTTCAAGCATTTGCATCCTGTCCCTCGTCCAAAGAGAATATCACCTTACCTCCGAGTCAGAGCCTTTAGTTTTCAGCCCTGCTTCTGTATTTGATCAGCTCCATCTATCGGTCTCAACTTTCCTGTCTAAATATGTATGCATGTGCATTTGGTCATTTTTATCCCCCCTTCTATATTGGATAAAAATTTATATAACAATGTTAGTCTTATCCTCTGCTTGCCATGTCAAACTAATACTTGTGTATTATATGCCCAAGTGGTAAAGGACTTACATTAAGCTGTAAAAAGTGACAAAATTATATGTGACCTCCCACCAAGGGTATTTCATCAATGAATAATTCCTTAATAACCAGAGACTAAATGTGTTATGTTATCATTTCTGATATTGACGGCTGATGGGGCTGTAGTGGGGCTATTATTAGCTAACACTTTCTCCCGTATCTTTGAAGCAACAGAACAAACCACCTTCCCGACATCTGAGAAATGCCAGTTCCTACTCTAAACAATCATGGAGCCTTGATGCTGATGACCCACCTCCTTTATTCTCCTATCTACCTCTCTGATCGTGGATTGAAAACAAATCTATTTTTGGTCTTGTTGGGAGCTGTGGGGAAATATCTGCACCAACTTTGTTCCCTGAGTAAGTCAAACTCAAGAATGGACTGAGTAAAAAGAAAATCTGAAAGATAAAATGCCATTTTTAATATTTGTCCCAACCAGTTGTGAGATGTGGTTGCTCCCGTTGGGAAAACAAATTGGAAGATTCCTACTGTAAGTGAGTCACACTCGTCACAATGATGCAAATGAATTTCTGTTATTACATACTTGCCTTAGTGAGTGTGAATGAAGGATTACACCTTTATTCTCCATAAAAGGAACATTGGCATAGATGTGAAGAGAGTCAGAAACTAAGGGTTTAGATTGGTGCTTGGATAAGATGTCTTTAAAAAAATTATCTTGAGTTGCATTTTATCCTTCAATTATATAGAAACTAATACATTAGAAGTTGACCTCAGAGAAGAGCATGACCCTTTGAGCTCATGGAAGTAACTGTGGAGATTTCTATGGAGGTTGATACAAAGGCAAAGGGAGCAATGAGGTCAAGAACATTCAAGGTGGATACACTGATGCTTGTGTGAAAAAAAGGCAATGAGCAAGGTTCATTGACATTGACTGAGAACGCAAAAAGTAAAAAGTGCCATAAAAGAGTCAGAGACAAAATCTTGAAGTAGTTAAAGAAACTGGTGTACTGATAATGGGAGATGATAGAAGTAAATGCAAAATCAAACCTGGTCTCAGAAGAAAGCCACTTACCAGTAGCCATTCACTTCTTTCAAGATTACCTTCCAATATGCATTCACACTTGTGCATGAGAAAGTGGCTGCAGGTTTTAGCAAAGCTAAATGGTCTGAGCTCCCTGTTCTACACCTTTGATTCCAATGGTACCCCACCCCTGCTGGAATAAGTAGGATGAGCTCAGACCTGATCAGCCTGTAGCTTTTCCTAACTTCCAACAGCCTTGAAATTAGATTTTTAAAAAGATGTTATTTGTTTATTTTTAGAGAGAGAGTAAGGAAGGTAGAAAGAAAGGGAAACATCAATATGTGCTTGCCTCTAATGCACCCCCTACTGGGGACCTGGCCCACAACCCAGGCATGTGCCTCAACTGGGAATCGAACCTGCAACCCTTTGGTTTGCAGTTCGATGCTCAATCCACTGAGCCACACCAATCAGGGCTGAAATTAGATTTATTTTTTAAGGGAAGGAAACATCTTATCTCTGAATGGGAAGTTTTTTTAAAGCATTTCATTCTTTTTAAAAAAATTATATTTATGTATTTTTAGAGAGGGGAGGGAGAAATAGAGGGAGAGAACCATTAATATGTGGTTGCCTCTCGTGCACCTGCTATTGGGGACTTGGTCTGCAACCCAAGCCAACTGGGAATTGAACTGGCCAGTGACCCTTTGGTTTGCAGGCTGGTGCTCAATCCACTGAGCCATACCAGCCAGGGCTGAAATTTGATTTTTAAAAAAATCTTTATTATAATGATGACTACCTTCACCAGGCAAGTACTTCTGCAAACTAGATGACAACATAAAAACACAATGTTGCTGATGCAATTTAATTTGTTCAAGTTTATATTTTTTTGGAAGCATATTGTAATACTTATATGTACCTACCAGATAAAGAAATAACTGAAAATGGATTTAGCAATTACTCATCATAATTGGGCCAAAGGTGAAAGTTTTAAAAATCTTTAAAACAACATTGTTTTTTAATTATGAAAAATTAAATATTAAAATAATCCAATCCATATCTTCAATTTTATAGTAGACCATCCAATACATTCGGTGACTATGGAGAATATAAGAGAATATGCCAGTTTCATATGGAATGGTTAAAGCAACTTTTGAACCCTGCATTTTTCCTACAGTCTATGACTAGAACTTTACAATGAAACAAGTCATTTAAACTATTTCCACTTCAGATTTCCAATATACTAATTAGGGCTGTGGATATTGTCATGCATTCACCTTTAGTTTTTCAATTTTAAAACTGAATAATTCATTGCCAGAAACAGGATTTTATTGGCAACTATAAGCCAAAAAAGTCAAGGGATTGAGCTGAGAAACCAAGGAAAACCCCAGCATCAGGGAAAACACAGATGTTATAATTTCTCAGACTTCCTTGATATCGCCCCCACGCCCCAGCAACTGCTCAGGCACATCAGGTCTTTCACCAGCAGACTGCAGGTTTCCATTCACAGCCTCGAATTCAGATGCAGGGTGCCAGTCCTTTGAGGAAACAGGAATGTAGAGTAAGGACCTATTCTTAGGTATCCACAGAAACTAGATAGACAAAAAGTAATGGGAGTGCCAGAGAGAAACTCAGAATTTTATGTGGGAATTGTGGTAATGAATTTGGATGCCAGTTACAAGAAGTAACAAGATCATCCACTGGAAGCAGAAACAAAATCAAAACAGAGTAGCGGAAGCACAAGGTTGGTTTGGTAAACAGTTACCAAGAGATGGAGTGTCACATGTCCTCTACCTGGGACTTCATTTGTCCCAGAGCCCAGTAGGGTCTGGGTCTAAGGTTAGATAGATACAGTAAGTCCTCACTTAACATCATCAGTGGGTTCTGTGATTTCAAGCAAAACCAGCTATCACAAAACCGGTATTAACATAGGTAACTGATACAGAGTTAAGTTTCTATGGCATCTCATCAGGGTCATAATGAAACAAAACTGAATGAAACAAAGAGCAGTTTTCTCAACCTTCTGCTCTTATAAGCATATCATGTCCAGAGAATTTAGGTCTTCCTTGGACAACAACAAGAGGTGGGAAAGGTACAAAAACTTGAATATGACTAGGGGAAAATACACTTTTAAATTAGAAAGACAGACTGACCATGAAGTGGGAAGATTAAAAAGTTTCCATCAGCAGACATGGTGTGAGTGTGTGTTTGTGTGTATTGGAAAAGCTCCAGAGCTAAACTGCTTCGGATGGAGATAGTTCTGCATATTTCAGCTGTGATTTTTACAATTTGACCTAGCAATACATACAAGTGCCCTGATAGATTCCCTTTTCATTTTGATTCTTTTAATCCCAGCAAGTGCATCCTAAAAGTCCCAAATAATAGATACAAATTGAGGTTTTAAATATAATTGCATTAGTAAAATAAGCATGATGACCAAGCATAAGATTTTTCTTTCTCCATATTTATTTCAGCGCATCTAGATCCAAAATGCTCATATGTGATACACGGCAACCAACATTCCACCGCTTTTTCACATAGTTTGGGCTACATCTCCCTGGAAGGGTTACCTATGAAATTCCTTGTCTAATCTTTAAACAGATAAGGATGAGTGATGCAAATCTTTTATTCAAAATTCCAGAAGGGACTTAGGAAGGTCCTAATTCATTTGGCTGACTCAGAATAGCCTGTTCAAGAACAAAAATTAAGCGAAGAAATTTGGCAAGAAATTGTTCTTGAGAGATCCCTCTTCTTCCAAATACTTCAAAATTCTCATTGGTTTCTATCACTCTAATACAGGGTTCTTCACCAGCACCACTCTTGACTTTGGGGGCTAAATAATTCTTTATTCAGAGGGGTGTGCCTTATAGGATGTGTGGCAGCTTCTCTGGCTTTTACCCGGCGGGTGCCACTAGCACTCTCTGTCCCAGATGTAATGCTGCAGCCACTGCCACAGGTCTCCTGGGGGCAAAACCATTCCCAGCTGAGACCCGTTCATGAAATACCTTCAAAATACTTTGATTCTTCTATTTTTAAAGTCCTTATTGAGGATGTGTTTTGTTGACTTGGGGGGGGGGAGAAAGAGAGAGAGAACAATGTGAGAGAGAACCATCAGTCAGTTGCCTCTCATTTGTGCCCTGACCAGGGGTAGAACCCACAATCTAGGTATGTGCCCTTACCAGAAATGGAACCCACAACCTTTTGGTGTATCAGATGATGCTCCAACAAACTGAGCCACCTGGCCAGGGCTCAAACTACTTTGACTCTTTAGACAAGATGTGTAATTAGATTGGTATTACCAATAGTTAATATCAGTATGCAATATTATATTTTATAACTTTATAACTTTAAACAGTATGCGTGCGTTCCATATAAACATGATGAACATTACCTTTTTCACATTGCTCTTGCCATCCAAGCAACAAAATGTAATATTGTCTCGATCATGGATTATTGAGCAATTGAGAGTAAAACAACAATAAAGAAAAGAATTATTAGATGACCCATAAACCATTATTAGAATAAATAAGAACTGAAATAACCAGTAATTCTGTTTCTACAGCAAGACCATTTTTGTATTTTATCTCCCTTTTAAGAAGCTATTTTTCATTCATAGCACCATTGTAAATTATGCACAGCAGACTTCTTCATTTAATAGGTTCAGGTCAGCGAGTGATTGTATTTCAGCAGTTGGTATTCAGGGATTTTGTAATTTATGAGGTTTATTAATTTAGCAGATTATTTGCTTAAGATGCCAGTACCCCTTCATGAAACATTCACTGAGAATTCCCAGTCAACTTTGTATTTTTAAAAGAAGCTTCAGGATTTATAGCCTTTTCATATTCCTCAGAATTATATAAATTCCATAAAAGTTAGCCCATATAAGTGACTAGGAAAGATGCAAAAGCACTGTTTGTTCCTTTAGTGAATGTGAGTGAGGGGAGGTGAGAGACTGGAAGGTAAGGGCTGAGGGGCAGAGCCTTGTTGTTTCCATGGAAGATTCAATAGGGAATGAAATGTTTTTTTTTTTTTTTTTAAGCAGGTAAACACCCATAGGAAGCTCTTTCAGCATTAGGCCCCCTAAAGAGGGCAATTCCCACATTTCCAACAGAATCTTGAATTGGTCTCCTGCTTCTTCAATCACATTACAAAACAGGCAAGAACAGAAAGAGCTGGGAGATCCTCCTGCGGATGCAAAACAGCAGATAAAGCACTCAGCAATGGGTGACTGAGAAAGAAACACACAGACACTTTTCTCCCTCTGTATTTAGAAATATGAACTGTTGCTGCTAGAATAGATTGCTTTTTAAATGACCAGGTTTGAGAAATTAAACAAAGTGGTATTGTTAGCAGGGGCCTATGTGTCTCCCAAATGCCAGCTCTGACTCTGTGTCTCAGTGGTCATCTGGTCAGTGGTTCTCTAAATGCAACCACCTGCTGAGGGACTGAGTAAAGACATGCTACAGGGCGCCCCTCTATGGAGAAGGGGCCTTGCGGAGGTCGTTAGAAGCTGATTCACTGACTAAAATGAATCATATATTGTCCCTTTGAAATAGGCTCCCCATATTCTACACGGGAAGAGGCCCACAGTGTAATCCTTCCCACCTTTCTCACTTTCAACCTTCCGAGAATCTTCCTCTCCATGCCACTGGTGGTTTCCTTCCCGTAAGTACTTCCAGAATTTCCTCATCTTGACACTTGGCTAGTATCTTTCCCCTCACACTGAATTTCTTCCCATCCGTCTCTATCTGCATCCTGCCACCCCTGAAGTTCTGGCCCAAGCGTTCTTTTGTGCTGAAATCTTATTTGAACTCCACCCTTCACACCCACCTTGTATTAATACCATTAATCGCCAAACATTATGGTCCTTACTGCCAGGACCAGTCACTTGTCCTTGCCAGTCACTGTTTGTATATTTTAATATTTTTGATATATATGTTTTATAGTCTTAATCATAGAATAGCCACCTTAAATATAAGGATGATTAATACTTCGGCATATCTTTTACTCATAATTGGTATTTTTAAAATGTTTAAGTGATATTAATTGAGAAGCAGGTGGTTCCTTTTTGTTGCTTATATAATCTGACATTCAGGCATTTCTCTCCTTTCATTCTGAAACTTCTCTATCCCCTGCCCGCCCCCGCTGCTGCCCGCCCAGTTTTAAGCATTTTACTACTCGTATCACAATGCTAGCTGGCTCTGTGTTTCTAATACCTCCCATAACCCCTAAAAGCAAATTGTTCCCTAGTAGATAAGAACATTGGGTAAATCAGACAGATTAATTCCTGCCCATGAGTGAGTCAGATTATTAAAGACAGTTACTATGGACTTTCTGTGTAGAGCATGTGTGTGTGTGTGTGTGTGTGTGTGTGTGTGTGTGTGTATTTGGGAAGCGATGAGGAGGTTCTCCCAACATTTTCAGATTAGGTCCCCTAGTTACTGTCTATTGTACAAGGATGAGCTATTTACAGCTATAGGCCACAGGCAAAGGAGGAGAGAGGATGATGCAAACTCATATTGAAATGAAAGTCATCTTAATCCACATTTATTGAACATCTAGGAGAATATCAGACTTGTAATTATTTTCAATAGACCTTTTTAAATATTCAGTTTTAAAGTTCACTTTGTTCCCCCAGTCCTCACACGCTGACAGCCTGTTTCTGTTCTACATGTGCTGAACCGGTGTCAAAATCCCTCTCAGGTGATGCCTGGACATCCACATGAAATTCCTTTGTTCTTTATGAAATTAGCCCAAATGCATTACTTCAATGTGATCATGTTGAAATTTAATATTAATTCCATACCATGTAGGGCTTTGGTTTCCAACTTTACATAACAGAGAATGATTGTACCTTCCCTTATCTCCTTTTTTCTCTTTCTATATAGTTATTTCAAATTTTCACTGGTTTTCTTGAAACTTAGCAATCAGATAAAACTGTCTTGATTGATGTTACAGAATCATGGATTTCCCGCCAAACCAAAGGAAGCCCTCCTCATTATCTCTGTTCTCTTCAGCTAGGCCATGCTCATCTTCAGGTAAATGTACTTATTCCCTTATCTTCTCAAATCAGCTATCCGCTATCCACTTTTCTCCAGCCAAGCTTGGCTGTAAATTGACAAGATCTCCAGTTGTCTTTGTGATTTCCCTGCAGAGTGCAGCTGGGTCCCTCTCAGTTTAAAAGAAACAGGTGTGGGGGTACCTCTGCTCAACCTTTAAAAAATTGCTGTCATAAAAGACAGAGATGGAATGGTGACTTAAATTTGTTTTTTTTTTGTTTGTTTTTGTTTTGTGAAATGGCAGAAGCATAGTATTGTTATGGAATAGGAAATGTGCATGCAACATAAAATAGTCTAATAACAAAGTACCAGGCTCATTGGCTGCTTCCATCTGTTCTTCATATTTTAGACAAGAAGAAACTTTGAAATTAAAACAGTTTTTAAAGGCCCCAAATACACTTAGACAAATTAGAAATAGTGAGGTCAGAAGGGAGTATTAGCTTTGAATCTTTCCAAACTTGGTAAACACCAGAAGAGATTTGTCTTTGGAAGAAGTGATGTAGTAAGAATTAAACAGTTTGGGGTCCAATCCCAGCTGACATGAACTAGCTGAGACATCTTTGAGAGGTCAGGGAAATGGGACCTCAGGATTCTCATCCATCAAAGGAGGAAATTGAACTAGATAATCCCTGATAACTCTAAAATTCAAGGGCTCAACATGATATTTGGACCAATTTTTTTCCCCATTGGTGCATAGCAGATACTGCTTTTTGTTTTTCCTAGAGAAATTTGGGCACACAATAGCAACAATTTAGACTTAAGACCAGAGATGCTAATGAGAAAATTGTTTGTCTTAAGCATCCTCTAATCCTCTTAATGTGTCGTTATTACTTAAAAAACACACACAATCTGTTTATTACCGCCTCTGCATTATTAGGTGTGCTGGGATTTGGCTGATCTGGTCTGGACTCTGCTGATAGCTCTGCGTTGGGTTACTGGTCTGTGGATGAGTGATCCTGCTCCATATTTGATATGTCTCTTGCGCTTCTTATGCTGGAGAGTTTAGCCAGCACTCATTCTTCTCATGATGATGGCAGAAGTTCAAGGGTAATCTTTACCTATAAATAAGAAAAATGAAAGTCAAAGAGGTGAAGTTATAATAAAATCCATCTCAAACTGGGCAAAAGGGGAGTGGGGGGAGATAATTCACTGGTTTATATAACTGGAAAAATCCAAGTGGATGGTCTGGCTTCAAGCACAGCTGAATTGATTGGCTCACACGATGCTCTGGTGTCCCTGTCTCTCTCCATCACTTGGCTCCACTTTCCCCCCGTTAGTTCCATCCTCAAGCGCACTTGCTCCACGGGGCCACAAGACGGCTGCCAGCACTGTCCTTCAGCGCTCACAATAGCAAAAAAAAAAAATTCCACCTTGTTGTTCATATAACATCCCCTAACCATTTACACTGGCTGAACAAGAGACAGGAACTTGAAAGGCCACCTGCCTGGCCCTGAGGTAGGAGAAGTGAGGCCATTTGATGTCAGCATGGGGGAGGAAGAGATGATCCTTGAAGGGAGAAGATGCTAAATTAACAAAAACAACAACAATGAAAACAGGAAACTTACAGGCGCCTACTCAAATGTTCACCTGAAAGTTTATAAAAGTGGCAGAGCCAGAACTGAAACATCTATTTCCGAAATCCTTGACCACTCTTCAGGATACCTGATATGAATTAGTGGCATCACTTCTGTCCTGTTCAGACAGTGGTGAGAAGCAGGACTACCTAATAATTAATCAATGCCAATTTTAAGACTTGTATAGGTAGAAACGATGTCTGAGACATATTCATCTCACATCTCTGGATTTCGGAAAGATATTGGGCCACTTGTTTAATCTCTGGTGATCCATCAGATTGAGGCTGATAAGACTGCCCAGCCAGCCAACTCTATTCCTTAATGCCTGAAATAAATGTCTTCTTATGCCGCTATGAGCAACTACATGTACTTGGGTATGTAATCCCTCTATGTAATTAAGAAAAAAACATTATTTTTTCTGAATATAACTTAATCTACTACTGTTTCTGTTATTCATCTGCTTTGAACAGAAACCATGGGTTCTATTAAAGACTTTTCTAAACAGAAAGGGGTAAGTCCTATATCAGGCTCCTAGGCTGCTGGAACCAAATGCCACAAATGCAGAAGCTTAAAACAACCCTTTTTTTTTTTGTTTTTGTCTCACAGGTCTGGAAGCCAGAAGTCTGAAATCAAATGTGGGCAGGTTTGTGCTCCCTGGGAAGCTTGTATGGAGAATCCTTCTTTGCCTCTCTGGCTCCTGGTGGTTTGCCTTCAACCTTGGCCATTGCTTGGCTTGTGGATGCATTACTCCAGTCTCTGCTTCCACTGACACACGGTTTTCTCCTGTGTCTCTGTACCTTCACATGGCTGTCTTCTTATAAGGACATCAGTCATATTAGATAAGGGTCCACCTTTCTCCAGTGTGACCTCATCTTAATTAATTACATCTGCAATGACTATTTCTAAATAAAGGTCACTGAGGTATTTGTTGTTAGAACTTTATGTATCTTTTTTGAGGCAGACAATTCAACTCAAAACAGTTCTTGACAGGATAAACGGTTAAAACAGAAGGAATTGCTGGCTGTTTCACACCCCAGTTAGTGAGTATTCTAGTCCTGCCTTGCTCTTTTCTTTCCTCTATTTCTTCCTCTTCTATTTTCTATTTTCCCTGTGAGAATTTCCAAAGCACTTTCAACCTCAAGAGATAGATAATGTCTTATATTTAGCTTCTGAGGACATTTTACACATCTACTAACTTATCATATCTTACACTGATCTGTGAAGGAAATTAGGCAAACTTCATTCTGTCTTTTCAATGAGTGATGAGAGAGAGACGGGGAAATGTGAACTGACTTACCTAAGGTCACACAGTTAGGTGGTAAAGCTGGGATTAGAATGAGGATGTCAAATTCAAATACCTGAGAACCTTTTACTCTTCTATTGCCTCCAAATGTCAGTAAGACCCATGGATTTGGTGGCTTTTAAACTGATCTTTTCTTTCTACAAGTGCCACAGCTTCCCTACCTAGCCTGTCCCCTATTCACCTATGCCTCTGTTTGTCACCACACACTGATGATCCACTAAGCTTTAATTGAGTCCTGAGAGCTTTTCTTAGGCACATGCCCCTATATCAACAGCAAAGTAGGCATCTTGACTTGGGGGGCCATTAAGGGTGGCAAGTTAGTATTTTCTGCCTCCCCAAATCTGTTCTTCTTAGATTTCCCCATCTCTATCAATGGTCACTCCAGTAGTTCAAGCCAGACACCTGGACTTCGTTCCACTCTTCTGTTGATGCACATATCTAACTCATTGCCAGGCCACATTGGAGTTGATCCCCAAATTCTCTCAAATCTGTCTCTTCCTTCCCATCTTCATTAGCACTGCTATAGGTCAGTCCCTCATCAGCTCTGCCCAGACTCTGCTTTTCCTTCTCCCAGATTCTTCCTGCTCTAGGTCTGATAGCCTGGAGACCTGAATTACATCAGAAATATTGGTGGACAAGATACTAGAAACATTGATGAAATGTTGGGAGTAAATATGATAGGTAAATTGCATTATTAAAACTATAGATAGTCTCAGGTTTCTAAGCTGTCTAAAAATATTAAATACTCAAAAAAAGTTCAGGTAAATAAAATGGCTGGAGAATGGAGAAGAGGGGATGTATGGGAACTCTCTGTACTATCTGCTTAAGTTTTCTTTACACCTTCTGTAAAAAATCTATTAATTAAAAGATAAAATAAAAATTGTTGAGACTAGATTATCATCATCACAAATAATGATAAAAAGAGTATAAGTGAAATTAAGCATAATTACTTTCAGATATTATAGCTGGTCTGCATGCATGTTTAGGGTTAAGAGGACTGAAAGGAAGCCTATTTGCTCAATCATATAACAGCCTAGCTTGCTGATATGCTGCCTTGCTCTAAATTGTGAGTTTCATAAGCACTAAAAATTGGCTGACCTACTTCACCATAGTAATTGAAAGGGATTATTACTGACAATTAGCAAGCAAGCTATAGTAATAGATAATTTACTTTCCAAATATTTTGCAAGCAAGCACATTTTTTTTTTAAAAAGGCAACACATTAGACAGTTGTTTCTTGGCAAATTACAATGCATCTTCTATTTCTTGACAAATAACTCATACTGCAATATTTTTTACAGCCCATAATTCTAATGTGGCTGTTACATTCATTATGTCTACAGACACTTTATTGAGATAAGTATTCAGTACACTGCATGGGGGCTTGGCCACAAAGCCCTCATTATAGCTGATAGTCCCACGATCGTGGCCTGGGCAAAGCTCAGAGAAGAGGGCTTTTACAGCCGGATTTTGCCCTTGGAGGAAAATGGGTCATTTTCTATGTAAATGTTAAAACTCTTCTAGCCTCAGATATCTTATTATATCCTTTTCAAGATGTAAGTTTTCTTTTTTTAATGTAGTGAAAAATACAGTAAAGTTATGGATACTTGCCTGCACATCTTTCTTTTCCCATATAATGGAACACAAATTATTGTATCTTCAACAGAGGCTAAGTAAGGTGGAGGGTGGAAGGCCTTAATGATGCAGCACATATTATTGGACAATATCTCAATTTATTTTTGGAGAAATATATTTTGAGTTTAAATTAATTCATGTTCTTTTTGATATATGTATGGTCCATATGCCATTATTTAGCACTTGATTATTCTAATCATAAGCTTGTGATAACAGTTTCCCTGATTTCTTTGGGATCACTATAGGGTTAATGTGCTAGACACACATTAGGTACTCTAAAAATGGTCAACTGAATTTAGTCCTCTTTGAGTTCTCCTGCAAAGGTCCTGCATTAATGGGTTTCCCAATGTCAGCGAATATCTTTCCTTATCTTCATAAAGATACACTGTTTTCTGTATAAACAAGGTAAAGGAAATTACAGTATTTGGAAATCAAAAACTCTGAAAGCACTATGTTGTCCTGCATTCTAATAAAAAAATCCTGGACTATGCTAAGATTACTAATCTGTGTTAATATGGTTCCTTTTTCTTGGAATAGTATTCAGAAACTGTTTATATGATGGCATGGATGAATGCCTTTCTCTCTACATTCTCCTCCCAGGATCCAACCTGTTCTTGCACAGGTGTCCAACCTTTTAGAGTCTCTGGGCCACACTGGATGAAGAAGAGTCGTCTTGGGCCTCACAATAAATACGTTGCAACACATAATCACAAAAATACCTCATAATTTCTTATGTAAACTTACAATTTTGTGTTGGGCTTCATTCATAGCCTCTCTAAGCTGCATTTGTCCAGTGGGCTGCAGGTTGGACACCCCTGCTTAGAATTTATCCTTACTGCTATGGCTTACGCTATAAACTACCATATACTGTAGTTATATTTTGTGCATGTTTCCCATCCACTAAGTCTGGCTTTCTATTAGTATGTGTTCAGTAAATATCTGATGAATTAATGACCTGGCTTACAGCAATTTACTTGCCCTCTCAAAAGTATTTAGCACTATTTACTTTTTTTAAAGCTTTATTTTATTATTATTTTTAAAAATTTTTTTTCTGAGAGGGAGAGCAACAGAGAAAGAAAGGGAGAGAAACATTGATGTGAGAGAGAAACATCAGTTGGTTGCCTTCTGAATACAGCCCAACCAGAGACTGAATCTGCAACCCAGGCATGTGTCCTGACTGGGAATTGAACCCACAATCTATAGGTTTGCAGGACAATGCCCAACCAACTGAGCCACACCAGTGAGGGCTTTGGCAAATCTATGGGTGAGACAGACACTCTTTTTATCCTCAACTGAAAATATTTTCACGGCTTTTTTTTTTTTTTAGAGCAAGAGGAAGGGGGGCGGCGGTGGAGGAGAGAGAGAAACATTGATGTGGGAGAGAAGCCATGATGGGCTGCCTTCTTGCACGTGCCCTGACCAGGAATCCAACTTGCAACTTCGGTATGTGGTCTGACTGGGAATCGACACTTCAACAAACTGAGTCACACTGGCCAGAGTCACTATTGACTTTTTGAAACAAACTGTAGTCTTGGTGGCTTTTCTCCTGCCTTCTAGCTAACCCTCCACAGGCTCCTTTAAGAATTGAACAGCCTCCTAGACCCTCCTCTTTCTATCTCTTTGGGTAATATCATTCCTCATTTTAGGATTAAACACAGTTTAAGTGTTGAAAACTCCCCAAATTACATTTGTTTCCCACACCAACCTTCAATCTCCTGAGCTCTAAAATCATTCATTAAAAAAAAAAAAAAGTACCTTCTCTATGCCAGATGTACTAGTCAGCTCAGGCCGCCAAGTAAAATACCATAGACAGGATGGCTTAAGCAAGGGGAATTTATACCTCACACAAATTCTGGAGGCTAGGGAGTCCAAGATCGAGGTGATGGTTGATTCACTTCCCCAGCAAGGTATCCCTTTCTGGCTTGCAGATGGCGGCCTTCTCAGTGTCCTCACACAGTGGAGGGAGAAAGAGGAAGCAAGCTCTCTGGTGTCTCTTTTTATAAAGCACTACCGTTGTCATGAGGGCCTTACCCTTATTACCTCATTTAAACATAATTAGCTCCCACAAGCCTCCTCTCCAAATACCATCATGTTGGAGGTTAGGGCTTCCACATACAATGTTGGAGGGAAACACTCCACAGCAAGAGCACCAGGTGACCACTCCGCAGGTGTAGCAGTGAACAAAACTGATAAGAAATACTTTCTTATGGAACTTATATTATTTGAGGAAAGTGAACAGTAAACCGGTAAAAATATATATAATATAATTTCAGATAGTGGTTAAGGCTATGAGGACAAGAAGCAGGGTAATGTGACAGACTAAAACTAGGTTTGAAAGGAGAGAGGAGCAGGGCTGAGAGATCGTTTTTTTGGGGAGGTGAGCACTTGAGCCCCAGAGCTGAATAGTAAGAAAAAATAACCCAAGGTCTAGGGCAAGCGTTTTCTAGGCAAAACAACCCTAAGCTTGACCAATTTAAGAAATAGAACAATTGTACAACCAAGTCTATGCTTCGTATCTTTAGTTGGCTATCTCAAAGACATCTCATAAGTATAACCAGATTCTAGATCATCTCCTAGAAAGGTGCCTCTTTTTTGATATTTCCTACCTTAGTAGATGGTTCTACTATGCACCTACTTGATTAAGTAAGGCACCTGCAAGTGTTTCTTCTTATCTTTCTCATCCCCAACATACAATTCTTAATCAAAACACTTTCTCCCTGCAATGACCACAAGACAAGTCACCATGATTTCTGCACAGGAACTAATGTGTTCACCTAATAGTCATCCTCGTTGTTTCTATCCTTGGCCCCCTTTAAGCCATTTCACACAAGACTGAAGAGGTGATCATTTTAAAGTATAATTTGTTCAGTGATGCTACAGTAATCAAGACAGAGAGACACTGCCATAAGGATAGATAAATAGAGGTGAATTGGGAGTCCAAAATAAACCCCCATTTACTTTTCAACAAATGATGTTGGATATTCACACAAAAATTAACTAAAAATTCATTTTTGATCTAAATACAGCTTTGAACTAAAGCTATAAAACTCTTAAAAGAAAACAGAGGGATAAATCTTTATGATATCAGATTAGACAGTACTTTCATAGACATGACAACAAAAAGCAAAAATGACAAAAGAAAAAAGATAAATTAAACTTTATGAAAAGTGAAAGTGTTTGCACTGCAAATACTATCAGTAAATTAAAAGACAACCACAGAATGGGAGAAAATATTGGCAAATAATATATCTGAAATAGCCCTGGCTGGTGTGGCTCAGTGGATCGATGCCAGCCTGTGAACCAAAAGGTTGCTGCTTCAATTTCCAGTCAGGGCATGTGCCTGGGTTGCAGGCCAGGTCCCCAGCAAGCATGCAAGAGGCAACCATACATTGATGTTTCTCTCCCTGTCTCTCTCTTTCCCTTCCCTTCTCTCTAAAAACAAATAAATAATCTTTAAAAAATAAATAAAATCTATCAATATGTAAATAAGGTAAAAAAAAAGAAAAAGTAATGAATTTTGCTTTCATTTTTGATTACCAAGAGTAAAACTAGGACTGTTAAGAAAAAGATTGAACAAAATGTTGAAGTTTTGCTAATAAAAAAACAATCTAGTGTATAGCTTTAAAATATGGTTAAAACAATGAACACACCATACTCCAGAATAAACTCAAAGTGGATAAAAGATTTAAATATAAGTTGTGATACCATAAAAATCCTAGAGGAAAAACATTGGCAGTAAAATTTTGGATATCTTATGTAACAGTATTTTTGCCAATATATCTCCTGGGGCAAGGGAAATAAAGGAAAAATAAACAAATGGGACTACATTAAATTGAAAAGCTTCTGCACAGCTACCGATGGCATATTTCACAGACATAGAACAAACATTCCAAAAATTTATATGGAACCATAAACGACCCCGAATAGCTGCTTCAATTTTGAGAAAGAAGAGCAAAGTAGGAGGGATCACAATACCTGATACCAAACTCGATTACAAGGCCACTGTAATCAAGACAGCCTGGTACTGGCATAAAAACAGGCACATGGACCAATGGAACAGAATAGAGAGCCCAGAAATAAACCCAAGTTTCTACGGTCAATTAATATTTGACAAAGGTGGCAGCAACATAAAATGGAGTAAAAATAACCTCTTCAACAAGTGGTGTTGGGAGAACTGGACAGCTACATGCAAAAAAATGAAACTCGAGCACCAACTTACACCTTACACAAAAATAAATTCAAGGTGGATAAAAGATTTAAATATAAGCTATGACACCATTAAAATCCTAGAGAACATAGGCAGGAAAATCTCAGATATTTCACGCAGCAACACTTTCATTGATATGTCCCCTAGAGCAAGGGACATAAAAGAAAGAATAAACAAATGGGATCTCATCAAAATAAAAAGCTTCTGCATGGCTACAGAAAATGGTATTAAAATAAAAAGAGAACCAACTGTATGGGAAAACATATTTGCCAATGATACCTCAGGCAAGGGCTTAATCTCCAAAATATACAAAGAACTTACATGACTCCACTCTAAGAAGACAAACAACCCAATTAAAAAATGGGCAAAGGACTTGAACAGACACTTCCCCAAGGAGGACATACAGAGGATCCAGAGATATATGAAAAGATGCTCAATATCACTAGCTATCAGAGAAATGCAAATTAAAACCACAATGAGATACCACTTTACACTAGTCAGAATGACCATCATAAACAAATCAACAAACAACAAGTGTTGGAGAGGTTGTGGAGAAAAGGGTACCCTAGTGCACTGTTGGTGGGATTGCAGACTGGTACAACCACTATGGAAAACAGTATGGAATTTTCTCAGAAAACTGAAAATGGATCTGCCTTTTGACCCAGCAATTCCACTGCTGGGGCTATATCCTAAGAACCCTGAAACACCATCCAAAAGAACCTACACACCCCAATGTTCATAGCAGCACAATTTACAATAGCCAAGTGCTGGAAGCAACCTAGGTGCCTATCAGTAAATGAATGGATCAAAAAACTATGGTACATTTACACAATGGAATTCTATGCAGCAGAAAGAAAGAAGGAGCTCCTACCCTTTGCAACAGCATAGATGGAACTGGAAAGCATTGTGCTGGGTGAAATAAGTCAGGCGGTGAAAGACAAATATGATATCACCTTTAACAGGAACCTAAACAACAAGACAAACAAACAAGCAAAATATAACCAAAGACACTGAAACAGAGAACAGGTTGATAATGACCAGAGCAGAGAGGGGAGGGAATTTCAGGGGAAAAGAGGAAGGGTTTACAGGAGCAAGTACAAAGGACACATGGACAAAAACTAGGGGGGGGGATGGGAGGGAGGTGGGGAGCACTGGGGGCTGAGCTGGGTGGGAATAAAAGAAAACTGTACTTGAACAATTAAAATTAAAAAATGTTAAAAAATAAAATAAAAAGCTTCTGCACAGCTAAAGAAACCAACATCAAAATGAAAAGGGAACTGCCTGCATAGGAGAACCTATTTGCCAATATATCAGACAAGGGTTTAATCTTCAAAATATATAAAGAGCTTATACAACTCAACACCAGGAAGACAAACAATTTAGTTAAAAAATGAGCAAAGGACCTAAATAGATACTTCTCCAAGAAGGACATACAGATGGACCAGAGACACATGAAAAAATGCTCAGTGCCACTAGCTCAAGTGCATATATTTTATAAGAATAGAATAGCTACACTATTCTTATAGAATATAGAATATACTATTCTTATAGAATAGTAGCTATTCTATTCTTAAACTTTAATGTGCACACAAGTCACCAGGGGATTGAATAAAATGCAGATTCTGATTCAGTAGATCTAGGATAGTTCCTAAAATTCTGCATTTCTAGTAAGTTCCCAGGTAATGCTGATGTTGTTGGTCTAGGGACCACACTTTGAGTAGTAACTCTATATTTACTGAACTTTGCTAGTAGAAGTTCCGCAACTAAAAGATGTAAGTAAAAGTTACTTTGGGGATCATTTAACACAGTCCTGACTTCAGGAGATGAACATCTATCATGTAGGACAGATGGTTCTTCTCTTTCTGAACATCTCCAGGGATACACCCAACTGCTTAATTTTATATCCCATTTAATATTTAATCACTCTGCTTCCTGAGAAGAACATATTCTGGTAAAGGTGAAAATATACAGATTCATGAACCATTTAAAACTAATACAAGGCAATATATGACCAAAGGGTAGCTGCCATCCTTGGATCTCTATTCAAATATATCTTTCTCTATGTTGTTTTTTAAAACTTAAATATTTTGTTTACATTATTGTATATATAATTAGATGCTGAATCAAATAATCCTTTGTACTATAAATATATTAGTAAATCTGACATGTTTTACACAATGAGTCTGATAATCAGAAATAGGGAAAATATTAGCAGTCACTAGGTATTTTCCTCTAGAAGGTTTCTTCTATAAGATGTTTTTTTTTAAGCTGGTTCTTCAGTAGTGAGTACACATAAAGCATGGTCTAGGAAGGTGAGAAGAATAATAAGGTATGTCAGGTTAACAATGAGTGGAAAAACTTGGCTAGAGCAAGGGTTCATTAGAAAACTATAAGAATAAAATAAAGTAAAATTTAAAAAGTAAAATTGGCCCTGACTGGTGTGACTCAGTTGGTTGGAGCATCATCCAGTAGTAACCAAAAGGTTGTAAGTTCAGTTTCCAGTCTGGGCACCTAGAGAGGCAACCAATCAATGTTTCTTTCTTATGCCAATGTTTTTCTTTCCCTTCCCCTCTCTCTTCCTCTGTATCTAAAAGCAAAGGAAAATAAAAATATCCTTGGGTGAGGGTAAAGAAAAATAAAAGTAAAATTGAAGTGAGACAGTAGAGAACTTTACAGAGTTAGACTCAGGGATTTGGCTACTCTTCCAAAGGCAGTGGGAGGCACTGAAGGTGTTTTGTGGGTGAATGACAGGCTGAAAGAAAGAACAGTCAGTTGCATAGGCTGTTGGAAGCAAGAGGGAGCTGAAGGCACACAGCCCAGCAGCCTCACCCTACCATCCAAGAGGGTGCTGGAATGGAAGTGCAGGTTGAAGTGGATTTGGAGGAGATGCATTTGGACAAAAAAAAATTCTGAATTTGGTCCAGAATAAATGTTTCCAGCTTTAAGTTGAATCAGTTACTCTTGTTTGATTTCTGTGAACATGGGGAGAAATGATTAGACTATTTGTATAAATCAAAACTTCAAAATCTTTATACACAAGAAAATAATGGATATGTTACTCTTTACTAAATTTTTTAAGCTGTCAAATGTTTAATGCTTGGTTCTTTCTTAACCTAAAACATACAAATATAAAAACACACACATATACATACAAAAACACACACAACAGATGCATACACCATCTCAACTCATCTTTTTTCAATTCATCTCAACTCGTCCTGCTATTCTACTTCTTCCTTCTTGAACTTCTCTGTGCATAGATGAATCAAAATTTACTGCTTCCCCTTCTCTGTTGCCAATTTGCTCCTTAAATGTGTTGCAGTCTAGCTTCTGCCCTGCCCCCCAGCTGGAATTTCTCTGAAGAATCACCTCCTAATTTCAAATGCAGTAGCTTAAATATTTTTTATTATGAAAAATTTCAAGCATACAGGCAAGTCACAACACAGCAAACTCTCTATCTCCATCACCTATATCCAACAGACATCGAGAGTTTGCCACATCCCCCTGACTGATGTGGCTCAGTTGGTTGGGCATCATCCCACAAAGCAAAAGGTTGCCAGTTCAATTCCTACTGAGGGCACAAGCTTGGGTTTTGGGTTTGGTCCCTGGTGGGGGCATGTTTGAAAGGCAACTGGTCGATATTTCTCTTTCACATTGATGTTTCTCTCCCTCTCCTTCTCCCTCCCTTCCCCTCTCTCTATAAATAAATAAATAAATAAATAAATATTTTGCCACATTTACTTCATTTATCCTTTTTCTTTTTTCCTTGATGAATTATTCAAAAAACAAATCCCAAATCATATCATTTTACTGCTACACATTTAGGTCGATTTTTACTAAATAAATGTGGACATTTCTTTCCATGACTATGTCACTAACACATCTAACAAAATCAACAATTATTCCCTAATATAATCTAATACCCAGTACTATAATCAAATTTCCCCTAATTATCTCCAAAATTACTTTGTATAATTGTTTTGTTTGAATTAGGATCCAAACAAGGTCCACACATGACATTTTCTTGATATGCCCCTGAAGCCTCTCAAAATCAAAAACATTTTCTTCCTTCTGCTCCCCGCTTTCCTTCCTCTCTGTTTTTGGCTTTTTTTTTTAACAAAAACAAAAAACTGGCTCTCTTGATTTGAAGAACATCCCATAGTCTGCATTTGTGTATTGCTTTCTCTTCATGTTATTTAGTATGTTTCTCTCCCTCTTGTGTCTGCTGTACATAGAGGTCCCCCCTCGATACTTGTTTAGAATAAAGTTCAGCCTTTTATAGCAGTGAGAATTTATAGGTGCTGCTATGTGCTATATATCAGGAGGCACATAATGTCTTAAGTCCCACTTGTAGTGCTGCTAAGGTTGATCAACTGGTTCAAGTGCTGACAGCCTAATCCCTCCGTCTACTTTTCACCTAGTGGTTCATCAATTGATGGTTTCTGCCTGAATCACTTAATTCATTAGAGTTTGAAAAGAGTGATTTTAAAAATTCTGTCACCAATTGCAAATTTATGAAATCTACTTATAAAGTGCAACTTTTCTTCCTTCATCAACAGGGCTGTCAGATTAGTCTGCAAAGTCGTTTAAACAGAAATGTCAGAATTAATGCTTTCTTCCTTCCTTTTAATTGCCCAACTTCTGAGTAAGGTGTTGGTGCTTAGTCACCTCCAGCGGTGTCCAATGACATGCGGCCCTACCAGCTCAACTTGGAGTTCTCTTTCCTAACCACTCTCTCTTTTTTAAAATATAATTTTGAATTCATAAGACAGCATTTAATGGTTTCAACCATTGCGTTAATTATTCCTTTTGATTTTCAAAATGTCCTATCTTTTTTGCTAGTTAGAGATCTTTCATGTTGATCATCGGGTTTATTTGATACATCGTAAGTTTGACCGAGTCTTTGGTTTCCAATACACCAAGGTAACCCAGGCTCATATTGCATCATTCCTGCTCCGGAGCTCTAAAATTAGGTGATTGATTGATTGATTGATTGATTGATTAAACCCTGAGCTTTTAGTGGGGACTGGTGTTTAAATGCCACAGACTGGCTCTAAGTGTGCTCATTTTTTCTTAGCTTCTCATTGCTTCTAGATGTATTTAGTGGACAAAGCTATAAAGAACAATTTTTGTAGGAAAAAATGCAATTAGGTTAAATAATTTGTCACTCTTCTAATTCAAATATAAATACAAATACAAATAAAATAATAGAATTTTAACTTTTTAGATGGGTTTTATGTTTACATCTCTCCTTTTTATACTGCAACTTTGGCTACTGTCAGTAGTAATATAATGTTTGTTTGCATTATCCTATCATATACATAAAATAATTTTAAAATGAAAATGCCAATATTACCACTAATAAACTACTAAGCAAAAATTAATATTGGTTTGCAACTCTTTTTACTTTTGGATATATTTTACTAGGGACATATGTTCTGTATAAAGTGACTTGAAATAACTACTTTCTTTGGGGGTTTTGTCGTCATTTGGTATGCATTCAAGATAAATAATTTTGTTTTCTATTATTTCAGAAATTCTTTTTTAAATTGATTTTTGAGAAGGCAAGATATTTTTTCCTAAATCAAAATTTTATAATAACAACAAAAAAATTAGAAAATTTAGAATACTTTCATTACAGTTTCCTCTACCGTACTTTCCCCCTCCTTCTAGATAATTTTTTAAAAATTGCTATTTGATTTATCCTTTTTGGGTTTATTTTTGCTAGAGTAGCAGATCATTTTAACAATGACAACCCAAGCACTATACCTTTTTATTTTTCTCTGTAAGTATTCTACTTTCATGCCTTGATTTTTATCTTTGTGTTTTATATACTTTTAATAAAATTTGTCCCAGTTTTATGTGAAAATTTTTCTTATTACACCAGTCATTTTGAGTATTTTTTCTTTCAAAATGCAAGCAACCTTTAAAAATACAGCAAATTTGAAAGTCAATGTTCCTCACTGAACAGAGTGTAATCTAAGACCTATTCTCTGAGGTTATACTAGTTACAATAACCACTTGCTCTTTTAGGTAAGGCACTATAGCAATGAAAAAAATTGACAAAATCCAAGTCATCAGAGAACTCACAATTTACTTAGAATAGACAAACAATGAACAAATACATAAGTAAATACATAAAATAAAATCAAGTGTGCTAGGTGTATCGGTTTCCTATGGCCTCTATGACAAAGTATTATAACTTTAGTGGCTTAAACAACAGATATTTATTCTCTCATAGTTTTAGAGGCTAGAAGTCCAAAATCAAGGTGTGGGCAAGTCCATACTTTCTCCAAAGTCTTTTCCTTGCCTTTTCCAGCTTCCAATATTTCCAGTGTAACTCCACTCTCTCAGTTCATGGCATTCTCCTTGTATGTCTCTCTGTGCCATCTTTACATGGCCATTTTCATACAAGGAAACCATTCATAATAGATTAAGAGCCCATCTCTTCCAGTGTGACCTTGTCATAAATAGTTACATCTGCAATAAGCCTATTCCAAATAAGGTCATGTTCTACAGTACCGGGAATTAAGTCTTCAAAATATCTTTTTAGGGATCACAATTCAACTTATATCATTAGGTATCTATAAATATTCCAAAGAAAAATAAAGCAGATAGAGTTGATGGTGGCTTATATGATGGAGTAGTATTGGAAGATGAGATGTGATTAGATTTTAGACATATTTCTTAAGGTACATTTTTCAGGAATCATGGATAGATAAGATGTGTTATCAAGTTTTTTGGTCTGAGGAACTGGAAAAAAGGAGGTTTAATTTGCTGACACAAAAAGAGAGGTGGAAGTTCTGAGACTAATCAAGATTTTGCTTTTTGATTAATTTTAAGATGGCTATTGGATATGCAAATAGAGATAGTGAGTAAGTTGCTGGATATACAAATTTAGAGCCCAAGGGAGAGACCTGAATTAGAAATACAAATCTGGAAGTCATCAATGATAGACGATACCAAAAGCCATGCAATTGGACGAGATCACAGAGATTGAGACTTGGCTCTGAGTAATACACGTGCTTCAAGATTGGACATACCAGCACGGGAAACTGAAGAGTGGCTTGTGAGGTAGAAAATCATCAGGGCACCATTCTTCTGACTCTTTTAACTAAATATTTTGAGAACAGTTTGCTGTGTCTTTGGATGCTGATAGGACAACTAAAATGAGGATTGGAATTGAAGATTGAATATGGCAATGTGAAAGTCATTTGTGACCTTGACAAGAGCACTGGGGGTGGGGGGAAAAACAGTCCACGGTAGGTTCACGAGGCAATAGAAAAAGAATTAAATACAATGAGTGTACTTGAGTCTCATTAGGTGAAATTTTGCTAAGAAAGGAAGCAGAGAAAGAGAGAAGCAGATGGAATGAGAATTGGGTTCAAAGAGCTGCTTTCTTGACAACCCGTGGAGAAGGCAAAATGGATGGTGATTGAAACAAAGGTGACAATTGCAGCTGCATTTGAGTAGATATGAGGGGGCAGGATCTAGGGAGGCGTTGGCCTTAGTTAGATAAGAGACAGGAATCCTAACACAATTAATCTCTAGTAAGAGCAGGAAAACCAGAATATAAATATGGATTTAGGTATAAGAAAGTTTGCTGTTCTGATGGTAGATGCATAAAGAATGCTTCTGTTTTCTCAGAGAAATAAGAAGCAGAATCATCAATGGAAATTGAGTCCTTCAAATTAAGGCCAAGATGAATACTTCAAGATATACAATTACTCACTTTATAATAACAGAATGAAGATTTATTTCATCACTGATCATTTATTGTCTGCATCCATCATGCACAAATCTATATTATAATATTTTTAAAGACTGTGATTTTTTACTATGAAAGCTTATTTCTGAGTTTCTTTAAAGAAACAAGAAAGACATTGCAATGGAAATGATTTACTTCATCATATAAAATTTAATTGTTGCTTTTGGGGGATTTAAAAAGAAAAACACTCATTATAGATATGATGGGCTATATGCCAAACTTTTATAAAACTTTGACAATGCCTGCAACCATAAAAATGATCTATTTCAAAATAAAAGAGTCTCACTCATTTGTACTCATCTGGGTAGTAGTTACTAAAGTAACCGAATAAAGCAGAAAAAGAAGAATGGGAAACACCTTATTTCATTTATCAAATTAGTTAATAGAAGTAAACAATGAAAGTTATCTAAACAAAAATGTTCTTTAAGGTAGTATCTAAAGATATCTGGTTGTTAAATTAAGGGATAAACTGACATTACGTGCCAAAGTGATAGTGTTTGTTTTATTATTTTCTGTGACAACTATACAGTGGAAAATATCAAAGCAAAGCTCTTGAGAGAAGCATACAAGTTTGAATGCTCTTGAATGAAGCATTTGTAACAAAGTTTGCAAAGGACAGTTTATGTTTAAAATTAATTTTTGAAAGTTTGCTGCTCAGTCTTTCCTGACATTGGTCATGTCCTTGTTGACAGTCTCCTGTCTGCATATTAAGTTGTGCGTGTATGTTGTGTGTGTGTTCAAAAGACGCAAGAGAGTAGAAAGCAAAAAGTTAATTATTTGGAAAAAAATGACATGGTTCTAACGTTATTGGAGTCTGGTTGAAGAGACCACCTGTACAGAGGAAAATAATACTCAGATATTTTGTAAGTAATTATGCTGTAAAATACATACAAGAGCAAGCCAGCACAGCAAATGGAGCTCATTCCTGCCACCAGAGAAAGAAATATTGAATGTCAATAGAGGAGAGTACCCAGAATTTAGTTGTAATAAGTTCCTGGGTATTTTTGGCAATGTTTAAAATTTCTAACCACTCCTTTTCAGCATTTCCCTTTTTCTTAGATTTTGTAATGCTATTTCCCCCCAAAAATTGTATGCTCCCTCTCTGTTCACCCTTTCTTGGTTGCTTTTGCACACTCTCCTGCCTATCAGGGAACAACCAGATCCACTTATTGATTCTCTTCTTCAGCAACGCAAGTAGATACCTGGCACTGTTATATCAATCACTGTTCTAAGCACATTTTGTTATTTAACCTTGACAATACTCTGTGACATAGGGACGATTAACACTGTTCTCTGACAATGAGAAAATTGAAATCAAATCACTTGTCCATATAATTTTCAATACTTTTTCAATATTTGTGTATTCCTTACTTTTAGCATAAAGTATGTTTCTTATATTTTTAAAATATAACATTTTTCAAAATACAAAAGTAATTCATGAGTATCTGTATTAGTCAGGGTTCTTTAGAGAAATAGAACTAATAGGATATACACATAAAGTGACTTATTATGAGGAACTGGCTCCTGTGATTATGGAGGCTAGATCCCCAGACCTGCAGCCAGCAGGCTGGAGACCCAGGAGCTGGCTTAGTTCTAGTCCAAGACTGGAGGCCTCAGAAATAGGGCAGTCAGTGATGTACTCAAGTCTGCGTTTGAGCCAAAAGGCAGGAGACCAATGTCCCAGCTCGAAGACAGTCAGGCAGGAAGAACAAGTTCTTCAGTTCTATTCTGGCCTGGTTTAAAGGGATTAGATGAGGCCCATGGGTGGGGGGAAGGCAACTTGTTGTACTCTGTCTACCGATTCAAGTGCTAATCACATCCAGAAACACCTTCACAGACACACCCAGGATAATGTTTAATCAAATATCTGGGCACCCCCTTGGCCCTGTCAAGTTGACATGTAAAATGAACCATCACATGTCATAAAATATTTTGAAACAATACAAAGATAGGAATTGATAATTTCTCCTCTTCTGTCATTTTTGCCATCATCCACTAAATTCCTGTCCCACTAATCTGCTTTTGTGCTTTGTATAGGCCAAGCATTAATCCAGATTGGAAGCTTTGCCCAGGCTACTTTCTCCATCCAGAACAATTACTCTTCCTTCTCATGACCTAAATTGTAACTCAAAAGTCTCTTCCCAGTAATGACACAACTGGATCACCTTATCTGAAGTAGCACTTAACCTGACTTCCCGTTTTCAATCTGGGAAGCTCGAATTCATTCTTTATTTTGGTGTTCTGTTGTTGTTTCTTTTTGAAGCTTAATATAGGAGATTAGCATATTTATTTTTATTGTATTTATTTTTTATATTTATCTTTCACTTTAGTATGTAAGCGTACAAAAGTAAGGATCAAGTTTATCATAGTCCTTATTTTTTTTCTCCAGAACCCAGACAGATACCTGGCTTAACAGAATAAATGTTTAATAAATATTGAATTAATGAATAAATGGAGGAATGATAGGTCCCAGCATCTTCAGGCTTATACCCTCCAAGTTTCAAGTTCCAAAGAAAGAGAACTTCTTGTTGGGTTTCTTATATTTTTGAATGCATTTTTAACAATTCTCATCTAAGCTCATGCTTATTGATTTTGGAGAAAGGGCAGAGAGGGAGAGAGAAAGAGAGAAACATTGATGTGAGAAAGAAACATCAATCGGTTGCCTCTCATATGCTCTCTAACAGGGACCAAACCACAAGGTAGACATGTGACCTGACTGGGGATTGAACCTGCGACCTTTCAGTTTATGAGATGACTCTCCAACCAAGTGAACTACGCTGGCCAGAACAGGGTTTTTTTTTGTTTTTGTTTTTGTTTTGTTTTTAGCTATTATATTTATGGTGATTTGTTATGGTAGCAATAGAAAACTTATACAGTATTATTGTTTTATACAATCAGAGTTTGTTCAAATTCACTTGTATATTAATAATAATTTTTATTGCTAACAATTATTGAATGTCAAACCATCTTCTAGAATTGTTTTTATTCTTTCTGAAATAAACTTCAGAAGGTAGTTTACTGAGGGTCTGTTTATGGAAGACTGAATTTTTTGTTTGCCCTACTTTGTATTTATTCTGAAAACATTCCACTGGGTATATACAATTCAAGGTTGACAGTTTCTCTCAGCACATGAGAGACATTCCACTGTTTCTCATTGAAAAAATCAGCCATCTGACTATTGGATTATCCCTCATTAGATATTCTGTCTTTTCTCTCTGGCTACACTTAAAATTTCTCTTTGGCTGCATTGTAATATATATTGAGTGTGTTTCTTTTTATTTAACCTTTGAGGGGATGTGTCCTGTGTGTGAGGACCCATGTCTCTTACATTCATTATCTCTGCGAATGTTTTGTCTCCTCAGTCCTCTCTACTGTCTTCTTTCACAACTTAGTGTGTTAAACTTTCCCACTCTGTCTTCTCTATCTCCTAACCTTATTTTGACATTCTCCACTACTGAGTCTTTCTGAACTTCATTCTGGATAACTCTGATGGCTGTTTGAAAATGGATACAGTTGCAAAGACAACCACCAGTACAGTCAGGATTTGGGTTGGGAGGTCACAAGGTGAAGATTAACAATTGAAAATGTTAGGACTATCTAGACCACGTAGAGGAGAAGGTCAGAGTGGGAAATATTAACCAACTACAGAGGACAGAAAGGTAAGGTGTGTGAAAGCTTTCAAGACAACATTTAGAAAACGATTTGTAAAAGGAGAATAATGTGAAACCTGTTTAAAATATTGTATTCAGTCTCTCATCCTGACAGGTGAGTAAAGAGAATGCAACTTGAATGAATGATTCTCTGCTTTGAGCCAGAATATAGATGGCATGAAAAAACAGGGACAGGGAGTTCTGACCTAAGAACTAGGTTACAAAATTCAAGGGCTAAATGTTAGAGGGGAACTATAAAACCCCCAAAATATATGGGGGTGAAGTAGAATCACTACAAAGATGAAAAGTGTAGTGGCATGGCTATGAGCGTAAGCACAAGTATTTTCTTTACATTTTAATTTGCATTGTCTAAGTGGTACAAGGGTACATTTCTTTACATATAAAGCCAAATTTACTATCCCCTTACCCCCAGTTTTAGAGTCCTCTTCTCCTAGAGACACCACTCTCCAGACTTCCTTTGACTATTCATATCAAAAGATGCCCAAATAAAACATACAGATGAATTGTGTGTTCAGTCAGTGTGTTTTACAAAAGGTTAGAAACTTCATAGGTAGATGCCAGAGACTGGAAAGCCAGAGTCGGATTGATAATATTCTAATCGGGAAGTAACCAGGCCCCAACAAGGGACTGACAGAGCACAGAAAGCTGCTCCAGTTGATAAATGAGTCCGTGTGGAAGAAGACAGATTTGAAAGTAAAGATAATGCCAAAGATTTGGGCTTAAACACCAGGATAGCAGCTGGGATTCCCTTGGTGTTTAGGAAGTAGGGCAGTTGGGAAAATTTTAAATGAAATAAAGACTTTTGTCTGAGGCACACTGATTTGAGGTGGAAATGGCCTTGAATCTGATTAAAGTCTTTCTTTTTTTTCAGTAATTAATAACTCAAGGTTTATTTTGTTTTCAAGGACCAAGTTTATATCACTAACCATTAACAGTTGACAGGTGATCAAAACAATACAATGAGGCACAATTGTATAAATGTTACTTATTCATTCCATATTAATTTTTGCTCAAAAATATTTTTTCTGGCTAAATTTCAAGTATTCAGTATATTAGATAGGATGCAAATCTAAATGAATTGTTGAGATTAAGTTGATTAAAATCTTCAATCAAATGACAGTCTTTTGTGGCTTGAAATGCACAATTTAAATGTTTAATAACCAATCTAACTTATGGAATATTGATGAGTATTTACTTTTGTTCCTGTCATTATTATTTTCTGAATTTTTAATTTTTAAGAAGAATTTTTAGAAAGGTTTTTCTTTTAAAGAATATCTTTTAAGCAATTTGCTGTTCAACAATAAATTTTTTTAAAGATTTTATTTATTTATCCCCAGAGAGGGAAGGGAGGGAGAAAGAGAGAGAGAGAGAGAAACACAAATGTGCAGTTCCTGGGGACCGTGGCCTGCAACCCAGGCATGTACCCTAACTGGGAATCGAACCTGCGATGCTTTGGTTCGCAGCCCGAGCTCAATCCACTGAGCGTGCCAGCTAGGGCCAACAATAAAATTTTTAATTCTGGGCAATCAGAACTGCATGGCCACAAGTAACTTGCCTTCCTTTGACTTGAGCATTAAACTTCAATATTGCAGACTGGGTATCCTAACTTAGCCTTCTGCTGAAAACAACTAAAAATGCTAAATAATTATTTCCATCTTCTTAAGTACATTAATAAGATGACTACAGTCAAATCAAAAATTTAGTAAAGTCAGGATCCCAATTACTACATAGAAGGGTAAGGAGAGTTAGAAACAAACCAGATTCCTCCTCCCCCGACCCCCACCCCACCCTGCCTTAAACCATTGTTTACAATAAAAGGGAAAAAAATTCTCCCTTGACAACTGTTAAACAAGTGCTTACCCTCAGAGCCTATAGATCAATTTACATAGGCTCAGTTTTCCAAATATCCCGAAATGGGTAGAACTGTGTTTTTAGGTGGTCCTGGACTGGTCATGCCCCCAAACACCTGAGCGATCAACAGCAGGTGCTCTTTGGAGGAATTTGCCTTTATTACAAGTCTTACAGAACTCTGATAGCTAAGGCTCTACATGAGATAACAAACTGGGACAGAAAAAAAAAGCCTGTGACAAAAGCAGATACATGAATTATCAAGTAGCGACTACAAAAAACCCATGTTTATATCTTTAAGAAATAATAGAGTAGCTTGAAAACATGAGCAGAGAAAATATAAAATAACAAGCATCTTTGAAAAACAACAAGTAGAGTTTCTAGAAATAAAAATTACAGTAATTAAATTAAAATTTCAGTGGATTGTATTAACTGCACAGCAGACTGAACCAGAAAAATAGTAAGTAAACTTGAAGGTAAATGGGAGAAATCATTTAGAATTGAGAATGAAGAGACAAAGCTAGACAACAGTGATATCAGGGATGTGGAGCATAGAGTGAGACAATTTTTCTTCTAAAAAATGGAAAAGAGGAGGTAGCAGAGGCGAGACTTGAAAATTTTTCAAAACCCATAATTAACATAATCCATATCTTCAAGAAGTCTCCACAATTACAAACATAATAATTCCATACCTAGACAAATCCTATTGACATTGCAGAGCAGCAAATTGCAGAGATATCATTTTAAAGGACCGATTGTGGTAACAGAAGCAATAACAGACCAGGAGTCAGTGAGCTACTCCTGTGAAGTGACAGAGAATAAAGATTTCAGGTTTTGGGGGCTGTCTGGTCTCTGCTGTAAATATCCAGTTCTGCCACTGGAGTAAAAGCAGCCATAGAAAATCTGTAAATGAATAAGCATCGGCTATATTCCAATATAATTTCATTTCAAAAAATAAAAAATGGATAATGATTCAGATTTGCTGACTCCTGAATGAGACTGACATCTGATTCCTCAACAGTAAGTATGGAAAACAGAAGGCAAGAGATTATCTTTAATGGCGTGAAAGAAAACAGTTGCCAACCTATGTTCCCATAGCCAGCAAAATATCATCCAAGAGTAAGGTAAAATAAAGATATTTCTCAGGAAAAAAAGCTGGTAGATTTTATCAGCAACCTATCTTCAAATAATGTCCTAAAGGATACAACTTCAGGCAAAAAAAGAAAAAGTGATCCCAAATTAAAAAAATAAACAGCAATAAAACTAATAGATATGGGAGTAAATCTAAATCAGCATCAACTATATAAAAAAATAACAATACAGCAAATATATAAACAATAAAAAAGGTAGAATTAAAATTTCCAGCAATAACATTTACTGTGAGAGAGGTGGCTGGAACAAAATGCTCTAGGTTCTAGAATTGTTCAGGAGGACAAGAGAAATACTGATTAACATTACACTATATGTTATGTGTGTAAATTAAATGTATGTAAATATATTTAATATACATCCTCAAGTAAGAACTACATAATATAAATATAAAATAGAAATCCTAAATAGTAAGTGGGAAACAAAATGACAAAAAATGTATCTAAAGAAAGTTAAGAAAAAATTATATAAGGAGATATATAGTGGATAAAATAAGGTTATATGAATAATTCTACATATATACATTTGCTAAAATTAATGTAATATACTGAATGCTCAAAATAAAATTTTAAAGTGTTAATGCTGGTTTTAGAAAAGTCACCCACTAACTACTTTAGGGAAAAAAATATAGCTATTGAAGCCTAAAGCAGGCAGAAGAAAAACAATAGTGAAAACTGGAATAGAAATCAATGAAATTAAAGAGTAAAACAATTGACAAAACCAAAATCTGGTTCTTTGAAACAATCAATAACATTGATAAACCTCTAAGTCAGATTAAGGAAAAAGAGAAGACACAAATTATCAATATCAGATGAAATGGGGGTCATCACTACTGATCCTATGATGTTAGAATAATAATTAAAAATACCCAAAACAATTTTATGCTCACAGTTTTTAAAAAAATATTTTATTTATTTTTTATTAGAGAGAGAGGAAGGAGGGAGGAAGAAAGGAAGAGAAACATCAACGATAGTTGCCTCTTGCATGTGCCCCAACCACACCGCAACCTGGGGACCAGGCCATAACCCAGGCATGTGCCCTGACTGGGAACAGAACTGGTGACCTTTTGCTTTGCAGGACGATGCCCACCAACTGAGCCATGTCAGCCAGGCCTATGCCCACAAATTGTCGACTTAGATGAAATGGACCAATTCTTTAAAAGACACAAACTACCAAAATCCACACAAAGAGTAGATAATCTGAATAGGCCTACATATTCATTTAAAAATTGAATCAATAATTCATAACATTCTCCCCTCCAAATAAAAGCACCAGACTCAAATGGTTTTATTGCTGAATTCTACCAAACATTTAAGGATAAAATTGTACCAATTTCCCACAATCTCTTTGAGAAGTGGAAGCAGAGACAACACTTTTAAACTCATTGTATGAGGCCAGAATTAATGTAATACCAACACCAGTTACATACATTACAGGAAAAGAAAATTACAAACCAATATCTCTCATGAACATAGATGGAAAACGTTAACAAAATATTAGCAAACAGATTTCAGAAATGTATAAAATGAGTCATATACCATGACCAAGTAGGTGTTTTCCAGGCATGCAAGTTCAGTTCAGGATTTGGAAGTCAGTTTGTATACTTCTACACCAACAGGAAAGAAAAATCACATGATGATGTCAACTGATGCAGAAGAAGCATCAGCATTTAACACAATTTAGCACCCATGCATGATATCTCTCAGTAAACGGGGACTAGAGGACTTTCTCAACTTGCTCAAGAACATCTACCAAAAACCCCATACAGCTAACATTATGTTTAATTGTCATAAACTAGGTACTTTACCCCTAAAATTAGGAATAGGTCAAGGTCATCCTCTTTCCTACCACTTCTGTTCAACATTATATTGGAAGACCTAATTTAAGTTCAATTATACAAGAGAAGGAAATAAAATATGTATAGATTAGAAAGAAAGACATAGAGGGTCTTAATTTTCAGATGACATGATTATATATGTAGAGAATTCCCCCCAAAATTGCCCCCCAAAACAAAAAAAACTCATGGACCTAATAAGTGAGTAGTTTAGGATACAAGGTCAGAGTCAAGGGTTACTATACAAAAGTCAATGTTTTCCTATATACTAGCAACAAACAACTGGAATTTGAAGAATTAAAAAAAATTACAATAAAATAAGGAAATCAAATGCTTAGTTATTAATATGATGACACATACAGAAGATTTAATATGCAGAAAACTAAAAAACTCTAATGAAAGAAATTAAAGGAGACCTAAAAAAATGGAAAGATAATTCCGTGTTCATGGATCGGAAGGCTCAGTATTGTTAAGCCTTCCCAAACTGATCTTCAGCACACTTCTAATTAAAATCCCAGCAAGCTATTTTATAATATTAACAAATTTATTCCAAAATTAACATGGAAAGGCAAAAAACCTAAAATAGCCGACGATGACAACAACAACAAAAAACAAGAATAGCATTCAATTTCAAGGTTTACTATAAAACTACAGCAATCAAGACAGCATGGTAGTGGTGATATAATAGGCACATAGATCAATTGAGAATAGAGAGTTCATAAATAGACCCATAGAAAGATAGTCACTTATCTTTGGCAAAGAAGCAAAGGCAATTGTATTAGTTTTCATTGCTGTGATAATAAATTACCACAAACTTGGTGGCTTACGCAACAAACTGATTGTATTATAGTTCTGGAGCTCAGATGTCTGATATGAGTCTCACTGGGCCAAAATCAAGTTGTCTTCAGGGATGAGCTCCTGTCAGGAGATTGTAGGGGAGGTTCCGTTTACTTGCTTGTTTCAGCTTCCGGGGCACACATTACCTGGCTTGGGGGCAAATCCATCTTTAAAGGCAGGGATAGCCAGTCAAGTCCTTTTCATATCGCATCTGTCTAATGCTGCTTCCATTATCACAACTTCTCTGACCCTTCTGCCTCTCTCCTCCACTTTTAAGGGCCCTTGTGATTACAGTGCACCCACCTAGATGATCCAGAATGATATTTGTATCTCGAATCATCTGATTAGTGATCTGGACTCCATCAGCAAATTTCATTCCCCTTTATCATGTAAACTAACACGTACACAAGTCCTGGGGATTAGGATCTAAACATTTTAGGAGGGGGGGCATTATTTTGCCTAGCACAGCAATTCAGTGGAAAAAGAATAGTCTCTTCGACAAACGGTGCTGAAACAATTGAATGTCCATATGCAAAACAGTGCATCTAGCACAGATTTCACAACTTTTACACAAATAATCCTAAAGTAGATCATAAGCCTAAAGGTAAAGTGCAAAACTCTAAAACTTGGGGAAAAAATAAGGGAAAGTCTAGGTACCCTTGGGTTTGGTGGTGAGTTTTTTAGATATAACATGAATAGCATGAGTCATGAAAGAAAGCACTGGTAAATTGTAATTATTTGAAGTTGGAAACTTCTGCACTGCAAAAGATTCTGTCAAGAGAATACAAAGATAAACTACAATCTGAGAGAATATATTTTCAAACACCTATCTGACAAAAGACTTATACCCAAAATACATGAAGAATTCTTAAACCCAACAATAAGAAAACAGAAACCCAATTAAAAATGGGCAAATATCTGCGCAGATGACTCATCAAAGAAGATACACAAATATCAAATAAACAAATGACATATGCTCAACATTATCTGGCATTTAAGAATTACAAATTAGCCCTAGCTGGTGTGACTCAGTGGATTGAGCACCAGCCTGCGAACCAAAGGGTCTCCAGTTCAATTCCCAGTCAGGGCACGTGACTGGGTTGTGGGCCAGGTACCTGGTAGGGGGCACGTGAGAGGCAACCACACATTAATGTTTCTCTTCCTCTCTTTCTCCCTCCCTTCCCCTCTCTAAAATAAATACATAAAATTTAAAAATAGAATTACAAATTAAGATTGTAAGGAGATTTTACTACACATCTATTAAAAGCACAAAACATCACCCAAACAAAACAACTTAAATCTGACAATAACAATTGCTGGCAAGGGTGAACCACAGGAACTCTCATTCTCGATGGTGAGGATACTAATTAGTATCAACACTTTGGAAGTTCATTGGCAGTTTCCTACCATGCTGAACATAATTGCATCATACAATTACTAACATAATTGTATCATACAATTTAGTAATTGTACTATTTATTTAGTGAACTAACCTGAGAATATGTCTATACAAAAACCTGCACATGAATCTTTATAGCAACTTTATTTGTAATCACTAAAAACTGGAAGCACATCAGATGTCCTTCAATAGGTGAAAGGATGTATGAATTGTGGTATATCCATACTATGGATTATTATTCCATGATAAAAAAGAAATAAGTCATAAAGCATGAAAAGACACAGTTAACTGCACATTGCTACATAAAATAAACCAGTCTGAAATGACTACATTCTTCATGATTCCAATTGTGGATTCTGGCAAATGCAAAGCTTATTGGATCGGTGGCTGCCAAGAGTTTTAGGGAGGAAGAAAATTTGAATAGGTGAAATGCAGCGCAACAATATTTTAGGGCAGTGAAATTTTTCTGTACAATATTGTAATGATAAATAAACCCATGGCACCTTGCCTTTGTCAAAGTCTACAGACCTTTATAACACAAAGAGTAAATTTTAATATATACAAACATTTTTAAAAATCACTTAGAACATTGTGGGATCTCAATATGAAATGCAGAAAAGAGACAAAATGATATTTTTTTAATCACACATGTTTAAAACAACTTCACTACAGGGAATATGGGAAAAATTTGCTGACCTAAGTAACTTTGGAAATGACTGGATTACATAATACAAAGAACAAAAGAATCTGTACACAAGCACTATATTCTAGTTGATAAGTTTCTTTCCAGGTAAATAATTCTGACATTGTTAAACATGTAAACTGGAACTGAACAGTTGAGTAACTGGGTGACAGAGTGAGATCCAGGTTTTTTACTGTTTGAGCAGGACGGTACACAAAGCACGGGGGAAAAGTTAGAATAATCAGTGTGGTAATGGATTAGAGGTGGAGACACCAGTATGAACTCATGTTTAGCTTTGAATATATAGTTACATACATTTCCCTCCTGTGTCAAGAGGGCCTAGAAACAATGATACCCTGGTAGCAACGAGCACACTTAGTGCCCAGATCTTGGTTTCTAATACTACTCCCTAATAAAAAGAACCAGGGCTTCGTGGAGATACAGCTGGTTCTAGGACCAGGAAAGGAAAAACAAAAATGATCCTGCACATCTTGTGGTGCCAGAGAGCAAGGAAATGCTAACCACACTCTGCAAAACAACACCCCGAAATATCACTCTCATACACACAAACACGCACGTGCTTGCACACAATGATGGCAGTATGTCAAGTGGATACAAGAACCAACTGCAAGTTGGCCAAACCTGGAACAGTTTGAGCAATACAATAAAGTAGTAATGAATGATATCCCAAAGTATTAAAATCATTGTATATAAGTCCATAATTGTATAGATAAATGACTGCACACATAAATAAATGGGAAAGGAAAACATCTCCTAATTAGAAAAAAAGCCAAATAATTTATGTAGATTCCCCGCTGTCAAGGAGGGAAGCCTAACTCCCAACTCCTTAAGAGTGGGCTGCACAAAGTGAGTTTCCTTAAAACAGTAGAGTATGAGAGGTGAACGGAAAAGTAACTTAACGACAGAGAAATCTGACAAACACTACCTCAACCAAGTAATCAAGGGCAACATCAACAGTAATAAGCCATGCTGGTAGTACCTATCCTTGATATATGTGATGAAATGATACTTTACATTTGTGGTCTGCCTTGTAAAACATGTAAGCCCGGTCTAACCATGAGTAAAGCATTAGATGTATCTCCATTGGGGAACATTCTACAGAATACCTAACCAGTACTGCTCTAAACTGTCAAGGTCATGCAACATGAGGAAAGTCTGAGAAACTGTCACAACTAGGAGAGCTTAAGTAGACATGATGACTAAATGTAATATGGTATCCCAGAAGGGATGCTGTAACAGACAAAAGACATTGGGTAAATACTACAGAAATCTGAATAAAGTAGGGCTTTAATTAGTAATAATGCATGGATAATTACTGGCTCATTAATAAATGTACCATACTATGTTAGATGTTAATAATAGGAAAAACTGGCCCTGGCCGGTGTGGCTCAGTTGTTTGGAAAATCACCTGTACACTCACTGAAAAGTCACTGTTTTGATCCCTGCTCAGGGTGCATGTCTCAGTTGCGGGTTCAGTCCCTGGTTGGGACCAAGACATGTGCAGGAGGCAACAGATCAATGTTTCTTTCTCACATTGATGTTTCTCTCTCTCTCTCTTCCTCCCCTTCTCTCTAAAAATGAATGAACATGGCCTCAAATGAGAGTAATCCTTTTGAAAAAGTAGGGAAAACTGGGTGTTTGGTATATGAGAATTCTGAATTATCTTCACAATTTTTTTCTAAATGTAAAACTGTTCTAAAATAAAATTTTTATTAAAAAAATCTTTTATTAAACTAAAAGCAGGTGGAAAGAGGAACAAAAGCTTTGGGGAAAAACAGATGGAAAAAACAACAAAAATAAAATAATTACATTAAGTTCATATGGACTAGCACCCCAGTTAAAAGGCAGTCATAGTGAATCAAAAAGCAGGACCCATTTACAGGTTCTATAAAATGAATGCATTGGAATGTAAACACACAAGTAGATTGAAAGTAAAGGGGTACAAAAATATCCACCATGAAACCTGTAAGCATAAGAAAGCTAGAGTGCTTATATTAATATCAAATAAAGCACACAACAAGACAAGGAATATTATCAAAGGTAAAGCAGGATATAATTTAAATGACACAATAATCTATTTTAAATATATGCTAAATTCTATCTTTTTTTTTTAATTGGAGGGTTGGGCACATGATTTCTAGGGCCCTTTCTCCTCTGAGCACTATGACTGACTCTAGGGCTGGCCAGTGGCAAGTCTGCTTTCTACATACAAGTGAGCATATTTTGCTATGATTCTACAAGTCCATAACAGGCTGTTGGAGTCACATGGATATATTCTGATGGGCACTTTCTGAACAGATTTGTCTATGTAGAAAATAACGAAGAATATTTTGCTTGAATTCAAATGAAATTTGCATTAACCTTTGTAAGTGGGGAAGCATAAAGAAATAGCACAAGAGGTTTGTTGATGTACCAGACCATAAGATTGTTTGTTTATGAAAGCTGTTGAACTATTTATTTGATCCACACCACACACATTTTGGAGGCATTGAACTGAAAGCATAATAGACCCTAGGGTGTGTGTGTATTCTAGAGAAAGAGAGAGAGACTTGCATTCAAATGAATGCATTTTGTTTAATGTATGTTTTAGAACCATACTTGAAAAGTGCTCTATGAAATTTCAATTTGATTTTGCTGGGTCATTTTCATTTAGAACTTAGTAAAAGCTAAACTGCCTAATGAATATTTAGTATACCTTAGACGGTTCCGCATTTTCAAACCTGCATTAAATTGAAACATCAAAACAAAAATATATTATTTTTCAAATTCTTCTTGGTCTTTTCCTTTTGTGCCTCCTAAATAAAGATAGTCTAATAGCTAGAAATACTGCTATAAAATGAAGAGGGTAATGAGTAGGAAAAGAGAAGTCAGAAAGCTATAATCAATTGAGAGCTTCAATGCAATCATAAACCATGAGAGCTAAATAAGTCCTATCTCTACCTTTGCCCTTTCATTGTAATAATGCACATAGAGATTTTTAAGTGATACAAGCTTGAGATAAAAACTGCAAAGTTCAATTATCTTAGCAATAAAACATTAGGAAGGAAAAACAGATATGTTTGAATAAGTGGTAAGAGTGGAAATATGACAACATAATGACATTTCAGTAACAAAATTAATTTACCTCAGCTCCAAGAGGGTACATTTTCCTATGCTGATTGCCACTGATTTTTTTTGTTTAGTTTAGCAAATTATAAATCTTTCCTGTTGATATCTAGTAATTATTTATTCATTTGAATTATGAAAATCATTATCATAATATTTCAGCCTCTGGAGAGCTATAGATCTTTTTCTATTATTTAAGCCATTTCTTCATTTCTTGAACCCAGAATGACATATTCATTTTGAAAAATTTTATAAGAATATATGTGAGCTTAAATTTGATTTGATTCTAATTTGTTTTGTTGAAAGAAGAGCTAACTAATGTCAAAGGGTGTGTGCGTGTGCATGTGTATAAGCATGTGGTTGTGTGTGTGTTTGCATGTGGACAAAATAACCAAGTTATTTTGCTGGAATACATAAACACCGAAGAACTGAGTTATTAAATTGAGGAAGAATAGAAACAGAGCAATGAAAGACTGCAAAATGAGGGCATTTCCCCATAGGGCCATTCTTAATTTAAACCTAATGAAGGTGGATTGGCGGGGGTCAGAAAAAAATGAGCAAAGAATTCTAGGCTTACTTTGTATGCATATAACAGAAAAAGCTGGCAAATTATAAAGAACAAAAATGTTACAGAGATTCTTTTGTAGTGAAAAGCTTAAAATTGAGAGATAAAACAATCGGGAAGCAAGTGAAATAATGCCATGTTCTCTTTCTTTTTCTTTTGGTTCAGTAAAAAGGTACTAACTCTCCTCAGCTCTGAAGACAATCTCCTAAATGCGAACATGGCACTATGTCCAACTTCTCAAGAGCTCCTGTTCCTTATTTGAAGACGGTGCCTGAACTTTTCATTTTGTTGGCAATCGGGGAATGATGTTTGCATGGAAATGCAGAGAGTGAATTCTTCTAGGACTTCCCAAGGCCAGTATTTCTGTGAACTTCATTTTCACTTCTCCTAACATCATCTTGGTGAAGTTTATGGACGGCTTCCAAGTACGGAAACTTAAGACTATTTCCCATCATGAGTTGGTTGAGCCACACCCTTCTTCCTCCCAGTTTCTCTCCTATGTCTGCATTAGTATGGAATCTTGTTTCAACACAAGTAACATCATTCATGCTTCCAAAGGCTATGGAGAATTTTGGGTAGGCAGTGTGGGCAGTTCAGTTGCTGCCTACCCTTCTCATCTCTCTTATCATTCCTTCCCTGCTAATGCGTGCATTCAACCTGACTTCTTCCACATTATTTTGACCTTCCACCTTGTATGACTTCTTTTGCCCTCCTGCTGTGTAAGATATTTTGAGCTTCCATAGTGTTAGTTTCCTGTCCCAGAGTTCAGCAGCCTGTGGACATCAATTAGCTTATGTTGAAATGTACACTCATTTTTTCCGGTTTGGGCATTTGGTCTCTGCCCCTGTAAGAAACAACAACAATAAACCTGGTGATACAGGACCCAGCAGCTGACAAGGTTCCTCTGTGAAGCGTTTCTGCGAGTCCTCAGAACTTGTCTCGTGGGTCCCAAAACAAGCCTGGGCCTGAGGGCTGCTGCATGCCCCCCACCTCTGCACCTGGGAGCCTGCGGCCAGCAGTGATGCAGGTGCTTACGGCTGCATTTCCAGGAGCTCCCCGTGGTGCTTGTTGAAGACATTTAGGTTTGTAAGATGTTATTATTTTGTTTGCAGTTTTTAAAAATTTACATCAGTAGAAAATAGCGGGATATATTTCTGAAGTGCTAAGTTAGTTTTGTCTATCCTAAATATGAACTTCCAGATTTGGGGAAGTTTCAACCCATGATACTGAAGGTTATAAATATATATAAAACCTTGAACTTCAGCATTGTTGTTTTTTTTCATGGTGTAGATGCAAAATCTAACAAACACACTAAAAAACAAAGCCAACATCACCTAAACTATTATTAATTATAATTTCTGAAAAAAACACCTGATAAAATTTGTAGTATTTATTTATATTTTATGCCCTAGCCTATATACATAACCTTGAATAATATCATGAATCTTACATATATACCCACCCACTGTTTCTTGAAATCTAAAATGGAATCTGTTTTATACTGTCTTTTCTTGGTACTGGGCTTCAGTTCTCATGAGAAAAAATAAAAAGGCAACAGTCATTTTCTTTGTTAATAACCATTGAAGAAGAATTTTGACCACCAACGGCCATAGCTAGGTGGGTCCTAATGTTTCCAAATAGAATAATGCAGAATTATTCTAAAGTAGTTTTTACTCGGCAAAAGCAATACAAGCTGTGCATTATAACTAACTCCTGAGCACACATTGCTCAGTTGTGCCTTGTTTTAGCTCAGTGTACAGCTGCTGGTGAAGAGCCGTGTACCTGGGCCTATGTACGCAGGTATGAAAGGTGTAAGGAGAGGAAACATAAAAAAAGCAGAGTTCTCACTTTTGTGTGCATGCCAAAAGTCTTCTCTTGTTTAAAACCTAATTTGAGCAAAAGGCTGCTTTGTCCCCTCCATTTAGTGTAGAATCTTTGATCCTTCCCAGATGTTCTGAAGGCCATGGCCTAAACTAATGTTCCACTTCGGTACTTCAAAATTTTTATAGAGTTGGCCCCTTCACACCTTTTCTGTAAAGAGCACAGGAAAATGTACATAACTCAGGGAACCTGTAGAATGGAGAAAACAATTCATGATTGCAATGTAAACACAAGAATTGCAACTCTTTCCTAGAGGAGTGATTGAGTGAGATGCTCCCAGCTGGTGTGCTGGGGAGTCACACAGATACTGGAATCATCTTGCTATGGCAACAACCAGTCCTCGAATCAGTTTTTAAAAGTTAGATGCTTTCTGTTTTTAAAAATCGCATATATATTTAGAAGAAAGAAAAAGCATTCTACTATTATCACGCTAGTACTCCTTTGCTTTTTTATTTAGCTAAGTTAGATGTTGATTTTGGGATGAGTGGGGCCATTTTTATAGCAGAATGTCAGATTTGTACAGGCTTTCTTCCGTGATGTCCTTCTTGCTCACCCCTGTGTTGGCTTTAACATCTATCCTCCAGGCTTGGTGCAGGTCTTGCTTGCCATGTGGAGCCTGCCTTAAACAAAGTCATAGAACAACAGTGCAGGGAGATCACTCTAGCTCATATTACAGATGAGGAAACTGAGACGTGAAGCTGTTAAGCAAGTTGCCTGAGGCCTTCCAGCTGGTTAGCATAAACATTGAGATGGAGCTCCAGTCTCTTACAGGGTGGGCCACTAGATTTCCCCTCCCACTCCAGTTTTGCCTTTCTCTGGATTTTTTTTTGTTTGTTTAGTGCATTATTTAACACTTAATTGTGTACTTCCCGGTGGTACTCCCTATGTCTTGCTTTGTCTGAACCTCGTGCTGAACACTGACTGCACGGTAGGTGTTCTACCAAGCTGAGTTAGTTGACTGGCATTGGTGCACACTGCTGTGGATTATGCCCCCCGAACGAGCCATCTCAGGAGGCCAGGATGCAGAATCCCATTAAGATATTCTACTCTCATCCTCAGGTTCTTGAAAATATTCCACAGACCAGTTGTAAGCATGCTTATTACTCAAAATTAGTTCACTTAATATCAGAGTTGCCAACTTTCAACAAACAAAATCATTAAAAGAGAAAAAAAGCAATGGGACAATAGATATTCTACTGGGACAAAATATCATTTTTCACCACTGAAAAACGGTAAGGGATGAGAAACTAGCTCATTGTGTTTTCCCATATTCAGTGCTAAGCAATTGGCATTAAAACTGAAAAATTCAGCCAATTATCTGGATATTTTAGTTTGTCTTATAAAAATGGTATATAGAAGGTATCCAGAATTCTATCATTGCTTAGTTGTCAGTCAAAAAGTCATTGTTATACATAAATATGATGTCATATCAATGCATAATAAACCTTACTGTCAATCAAAAGTATTGTTATGTATGGACTTCATGTCAGACATTTTAGGCTTTCCATTGAGATATGAAGTGCATGCAAATTAAGGAAAATTTAAAGATGGCATGGCCACAGGCAAATATATTTTAATAGAGTTAGATTTTACAGGGAAATTGGCACTTGAGCAAAACCACAAAATGCAAGTGAGTAAATACAGTTTTCTAAACAAAGAAGCCAGCTTTTGAAGAAGGAAAGAGAAATATCATTTTATTATTATACAGATATAGTTTCCATTTAGACAAATCCTCTCATTAAGATTCTGTAATTAGGAATGGGAAAATAATAAGAGATGCAAGATAGTAAGACAAATTTCTTATCTCATTTCCCACATTTTGTAATGGAAATTTAGTTTAATACAGCTAATTTCAAAGGAATTATTTGCCAAGTTAATTTATATTTAATGTTTAAAAAATTACTTTGTGTAAAAATGCAAAATTTGTTGGTTCAATTTTACTTTCTCATTACTAGGAAAAATTTCTTTTACTGAGAGAGTTTCCTATATGGAGCAACACCCCTGAACAATAACAGTTGTGTATCTGATTTTCTCTTGGCTTCCCCTTAACATTTCTCTTACCGTGTGCTGTTATTACCCCTACTGTGGCACAACCAAAATCAAAAAGAATCAAGGAGGAGTGAACCATAAGGTAAACTATGGACTTTGGGTAATGGTGATGTGTCAAAGGAGATGCATCTGTTATAATAAGTGCACTGCTCTGGTGGGAATGTTGATAATGGGAATCCCATGCATGTGTGGAACAGGGCATATATGGAAAATGCTTGTATCTTCCTCTCAATGTTGCTATGAACCTGAAACTGCTCTAAAAAATAAAGTCTTTTTTTTTTTAAATAAAATCAAGGTAAAAGACATAGGACCAATGGTATACACTCACATCCTGTCTAACCCAAGTAGCACTGAAATCTGTGTAGGTCCTGGCCCAAGTCAGATGTCAATGCAGTTAAAGGTGTGCTTTTAGGCAAGTCTAAGTTTCAGGGTAGTCATTCAACCTCTCTGACTCAGGTCTCCATCTATAAACATATACAATTCATTCACAATAAATATGATTGAGTAACTTCTCTGTACTAAATACTAAGAGAGAGTAATGAGCTAGATTATTATTTCATCTAGAAGGGGAGGCAAAATTTAATGGCAGGTGGAATAATTGTTCTGGAGAAATGTTTTTGAGAATGTAATAGCAGGGAATTTTAATATAATCAAAGGCAGTATTAGAGGTAGGTGGGTGGATAGTCCAGGTAAAATGTAGCAATCACAAATGGTTTCTGAGAGGCTCACATATGACAATTAGAAGAACATTCTTTGCAAAGTATAAAGAGCTACATTTGATCTAGTATTATTAGTTTGGGAGCATTTGATAATGTTTTTAGAGTATCAGTATCTAGCTCGAGATTCATATCGCAGATGCTAAAAAAATATGTGTTGGATGGGCTCATTTAATAGACCCTTTCTCAGCCTGAATTTATTCCAAAAATGAAGTCCTTTAATACTAAACAGAAGTTGCAAAATCCAAGAAGGCAGGAGCCATGCCCGCCTTGTTTACCTGTGAAGGGCCTAGCATACAGATGATACTAAATAAACATGCAGCAAAGGCTGAATGAACAAATAGACTTGAATGGTTTCATTTCACAGGTGAGAAGGCTGAGGACTAGGAAAATTCCTTTGGTCAAGGTCACAGGCTACAAAATAGCACAGGTAAAACAAACCCAGAATTCTAAGTTCTTAATCAATTATAGTAAAATTTGTGAAGATAATCTAAAATACATGATATCCATTGGTTAATGACATAGTGGGTAAGACCAACAATGTTCTCTAGAGGAGATTTATTTTCCTTTCAGGAAAACAATATCAACACATTGTGTGTTGCTTTTCCTTTGCTGCAGGCTCAGGTTAAATTTCTTCCATAGCGATTACCTCTTCACAGAGGGTACAGAATTTAGCAACTGAGAAAGGTGTGGGGTATGGGTACCAATTACTGTCAGTTAATGTTAAATGCTTTGTAATGGTCAAAAGAATGGTGATACCTGTAAAAGAAATATAATTTTCTTATGTAAAGCAGAAAGGGTTTGGGGAGAAAATTCATTCTCATAATGGAGTCTTTTTTTTTTTTTTAATGTAGATACTTCAGGGGTAAAATAGCTGTAACCAGGAATAGAAGCCCCTGTAATAGTATCCATTGTTGCATTGCAAATTACCCTGAAACTTAGAGGCTTAAAAGAAAAATAGGGGAGCATTAGAGTGGAGTGATGAAGGGATGTATGTATCCCTACAGTCAGAGGGATATATATTTGAGCCCTGGCTCTGCATGTTTTAACTTACAAGATCTTGGATAAGCTGTTCTCCTTGTGTGTAGAAGGGAATAATCACAACACTTCACACACACACACACACACACACACACAGCAACCATAAAAAATTATCTTACATAGATTCTCTGAGCTAGAAACACTGTTGTACACAAGTATTGTGGGTGAGGAAGTAAGGAGTGGCTTCGCTATGTGGCTCTGGCTCCAGGTCTCTCACAAGTTTGCAGTCAAGGTGTCAAATGTGGCTGCTTTCATCTGAAGGTGTGACTACAGGTGGAGAATCCACTTCCAGGGTGGCTGACTCACATGCCTGGCACCTACCTGTTCTTGGTAGAGGCCTCAGTTCCTCCCCATGTGGACCTCTCAATAGGGCTGATTATGTATCTTCATGGCACAACTGGCATGCCCTAAAGTCAATGATTTCCAAGCAGACAAGGTGGAAGCAACAATGTCTTTTGTGACCTAATACCAGAAGCCACACCTCCTCATTTCTGTGATATCAGATGTCATTTATTGTGAAAAAGGACTACACAAAGGCATAAATAGCAGCATACATGACTCATTGGGAAACATATTGGAGCCTGGCCACCAGATTACCCTGGATAACAGGCTCTTTCAGAAAAGCAAGTAGACACTGAGGTCAAAGTGCAAGAAAATTGCCTACACTACCCAACTGGGGGATGACGACATAGTGAAATTCTATACACCAGCTCTTCATGTGAATAAAACCCTATTTTATAATACAAAGCAAAGAAACTATTAAGATTTCTCAGCTAAAGTTCAAACAAACAAGCAAAAATCAAGCTTGATAAAGAAGCATGAAATACAGGAAACATTCTCTCCTAGTATCAGGGGACTTATATTATGTGTGAGGTTTGAGGTAATTGGTACCCAGAAGGAACCATATATGCTGGCTGAATTGTTCTGAAAATATCTCCATCCTGCTGACCAATTCACAGAGAGATGATAACACAGTCTGAGGAGGTCACAAAGTTTCACTTGCTAGATAGGAAAAACAAGTTCCATGAAGGAGGCAGAAGGACAGAGAGATGCAGGAATTTTGTAAGAGGGCAGAAAGGTAATTTGTACCAAAGGGTGGACTGTAACTCACCTAGAGATCCCTTGAAGCTACTCACCACCAAACCAAACAATAAGAACAACCTCATCACAGAAGGCAAAGGATTTAGACCTTTTGAGACCAATTTACCATTGAGTGCCTCTGTGGGAAACTTGGTTTAATCCCAAAGACGGGCATTTCTTACTGTCCTGAGGACGCGTACATTCTCACAGCCCCAGCCAAAAACGAAACGTGCTTCAACGTAGGTCAGAGCTGAATGACAGCACTCAGGGGCTTTGCAGTGCACCAGGCATGCAAAAGAATAAAAACAGAGCCGCTTACAGAAGTCTCAATTTTCAGATTTTAGAACGAATTCTCTAGCTGGAATGAAGTACAGAATAATCCTTTGCATGTCCTGAATTATTGAATTAACAAATCTGGCCATGCATTTTATCCTCAAGCTCGATTTTCCTTTGTCATCCATCTATTTTTGAGAACTTGCAATCATGATACTAACCCAGACACTTTTACTAACAAGTATTTTATAGATTTTTGTTACAATAATCTCCCTGATGATTAATCTGAACGTACTCAACTCATTTCTCCAATTGCTCTTCATTGCCTGAAGTAATAGTTCTTAACTGGAGACTAATTTGAGGCATCTGTACATTCTACATTAAGAACAGTCCAGTTTATAAATGATAGAGAGGTAGATATATGTACTTTCTTGAATGGTAAGAAAGGGGCCATACTTAATCTTGAGTAAGCCTAGATGAGTGATACAAATGTAATTTTTACCCATTAAGGGTATCACACTGAAATAGAGAGTCTTTGGCCTATAGTCTAAAGTGGCTCTTCTTACATTACTTCCACAATTTGGATCCAAGCTACCTCTTTGAACCATGTCCTCTCAAGCTCCTTTCATTCATTGCTCCTGTACGAGCCCCTGTGCTCTCCCACTTCTAGGCCTTTGCTCATATTTTCCCTCAGCGCTTCAGATCAGTGGTGTGTGTCTAATCCTAGCAGATTTTTTTAAAGATTTTTTGTTTATTTATTTATTTTTTAGAGAGGGAAGGAGAAAGAGAGAGAGAGAGAAACATTAATGTGCGGTTGCTGGGGACCGTGGCCTGCAACCCAGGCATGTGCCCTGACTGGGAATTGAACCTGCGATGCTTTGGTTCACAGCCCATGCTCAATCCACTGAGCTACACCAGCCAGGGCAATCCTAGCAGATTTTTAAAAGCTTAGATGCTACCTGCTCCATGAATGTCCAGTCTAGTGAGCTAATCTCTCTCTTCTTGGAACTCATAAAAATATCTTTCCTTTGGTACTCATTATTTCACTTCATGATTTATGATATAGGGAAGGTTTAGATAAAGTGCTTTATTAATTAAACAGTTATTGAGCATCTATTATGTTGTATGTATTGGAAATACCAAAAATTGAGTAATCATGGACTCCCTAGCAAGAATCTGTATTCTACCAGAAATGACAGCTGTGTAGACTCCAACTTGATGTAATGAATGCTGTGATGGAAATGTGGATAGAGGGCTGGAGAAAAGCACAGAAAAAGGAGTGACTCGGTATTCATATATTTAGTTTAACAAACACTAATCAATTACTATTTCCAAAAACTGTTCCAAGTGTTATAAAATATTGACATATTTCATCCATTTAACAGTCCTACAAAGTATGGATTATTATTCTCCCCAGTTTACAGCTGAAGAGGCATGCTCACACAGCTGGTAGGTGGCAGGACCAGATCTGACTCAGGTAGCCTTAATCCCTGCTCAGAGCCCCTAGACTATGCCGACTCAACATAGATTTAATGATCAGAAAAGTTTAAGTTGATATAGTTTTGATGACTCAGCTCTCAAAACTCAATGAATATTTGTGAAATAAGTGACTTGGTTTTTGAAGAACGTGCAGAAGTTTGAAAAGGAAGAAGGGTGTCCATGGTAGATGGATGCAGATCTGCCAAGATGCAGAGATGTGAAAGGACAGGGAATATTTATAGAACTGTGAGAAGTTCTGTGCATAGGTTTACATCATTTCCATTGTTACCTTTTGTCCTGTACAACTCTGTATCATAGCTAGAGCTGTTCCTTTGGGCTGTGCTGTACAGACATGCAGGAAGCTAAGCTAGCTAATGGAAGGCTCTGGTCAGATACTGCAGACCAGAAGGCAGGTACAGGCCAGAGCATGTCTCCCAGCCTCTCTTGTCTGTGTAGCGCCCTGGCAGTGGCTATGTCTCCTGGTCAGTTTTGCCAGGCAGCTCAGGCCCCTGGTCCTTCTTCTCCCATCAATCCTTTCACCCAGGCCTGTAGGGTGTCCTGTACCTGCTAATCTCTGAGCTACTTCACCCGCCTTGCTCAGTTTCTTAGCTCTTCTCTTTCCTGTGTAAGCAACCCCTGGTACTAAATTCCCTTTTCAAAAAAAATTCTGAAGTAAGTTTCTATTTTTATGCTTCAACTCTGACTGATATATTCAGAATATTAGGGACAGGGTATACTTATCATAGGAGATGATAAAAAGGTTGAATTTTCCATTGATAAATATAATAAAATTAAAAAATTAATAATAGTGTTTATTCTTTATCTTTAAAAATTGCTTTGTTTCACAAAATGCATAATTTATTAGTACAATGGCATGTAAGTAAATACATGGTGAATTAAATAAAATACATAATAAGTTCTCAGTCAAGATGTCAGGGTAGATAAATGCAGTACTTGCATCCTCCCACAACTACATCAAAATTACAACTAAACTACAGAGCAACCATATTTCATAACTGCCTGAAATCTAGGTAAACAGAAGTCCTATAGCTAACAACACATAAACAAGAAGCCACATCAAGAGTAATAGGAAGGGTGAGACACAGAATGGACTGGTCCCTCACCCACATGTAGTGGATAAAACTCAGGAGGGCTATTTTGGCTGTGGAGGTCTCCCATGAGGAACAAGGTGCCCTCGCCCCACACCAGGCTGCCAGCCAAGGGTTTCAGTGCCAGGAAGAGAAGTCTCACAACTTCTGGCTATAAAAACCAGCAGGGATTGTGACTAGTGAGACAAAGGGCTTTTGGAGTCTCAGATATTCCTCTTAAAGGGCCCTCACAAGGACATATTCTGACTCACTTCCTCTGATTTCCAGTGCTGAGGCAGCAGCTCAAAAAGAGCCAGGGACATACAAGGAAGAACTGAATTGTCTGGCATCAGGGTGAGACATGGAGGGGTAGCTTTTTCCAAGACAAAAGTGTTGGCAGAGGCCATCATTCCTTTTATGAGCTCTCCCCACACAGGGCATGCAGGCAGGATCCATACGAGTGTCTATCAACTTGGCTATCACTTTTGTCCCACCCTGATGATTCCCTGAGACCCTGCCCCACCAAATTATGGGCTAACCCAAGCCCTTTCCAGTGGCTTTTCCATAAAAATGTGTTTTCTTGACTCATTCTTCAGATTTTCCTAAAAATTTTCAGAGAAACAGATGTGGCCTCAGTGTGCCCCATACCTCTCACTAAGTGGTCCCAGGCCTGACACTAGCAAAAGCCAGCCTTGATTCACAGGCTGGTCTCTCTGGGGCACCTCAAAGCTCAGCACAAGTAGCAGCTGTCTATAGATTACTTTGTAGCTCATGCTGGGTGGTCCCAGGCAGAACACAGGAGATGGCTGACCTTGGTCTGTACCTCCTTGGAGGCCTCACACTGGGTGGATAACTTTAGACCACATTGAAGCACCACCCAACCACCTCTACAAGCAACACAGTCAAGGTACAGACTTAACTGGCACCAGAGTTCCACTGAAGTAAGTCCTGCTCCATGGAGTTGGCCTCTTCATAGCTGATCTATCACAGCCAATCCTTGTAGCCAATTGGCCTGGGGGTAAATCCTTCCCATTGCTGTGTCACCAGCAATCATGGCTCAACTACAACAGGAGGGGTGTATACAGTCCACATGGGGTGGAAGGGTGCCTACTTGTTATACCTAGCTTAGGTAAACTGGGAGGTTGTGTCGCCAGACCCCACAGGACACCTACTGCATTAGGCCACACTACCAAGGCCAGGAGACACAGAAGTTCTATCTAATAAATAGAAACAAACACAGGGAGGCTTCCAAAATGATGACACAAAGAAACATGTCCCAAATGAAATGACAGAACAAAACTCCATGAAAAAGAAAATAAACAAAATGGAGACAAGCAATCTACAAGATGCAGAGTCTGGCCTTAATGATGCTCAATGAACTCGGGAAGAATATACAAACTTAGAACTTCAACAGCGTAAAGAGGGTTATGAAAGCCATAAAAAAGAACCAGCTAGAAATGAAGAATACACCAACTGAAATAAAGAATACAGGGAATCAAGAGTAAAGTAGATGAAGTCAAGAATCAAAACAGTGATGTGGAATATAAGGAAGCTCTGCACAGCTTCAAGAATATCAACATTCACATCATGTGGGTACCAGAGGAAGAAGAGAGAGAGAGAGCAAGTAATTAAAAGCCCATTTGAAAAAATAATGACAGAAATCTTCCCTAACCTGGTGAAGGAATTAGACATACAAATACAGAAAGCACAGAGAGTTCCAAATAAGTTGGACACAAAGAGACCCACATCAAGACACATCATAATTAAAATGCCAAAGGTAAAAGACAAAGAGATAATTTTATAAACAACCAGAGAAAAGCAGTTAGAAAACTACATGGGAGCTCCCATTAGACTGACAGCTGATTTCACAACAGAATTTTGCAGGCCAGAAGGGACTGACAAGAAATATTCAATGTTATGAAAAACAAGGGCCTATAAACAAGATTACTCTATTCAGCAAAGCTGTCATTTAGAATCAAAGAACAGATAAAGAACTTCCCAGACAAGAAAAAGCTAAACAAGTTTATCACCACCAAACCAGTACTACATAAAATGTTAAAGGGTCTTCTTTAATAAGAAAAGAATAATAAAAAATATGAACAATAAGATGGCAATAAATTCATAGCTATCAACAGTTGAATCTAAAAAACAAAAAATAAATGAACAAGCAGAACAGGAACTGACACATAGACACAAAACACATTTTGATATTTGCCAAATGGGGGGTGTTGGGGCAGTGGGTAAAAAAGGTGAAGGGATTAAGAAGTACACATTGGTAGTAACAGAATAGTCATGGGGATGTAGAATACAACATAGGGAATACAGTCAATAATATTCTAATGCCTATGTGTGGTGTCAGATGGGCATTACATTTATCAGGATGATCACTTAGTGAGTTATATGCTTAATCACTGGGTTATACACCTGAAACTAATATAATAGTGTTTGTCAACTATAATTGAAAAACAAAAAATGATGAAAAAATATAATACATAATTTAAAACTAATGTATATTTATATATTACTTATAAAGTATTTCAGATATAATATATTATTTTATAAAATATATATTAGTATCTTTAAATTTATTTAAATATATATTTTTAGGTACTCATTCTCAAGTAATTTCTACTGATGGGGCTTTGGTTTAAAAACTTTGGGAATCTTTATATAAATATTTTTTAAATATCATTATAACACCAACAAAATTCATATTCCATTAGCATCTTTTTTTAGCTATAGGGCACTGTTGTGTGAGAACTTATGACAGAAGCACATTAAATAAGTGTCAGAGAGTGACTTATATGTACACAGGTTTCATTTTTCCCCAGATATGGTTTAATTATATTAAGCACTGTAATACTGGCAGATATAGCTCTGGCTAGTGTGGATCAGTGGATTGAGTGCTGGCCTGCAAACCAAAGAGTACTGGTTCTATTCCCAGTCAGGGCACACGCCTGGGTTGTGGGCCAGGTCCCCAGTATGGGATGTACGAGAAGCAGCCACGTATCGATGTTTCTCTCCCTCTCTTTCTCCTTCCCTTCTCCTGCCTCTAAAAAAAATAAAATAAACACAAAATCTTTTTAAAAATTGGCATATAAATATATAACATGTTATATGTATGTACATATAAATATATACACATACATGTGGGAGGAAAAAGGAAGGAAGGAAGAAAAAGGAGTGGAGGAGGAGAAGCAGAAAGGGAAGGAAAGAGGTGGGGAGAAATAGAAGAAAGGAAGGAAATCTATTCAAATGATACATGGACGAAAGCAAAAACATGAAAATGGCCCAGAGATCCAGCTTCCCATTCTCTAACACTGTCTCTTACAGGTCCAGACATCGTTCCTTCTGGATAGCTGGTACCAACAGAGAATATGTGGCTCCTTCTGAATGTGGTTCATCTTTTCCTGCTTCCAATCAATGGATGAACGGGGCTGAATCCAGGGGGTGAAATAGAATAGCTTCACTGTGCATTGAAATATCTTTCTGCGAACACATTTCTCCCATCAGGATTTGTGTTTACCATACTTGATGGGTGGCCATTGGCCATTTACATTATTGAGAGCACTGGTGTTCATTCACTTGTTAAATGTTAAGCATAATTTATTTTTACATGAAAATAATAAAATGTAATAGAGTAATAATAAATGCCTATAGGTAGAAATTCTGATAATTTTTTCTTGCACTATACTTTGGAGACTACTGTTTTATATAATTTTCCATTTTGTTTGGCATTTTAAAATGCTAGTCACTTTTATTTGTGTTTTCAAGTGACCTGAGGAGAGGAACAGAAGGAGGGAGAAAGAGAAATAGCTAAAATAGCTCAACACCTGAACTTGCTCATACTGCTCTTTCTCAAGTTCATGCTTCTGCACCAGTTGGTTCAATCTGGACAGAACCCTGGGAAATGAGCAAGGCTATAGAATAATTTCTCTGCGTTATGCTTCATGTTTCAGAGTAGCTATTTTCAACTAGTATCACAGAGTGCTGCTGCTAGCAACTGTTAGATTACAGAAGAATCTGACTCCACACTGTTTATTGAAGAAATGCTGGAGCATATTAAGTGAAGTTTTATTGTGCTTATATATTTCTCAAATGCAACTACAATGCTAAGAGACTTATGAGAGTGAAAAATTTGATATAGCATCTATAATATATAAACCTTTAAAATATATTTTATATTTTCAAATAATCTATGAAAACAAGAGAAAGGAACAGTTCATTTTGATGTTCGGGAAAAGAAACAGAAACTAGAATAAAATAAAAAATCTTGATGTAGAAAATGTGTATAATCTACAACATAGATTTTGGAAAATTGTAAGAATATACATATGTCATAAAATTTATGCTATGCAGGGTAATTTTAAGAAATAAGAAAATCTAATCTCCATATTTGAGAAAACCAGCACTTAATTTCCTTTGGGTTTTCCCTTTTCTGTTCCTGAGAATTACAAATCTCCAAGCCTTATCTGTTACACATCTTCCCTAGTGCTTACTTCTTGGATTTATGTTCTATTCAAGCACTGATTACATTAAATAATAATGTTAATTCTCAGTAGTTATTAGTTAAAATTAGCTAAATTATTTGAAATCTCCCTATCATGATAAAAATACAATTTAAAATACCTTTGTTACTTTTTCTGGCAAGGGAGCATCATTATTACAAGCACCATCTCCTAAAGATAGCATTTATTACTGCTGTGCAGAGAGCACTACCAGACCCACCGTTAGAGAGCTTATGATGGAAGGATAGAAAGGTGGCAGTCATTTTCTGCCCTCCCCAACCCCATAGGGTTACTGCTAAGACAAGTGATAAGATTTGCTTCACAATCGAGTGTGCACATCGCTGAAAGACAACAGCTTGTCAGGTATAGTCTGAAAATCCTTTGAAAAACATGTGAAAGAGTGAACTGTGAATTTTCTTTTTCCTACTAAGCTGCATGCTACAGTTAAATGTGTTTTGTATGTATGTACATATGTATGTATGTATGTATTATGGATATTGGTTTATTTAAAGGAAAAATAACAGTTTTCCAAAGCACGGGTTCCAAAGGGTATAATTAAAATTTAAAAACACTTAGGGCTAATTTTAATATTTCAGGCTTTAAAAAAAGTGAATGAGGTGGTAGTAGTTAGGAAGATACTCATTTGGCTGCTCAGAAAGCTGTGCCTGGGTTCTGGGACCCCTCAAGTGCAGCAGCAGCTGCGCCCATCAATGATCCTGTGCCCATTCCAAGAAGCGCCTGGCTGGAAGCAGGATTCATGTTCCCTGACTGCCTGAGCCAAGTGCAGGGAGAAGCATTGTCAAGACCCGCAATTCTTCTCTTTGGGATTGCCATGGATGCTGTGGTTGTAGTTTTTTTAAAAAAGGGGTACTGAAACTGTTAGGAGAATTTCATCTTTCCATAACTCCGCTGCATATTGGAACATTATACTCATTCCAAACACTACAGAATGCATGAGTTGTCCAAATTTTATTCTCCTTGGATTTGAAAAACAATCTTCCTAAGCCAAAACTTTTTTCTAGGCTGAGAGAAAGAAACTGCATTTCCTGAAAAACTAATGAACATTCGGGAGCTATAATAGAGGAGCTGTTTTATTCATCATTAATGGACATATTTTGGAAGTAAATGATATAATGTAAGGAAACTGAAAATAATACTACTATATGCCTAAATTTCTAGGAGAAATAGTAGAGTTAAAATCAAAAAAGAAAAAATTAAATAGTAATAAATGAGGATAAGACTTAAATCTAGGTGGAATTAAAAGTTAGACATTACAAGAGAGATACCAAAAAGACACTCCGCCACAAAAAGTCCCCTCCTTCCCTGACCCACTGGTGAAATTCCACCATAAAAAATACTACTTTATGATTTCTACCCAAAATCCTTTTGTCAGTCTGAGATTTTTCCTCTTCCCAAGTTGAAATATCTGAGTCCCCATCAAGGTAAATTGTGATTAGTGACAAACATACAATTGGAACTCAAGTCTTCTTTCTTCTACCCTAGTACTATGTACTCAGCAGTAATCTTTCTCAAAGTGGGATTTTTAGTTCAATGTTAACCTTAAAAATAAGTATATTCTTGATCATTTGAATGCCCATATTTGTGTCTAGAGCTGATGCTAAGTAGTTAAACTTTAACAATCTTGCACTGAGACAGATAAGAACTTAATGCATCCCAAGTCACAGGTGAGGGAGCACTGTGGGAAGGGAAATTTCACAGAACTTTGAATACTAACAATGGTGGGCTCATTGCTCAACTACTTAATACACGGTAGTACAGGAATGCCAGTAATCATCAGCACCATATTCATAAGGCTAGAGGTAACTTAGCTTAGGCAAAGTATATTCATTGACTTTATAAGTTTGATTAATTTGTAAATGTTACTTCATAAAACTTTTGAGCATTTAAGGGTGTGAGAGATTCTTTTGAAGACAAAACATTGCTCAAGTTTTCAGGTTTAGCAAACTCATCAGTCCTTTGCCATGCAGAGACATCCATTCTATCACACCCGCCCTGTACTCCTAACTTGTAATCTGGATAACAGTTATGTGCACACATGCACACGTATGTGTGTATGTTTATGTATTGGAAGCAAATACAGAGAACCAAATCAAAGGTCACAGGACCCAGGTCCTCACATGCCTAATTCACAACAATGGACCATTGTATACAGGTAGATAACTTTACTTAGAGACAGTCAGACAACCAATTTCATGCATTGGATTTGGTTCTGAGCCCAAAATTTCCAACCGTTAATTATTTCTTCTCATTCCTGGTGTCACTTGAAAAATTTCCTGGGGGAAAAATATACAAATATATATTAAATATACCTAATTTCTAGAAGTCACAAGGACTGGGAAGGATTCAAGTTCATTCATTCTACTTTGTCTATTAGGAGCAGAGCTGGGATTTGAATACAGGATAGCTAAACTCCAGCCAGAGCCTGTGTATGTTGACCTCCTTGATTCATAGTCTCAAAGGTGCTTAGTACCTTTGCCATGTAAAAGGCATACTTTTTTGCCCAAATTTTTGAGGGAAAAATAAGGATGTGCATTATACATGGGTATAATGATTACATACCATGGGTATAATAATCCCATGTATAATGCACTCAAAAACATGGGTACACATTATACATGGCAAAATACAGTAATTCTAAAGTGATGAAATAATGACAGTCACCAGAATGGCTATTACATCCCTGAAGTAAGTGTGTCATTGAGCTCTAAGAGACAAATGGAGTTCTAGTTCTGTGAAGCTTTGCCAGGCAGTTTTAAAAAAATTTTTTCCCCCATCCACCTTCACATCCTTTTAATAAATCCTTATCTCTAGCAGGAACCATGTCTCCAGTCCTTAAAACTGGTGAAAGCTGTATCAGTTATCCACTGCTGCATAACAGACCACTCTAAAACTTAGTGGCTGGAAACAGCAATGATGGAGTGTCATGATTCCATGAATTGACTGAACAGTTATTCTGCTCCACGTAGAATAACTCATGTGGGTTATAACTCTGGGATCACTCATGTGGCTGAATTCAGCTGGTCGCCGGGCTGGGTACACCAGTTCTCCACAGGGCCTCTCTCTCTAGCAGATAGCCTAGACTTCTTTAAAGCTTGGTGGCTGGATTCCAAAATGGAACATCCCTGAAGGACAAGCCTCAACATGCAAGTGCTATCAAGCTTCTGCTTTTCACACTTCCTAGTGGCCAAAGCAATTCACATTGCTAAACCCATGGTCAGTGAGGGGACTATACATGGGTATGAATATAGGGAGATATGATTAACTGAGGGTCATCAATATAAGAGTCTACCATAAGAACCTAAAATAAATTCTAGAAATGTATCAGTTTTCATTTTTTTCAACCTATTTTCAGTAAGAGTATGGTGTATAATTAACATTTGTTAGGTATTAACTAATAAAGGAGGGAAGATACACAAATCTATACATATAGAAATCTGTATTGTGATCTTGCCTGGTGTGAAAATCTTGTAAATTCTTAAGTGATAAGAGCACTAGGAGCATCCTGTCCTAATATTTGGTCTTTGACCCATCCCCTATGTATTTCTAAATGATAAAAGTGGTAGGAATAATTTTTCTTCTATTAAGGTTGCACGGGGTAGACTCCTAGATGGCTCCTGGATGGGGGATGGTCAATAGAAAGATCAAACTATGATTAGAAGCTCAGAATTTTCATCCCCATCCCCAATTCTCTTGAGAAGGGAGAAGGGTTGAAATTGGAGTTACTGATCCAATTATTCCTACATGATAAAGGCTCCATAAAAATTCCAACTCTATAGAAACAGAAGCTCCTGTGACTGGGAACTCCCAGATCTGACCCTATATATGTCATCATCTGGCTCATCATCTATAGCTTTCATTTTATCCTTTATTATATAATAAACTGGTACATATAACTAGGTGTATCCAGAGTTTGGTGAACTGTTCTAGCAAATTAATTGAATCCAAAGGGGAGGAGGTCACTGGAACCCCTGATTTGTAACCAAGTCAAACAGAAGTTGTGGGGAAGCTGGGGAACCTATGGCTTGTGATTGGCATCTGAAATGGGGGACAGTCTTGTGAGACTGAGCTCTTAACTCGTGGGATCTGTACCACCTCCAGGTAGATAGTGTCAGAATTGAGTTAAATTGTGGGACCTCCCAAGCTGGTATCATGAGAATTGCTTGGTGTGGGGAAAAAAACCCACATATTTGGTGAGTAGAAGTGTCAGAGGTGAAGTGCTGTGAGTGTAGGAGTACTGTGCAAGGAAAGGAGACACTAGGTAGAAGATTGAGTTTTTCTAATACAACTGGTTAATGAGAGCTAAGAAAATTTGAAATGCACTCAAGAGTAGTTCTCCTTGCACCTTTCCCTTCAACTTTCAAAACAAATCTCCACTCATAAAATTGACAAATGAAATGAATATGAGGATAGACAGGAAAATGGTACAAATTTGCAAAATTCAACTGTATTAGAAAAAAGCAATGTCATGGTGGATCAGCAATTCTATATAAGCAGTTCAGGCCTTTAAATAAATTCATTTTTTAAATTTATTTTTGAAATATAATTTATTTAAAGAGCTGAACATATTAATTTTTCATTTAACTTTCAAAGAGGAATCTATGGGGATGTCCTAGCCAAGATGGAGATGTAGGTAGAAACTCTTTGCTTCCCTGTACAACCAAAAGAAGGATAACAACCAATTTAAGAACAAAAACAACCAGAACTGCCAGAAAATCAAACTGCATGGAAGTCTGACAATCAAGGAGTTAAACAAACATTCACCCAGAGTGGTAGGAGGGGTGGAGATGGGCAGCAGGGCAGAGAGGACTTGTGGCAAGGTGGCAGACTGCATGTGGGTGAGCTTGGGGCTGGCAGAACCAGTGAGGCAGCAGCTGGCAGAATCGGCAGTCCCACATTTGCATGCAGATAAACCAGGAGGAACAACTGGGGAGGGAGACAGACCGTGCAACCCAGGGCTCCAGTGTGGGGAAATAAAGCCTTAAAGCCTCTGACTGAAAACACCTGTGGGGTTTGAGGCGGAGGGAGAAACTCCTAACCTCACATGAGAGTTCATTGGAGAGACCCACAGGACCATAGAATGTACACAAATCCACCCATCTGGGAATCAGCACCAGAAGAGCCTACTTTGATTGTAGGTAGGGAGAAAAGTGACTGAAAGCTGGCAGGGTGCGGAGCGAGCAGCATTGTTCCCTCTCGGACCCCTCTCCCACATACAGCATCACAAGGCAGTGACCTGGGTAGCCCCACCCTGGTGAACACCTAAGGCTCCACCCCTTACTACATAACAGGCACACTAAGACAAAAAAAATGGCCCAAATGAAAGAACAGATCAAAGCTCCAGAAAAAATACAACTAAGCAACAAAGAGATAGTCAACCTATCACATGCATAGTTCAAAACACTGGTAATCAGGATGCTCACAGAAATGGTTGAGTATGGTTGCAAATTTGAGGAAAAAGTGAAGGCTATGCTAAGTGAAATAAAGAAAAATGTACAGGGAACCAACAGTGACAGGAAGGAAACTGGGACTCAAATCAATGGTGTGGACCAGAAGGAAGAAAGAAATATTCGACCAGAACAGAATGAAGAAACAAGAATTCAAAAAAATGAGGAGAGGCTTAGGAACCTCAGGGACAACTTTAAATGTTCCAACATCCAAATCATAGAGGTACCAGAAGGAGAAGAGGAAGAGTAATAAATTGAAAACTTATTTGAAAACATAATGAAGGAGAACTTACACAATCTGGCAAAGGAAATAGACATCTAGGAAATCCAGGATGATCAGAGAGTCTCAAAGAAGTAAGATCCATGGAGGAATACACCAAGGCACATCATAATTACATTAGCCAAGATTAAACATAAGGAGAGGATCTTAAAAAGCAGCAAGAGATAAGGAGACTGTTACCTACAAAGGAGTTCCCGTAAGACTGTCAGCTGATTTCTCAAAAGAAACCTTATAAGCAAGAAGGGGCTGGAAAGAAGTATTCTAAGTCATGAAAGGCAAGGACCTACATCCACAATTATTCTATCCAGCAAAGCTACCATTTATAAGGGAAGGGCAGATAAACTGCTTCTCAGATAAGGTCAAGTTAAAGGAGTTCATCATCACCAAGCCCTTATTATATGAAATGGTAAAAGGACTTACCTAAGAAAAATAAGATAAAAAATGTGAACAGTAAAATGACAACAAACTCACAGTTATTAACAACCGAAACTAAAACAAAAACACAAGCAAAACCAAACTAAGCGAACAAGTAGAAGAGGAACAGAATCACAGAAATGAAGATCACTTGGAGAGTTATCAGTGGGGGAGTGGGAGTGGTAGAGAGGGGGATAAGGTACAGAGAATAAGTAGCATAAAAGGTAAGGAGAAATAGATAAGGGGGGGGGTGGATTAGGAATAGTGTAGGAAATGTAGAATCCAAAGAACTTATATATATGACCCACGGACATGATCTAAAGGTGGGGAATGTGGGTGGGAGAGGGTGTGCAGGGCAGAGGGAAATAAAGGTGGGGAACAGGACAACTATAATAGAATAATTAATAAAATATATTTAATTTAAAAATAAATTAAAAAAAATAATCACAGAAATGGAGATCACATGGAGGGTTATCAGTGGGGAGAGGGAAGGAGAGAATAGGAGCAAAATGTACAAGGAATAAGAAGCATAATAGGTACACACAAAATAGACAGGAGGAGGTTACGAATAGTATAGGAAATGGAGAAGTCAAAGAACTTATATGTACAACCCATGGACATGAACTAAGGTGGGGGGGAACGCTGGAGGGAGGAGGTGTGCTGGGAGGAAGGAGAGAAAGGGGAGGAAAAAGAACTGGATAACTGTAACAACATAATCAATAAAATATACTTAAAAAATGAAACTGTGGGACTGGCTTTGGTTCTCTGGCTCTTGGGCTCTGACACTTGCACTCTCTTCCTCAAGGATTCCTGGATAATGGTGCTGCGGCTGCCTGCAGTTCCCAATGGACAGCAACACATATGAAGGTATAAATTCTGAGATGAAGCATTTTTCCCCCCACTTATGGAAGCATGAGGGAAAAAATGGAAACTGCCAGTGAAGATGGGGCCATAGGTAAACATGGTTTACCTCCTCACACAACCACATCAAAATTACAATGAAATTATAGAACAACCATCATTCAGAACTGGCAGAAATTGAGTTGAATGGAAGTCTGACAGCTATGGAATTAAAGAAATTATATCTATCCAGTCTGGCAGGAGGAGCAGAGACACAGAATGGACTGGCCCCACATACACTTATGGTAGATAAAATTCCAGGAGGGATATCTCAGGAGTGAGAAGTAAGTACCAGTCCTATACCAGGCCTCCCAACCCAGGGTACCAATGCCAGGAAGAGAAGCCCCCATATATTCTGGCTGCAAAAACCATCAGGGATTCAGTCAGTGGAAGAAACTGCTAGAATCCCCAAGCAATTCCTCTTTAAAAACCCAAATATGAACTTAATCAGACTCACTCACCTCTGAGCTCCAACACTGAGACAGCAGCTTAAAGGTCACCAGTGGCATACAGGTAGAAACTGAAGTAGCTGGCATCAAAGCAAGATCTGGGGGACAGTTTTCTCCCAGACAGTTTGGTGGGTAAATCACAAAGCAGGCAGGGTGTCATATCTGAGACTCCATCAACCTGACTAACATTTTTGCCCTCCCCAGGAGATCCCCTGAGGCTCTATCCCACCCAGTTTACAGTTAACAGTAGCTTTTCCATAGGAATGGCTGATCTTGGATCAAGCTTTACAACTTCTTAAATCTGTTCAAACAAGCAACAACTGACCACAGTGAGCCTCCATTCCCCTACCCCCCACCTCCTGCCAAGTGAGCCCCAGGCCCAGCACCAGCAGCAGCCAGCCTAGATTGACAGTTTGGTTTCATCTGGGAATCTCCAAGCCCAGCACAAATAGCAGCCACCTCAGATTGGTCTATAGCTCAGGCAGGGTGGCCCCTGGCAAAACACAGATGAGGGCTGAACTTGGCCTGCACAATCCAGGAAACTGCAGGGCTGGGGCACCCAGTGGACAGCTACAGACCACACTGGAGAACTACCATCCTGTCCCCGCACAGCTGATCTTCCATGGAGGGTGCAGGTTGGTGGTCAGTGGTCACAGCTAATTCTTGCAATGGTCTAGCCTAGTAAATTCCTCCCATTGACCTGCCAACAGCAATGAAAGCTCAACTACAAGAGGAGGGTGTACTCAGCCCACACAAAGGGTGCACCTCGAGTACCCAGCTTGGGTGATAGGATAGGCTGTGCCACTGGACCCTGCAGCACACCTACTACCTTAGGCCATGATACCAAGACAGAGAGTCATAGCAGCTCTACCTAATACATAGAAACAAACACAGGGAGGCTACTAAAATGAAGGGACAAAGAAACATGGCCCAAATGAAAGAACAGAAAAATAACTCAACAAAATGGAGATAAGCAATCAGATGCCTAGTTCAAAGCACTGGTTATAAGGATGCTCAAGGAATTTAATGAGGACCTCAAAAGCACAAAAAGATCCAGGCAGAAATGAAGGATACTCTAAATGAAATAAAGAACAATTTATAGGGAAACAATGGTAGAGTGAATAAAGCCAAGAATTAAATCAATGACTTGAAATATAAAGAAGCAAAAACCAAACAATCAGAATAACAAGAATAAAAAAAGAATTAAAAAAAATGAGGATAGTATAAGCAGCCTCTGGGACAACTTTAAGCATTTCAACACTTGCATCATTAGTGGTGCCAGAAGGAGAAAGAGAAAGGGCAAGAACTTGGAAATCTATTTGAAAAAATAATGAAAGAAAAGTTCTTTAATTTGGTTAAGGAAATAGACATGCAAGTCCAGGAAGCACAGAGAGTCCTAATCAAGATGAACCTGAGAGACCCACTCCAAGACATGTCATAATTAAAATGCTAAAGGTTAAAGATAAAGAGAGAATCTTAAGAATAGCAAGAGAAAAGCAGTTAGTTACCTACAAGGGAGATCCCATAAGACTTTCAGCTGATTTCTCAAAAGAAACTTTGCAAGCAAGAAGGTACTGGTAGGAAATATTCAAAGTCATGAAAAGCAGGGAACTACAGCCAAGATTACTCTACCCAGAAAAGCTATCATTTAGAATTGAAGGGCAGATAAAGAGCTTCCCAGACAAGAAAAATCTAAAGGAGTTCATCATCACAAAACCATGATTATATGAAATGTTAAAGGGACTTATTTAAGAAAAAGAAGATAAAAACTGTGAACAATAAAATGGCAATAAATACATATCAACCACTGAATGTTAAAAACAAACTAAGCAAACGAGAAAAACAGACAGAACCATGGATAGACACCATTTTGATGGTTGCCAGATGGGAGAGGAGTGTGGGGGAAAGGGTAAAGAGGTGAGGAGATTAAGAAGTACAACTAGGTAGTTACAGAATAGCCATGGGGATGTAAAGAACAGCATAGAAAATGGAGCAGCCAAGGGACTTATACGAATGCCCCACAGACATGAACAATGGTGTGGGGATTGCCTGAGGGAGTGAGGGGTGCTGCATGGAGGGGGACAAATGGGGGAAAAAATGGGACAAATAGCCAAATCAATAAAATATAATTTTAAAAAGTGCAACTATGGTCCATTAACTCTCATTCTGTGCAACAAAAAAACTCTTCCATGTATTTGTACCATAAATCCTATATTTAAAGACCTCAATCTCATAGTTCTGAAGCTCAGAAGTCTTATAACTGATGCCAAGAGAATAAGTCACAATCACTGGAAGGAAATAAATAGGTGTGTATCCTAAGGTCAGAGTTAAGTTAGAATTTGGGAAAAGATGTAAAATTTAGCATGATATAGAGAAGAACATCACAAGTGTGGGAAAGAACATGATTGTAACTTTAGTTCAACTATCCTGAGGGAATCATCTAAAGCCATGTGCAAAATAGGGATTTAAGGTCATGTCACTAGCCTGGCAATATAATTCCTTATTTATTTATAATTGGAGTACTTGAACACCTATTTATTAATTGACCTAGTGGTTAAAACATCATAGTGTGTGGTTTATATTGTGATTACTCCTTACTCGGGTCTCTTGATTTTACCAGATGGTCCTTTTACCCATATCATCAATATGTTATGTGGCTTGTGAATGGTTGGTCTAAACTTCTAAGGACGGCATTACTTTATTCAGTAGTGCTCTCTCCCCACACAGAATTAAGCACAGGTAAAGCAATAGCTTCTTTTAATCAGGTTAATTAATTCTGATGGTAACTTAGGTACTATTTTATTGCAAGATACAGATGATGAATACGTTTTGGTCTCATCACCATGGTGGTTATAAATACAAGTGAGACTGAGAAAGTAGTTTTTTTTTAAATAGATGAAGCCATAACCCTAGGATTTTTCTGTCACAGATTACCCTGAGTTTCATCACAAAACCTGCCTAGAATAGGACTTAAATAGTGCTTGCATTAATGATAGTGAAAACTGATCAAATGGAGTTCTACGCATAGCAACACATAAAGAGAGGTGCTGAGCATTCCTTCCCGTCAGGGCCTATATATTTCTTTTTAGTTTTAAACCCAAAATAAGTCCTGGCTGGTGTGGCTCAGTGGGTTGAATGCTGGCCTTCGAACCAAAGGGTCTTAAGTTCGATTCCCAGTCAGGGCACATGCCTGGGTTGTGCACCCAGTTCCCTTTGGGAGACACGTGAGAGGCAGCCACACACCGATGTTTCTCTCCCTCCCTTTCTTCCTTCCATCCCCTCTCTAAAAATAAATAAATAAAGTCTTTAAAAAATAAAAAATAAACTCTAAATAGGGCCCACAGTCTACTCCCTCCCCAAATATTTGTGTAAAACTAGATACCAATAACTTATACAAACAGAAGGCTAAATGTCCAGTACTCCGCTCTTCTGGGAGCTTTCCATTGTGTTTGGTGCTAGTTTGCCGCTGTGTGTGTGCGTAAAAATCAGGTCTTTAAGAAGGAGTTGAATGGACGCCAATAGGTCATCTCCCCTGATGAGCAGACTGGCTTTAGTATGATTATTCCTGCCCGGCGTAAAGACTATTCTGCACGCTCTTGAGCAGTCGGAAATCACTTATATTTGAGATTTTCAAAGTAAGCGAAGAACCTGACTTTTTTTGCTGAGTCCCAATTCTGCCTGTGAACTTGGGTACCAGAGAGTTCGGCAGGAAAGGAAAGGTGCCTGGGAGTTTGGGAGTTGCACCAGGTTTGTCTCGCACTTCCCACGGAGAACAGTCTAATAAATTGGGGGAAGAAGTTGTGGGAAAGGAAGGAGAGCAGTCTCGTCCTCCTCTTTCAGAAATGCACCTCGGCCTGAGATTTGGGTATTATTTCACTGTATTTATAAGAACTACCGCCGCACTCCCTGCAAAACACACCCAACTGCCTTGACTTCCCATTAAAATCAGCAACTGAGCCCAAAGAGGGAATGAATGAGGAGCGAGGGGAAGACAAATCAATAAATAAAAGTGAGCGCGAGTGGGGGAAGGGGAGAGAAGGGAGAGAGGGAGCGCCTAGGACGCCAGACGGCGGCAGGTTCAATTAGCTAAACAAAGAAATCATGGCGGATTGTTTACACTTGGCAGCTCCCAGGCTGCACCGACCACCCGTCCCGAGCCGCCACCGCCCCCGAGGAGTCGGCCGAGCTGCCCCAGCGCCCTGGCCGGGTAAGTGATGCCGGCGCGGGCCCGGGGCGCGGCCACCGCGCGCACCGCCCCCGCTGCCACCCCGCCCTGCCGGCCCCCGGCGCCCCCCCCCCCGGCCCCGCCACTCCCCCTCGTCAATCGCCCTAGCCCCCTCCTCCTGCCCCCGGCGCAGCTGGGCTTCTTTCGGATTTCTGTGACGCTGTGGCTCTGTTGCTTTGCTACTGCTGCTCCTAAATGCTGCCGCTGCTGCAGCATGGGGAAGGGGTGGGGAGACCTGGGGTGGGGGCAGCAGAGCAACCTTGGGAGCAGGACTCCCTTCCACGTGCTTGTTGTCTCTTAGGGTCAGACCCTCTCCTGCTGGGCCAGCTCAGCTGGTGGCCCTCGGTCTTGCTAGCCTTGCGCCTCTGCCTCCAGGACCCAGGCTTGCGCGCTGCAGCCAGGAGGTGGGACCTGGCAGTGACCCCGCGGAAAGTACGAGGGTGGAGGGCAGGGATGGCTAATGAAATACGTGGCCCCAGGAACGGTCACCTCTTCCATCTTCAGGGTCAGTAGGCTTCCTTCGCTGTTACCTGCATAGCTCTCTTGCCCACAATCCCCATGACCTTTCTCACCCTCCCTTCCTCCTCCTCTCAGTAGTTCTCTGAGGCAGCCTTTAAGGTTGAGAACCTGCACAAGAGGTCTTACCTCTAAAGGCTGATCTGGCCAAAGGCGCCACGTTTGTGAGAGCTTTTCTAAAGGCCAACTCTTTCTTCATCTTTTTGGCCCCAGGGTTCACTTTTTTTTTTCCATAGGATAAAACTCTCTTGTTCCTACAAAGGCTTTTAGGCCCCTGTCTTTGTGCAGAGGTCAGCACAGCGATACTAGGACATTGGCTAATGAGGATGGGAGGCAAATAAAGGCAACAAATAGGGGGAAAACAGAGGGCAATGCCATCACCAACAGTAGGGCTCTCTATATTCCCAGGAAAGATGGTTTCCTTTGCAGGAATCCTTCAAGCATCATGGGCACGAATGATATATTTCCTTTGTAGAGAGGAAAACCAATCCTTAGGTCCTTCAAGTCAATCTCAATTTTCTTTTCAATTAAAATTGAATGTTTAGTGAATTTAGTACTTGTGTTTTCTCATCTTCATGCTTGCCCTTTCCAGAATCTCTATTAATGTATCTTACCTGTGTCCTATTTGAGGAAAAAAAATCAGCCAAGGACTGTGTGCAAGAGCAGGACGGGAGTTGGTAGCATTCGCCTTGGCACAGGCTCAAGTGGGGACTAGGGCAACACAACCAAGCCCAGTTGCTTCTTTTGCACTTATCCTTTTGTGTCTCTGACACCTCAGGACTGACAGGTTGCTAGTAGACATTGTAAATTGTAGTTCATCAAATTGCTCTATCACCTGAGAAAGAAAAATGATGCTGTTTAAAAAAAATCTTGTTATCATAGCAATCATTATATACTTTCTATACAAATATGATTAAAGTGAATGAATTTTTTATTCATAATTTTTATTATAGCCTTTCAAAGCCCCATCTGGAATAAGGTATGCTCCTACTTTTCCTTTCCTTTCCCTTGAAAGTAGTAAATATTGAGTAATTGAATCTTGTTTATTAGATTGAACCAAATTATATCTTTTTTTTGCTTGTTAATCACCAAAACAACTTTCTATCCAACCCATTACATCTTTACTAAAGCAAAACTTATTTTACAATTACAATTTGGCAGGCAAATGCTTATACCTTACCATCTTACTACTCAATTCTTTTTGACCCACTGATACTTCAATAACTAAGATTAACTCACAGAGCAGGATAGGAATGGGAATGGCTAGCAAGCCTTTGCTAACTCAGGAACTCTGAACTTACTATGGTCAGAAGCTCCCATTGAAGATTGTAAATGTCTATTTTCCCTGTTATGTGGACATTAGAAAAACAAGTTGGTGCTTCCATAAAGAGCTTCTACCCAGACACTTAATTCACCATTTAGCTTGAGATTCCATTACTCAGTAACCCCAAGCACATTCTCATAAATGGATTTTATGTTGACTCTGTGCCCATACTAGGTCAGAGATCATAATCATGGAAGGAAGTGAACTGGCCTCCAAAGTGACTTTAACAGAAGCAGAAAGATCAGTCTTTAGGTTATAGATCTTGCTGACCCATTAAGGGTCAATAAATTAGTAGACTGCACTTGAGTTGACACTTCTGATCCCAACTTAATGGGTTGATTAACTGATGGCTACTATCTTCATTATGGTCTATTAGTACATTGTTAAACCTGAACTTAGAGTAAGAAATTGTTTTTATGTTTACTCTTTAGTTCCCAAGGTTAATCAATATTTATCATGGCCTTAACATTTTTTCAACTGAAGAGATTAGTTAAATAAACTCATTGGTGGAAAAAGGAAGATTTAATACTATGACTATATATGACTTTGGGATGCAAAATATATTCTGGTTTAAGAATTTGCAATATACACAGAAATATCCAATTAGAAACACCATCTCCAAATGGAAAAATACATATAATAGAAACATTCAGGATTTAAAATTAACGTTTTTCTCTTTAGTAGCTAGCACCATGACTCTTATATTCTGAGTGCATTTTACTGACTGTCAAATTTAATGTATGATATTAGACTTGAAATGATTGTTTGTGCAACTTCCTGGCTAGGAATAGTTCCTTGTCTTCAATATCTAAGCATGGACTTTGCCTACCAGGGAGTGTGAGTCTTAGACCCCAATGAGGCACACATTTGTTATCAACATGTTAGAAGTCAATCTCTTGACTGTACTTTTAAATCCTTTGCATCTTTCTTCTTTCCTGGCCTTCCTGAAATTTCTGGAACATTCCAAGGTAGTTGGGATCTTGGTGGAATGGATATATCATCAGTGATTAGTCTTTAATTTCACCATCAATATGTCAATAATATTAGGAAACTGCCTAAAAAGATGGCAAAATTTATATTTCCAACCAGATTAGGAGTTGTGGAGATGGTTTGCTTCCTATGGAACTTCATTCAAAACTCAGTCTGTTCTTCTGTCAGCTAGGCTGCAAAAGGAGCAGTAATTCCAGTAGAGATTTTTGAATTGATTCATCAGTAAACATTTATTAAAATGAAAGCAAAAACAAAACAAATCCAATAATTATTCTATAGAAAAATATAGTAGAATTAGGGTATTTTTATATCTCTAAAATCAGGGCTAAGAAGGTTGTCAAGGAAGTCTGATAGTTTCAAAGCCAATGAATTGGTTTCCAGAATCATGAGAGGCCACTGGATTCGGCAAAGAGGAGATCATCGATGAACTTGGGGTGGATAGTGTTGATTGGGGGAGTAGGATCAGAGGCAAGAGTGTGGGAGGACAAAGAGAAAGAGATGGTAAAAAAGCTGTAGTAGACAATTTTAATGAAGAATGTCTCAGGATGACGAACTTGAAAGGTGCTATGGTTGACAAATCCTCAGTTCACAAACCCAACTCTCAAAGAAAATAGGATCGTAGTAGGAACAGAATTAAAAGAGCATTAAGTACATTAAAAACCCAATAGCAAATAAAAGCTGTGGAAGACACCTGTCTTCAAAACTAGCCACATTTGTCTGCATTAAAAGCCTGTACCAACGTGTAATCCTCTTGAATCGTCTTTAGTCATTTAGACACATCGCCATAGGATTGTGATCAGCCAAGGCAGAGGGTCCCCAAGCTCTAGGGTACACAGATTAGTTTTGGCTTTAAGGTATTTGAGGCCATTCTTACTTGAAAGTCAATGTCTTTTACACTTGCTTTCTCCCTTATTTCATTTTCTTAAGCCTTGACAAATTGCTTTTCTAACTACATAGGCTTTCTACAAGTTATCTTGGTATTAGGGGAAATTTCTCTCTTTTTGAGGGGGGAGGTAGGGGTATGCATCTGGTGTCATATCTGGTGTCCTCTAACTCTTTAGAGGATGTGCTGTGAGCAGAGGCCTCTGTGCAACTCTGGACTACACAGCCCACCGGAGAAGGCAGCCACCTTTACTATCCTGTCCTGACACTTATGAGATTGAACTGAACCGATAATATATACAAAGATTATAGGCTTTATACTTGTAATGTATAAAGTGAGTTATTTTAAAATTTGTTTGGCAAGACCTTGATTTATTATGAATGTTATATTGTGAGAAAGGGAGAAGGAAAAGCAAAACATTTGGCTTTGACAATCTGCAGATAGATATGGGTTTATTTTACATAGGAATTTGATCACTAAGGTGGCTTTGAGGTATGCTGTGTGTTTGGAGCATTCGTGGGGGCTGCTATGAGTCAGAAGCTGTGGAAAACAAAGTGGAGTAACAAATAATTGTCTTCCCCGCATCTTCACTGCTGCTTACCACAGAAGTAGCAGCAATATAGATAAACAAGGCTGTAGAGCAAGGCTAGTCCAAATCTGTGGAACCTACTTTAAGGAAAAGCAGAATTTCAAAGGAGCACCAGCTCTTATCATCAGTGGGCTTCCAGGTAGTGAGTAGGAGAGCTAGTAGGAAAAGAATCTTGTTGGGGTAAGAGGATGACCAGACCTTGCTGAGAAGCCAAGGCCCTGCCTTGGTCACAGTTGGGCTCCATTACTACCACTATTCATGCTGGAACCAGGCAGGCAGATGACGAATCAGAAAGAGAGGTAGGCTTCACATGGTGGGGGTTAGTTGGAGGCGTGGGCATTGGCTGAGAACTCTTTGTAGAGGAGCAGCAGACCTAACCCTCTTGCCAAATCCCACTCACCAGTGGGTTTGAGTTTTTAATGTTCTATTGTGTCCGTTTTGTGAGTTTTTTTGGGAAGGAGTGTCCAAAGAAGAAAGATTGGAGGGACAGGTAGGAAAAGACAGGAGGTGATAAAAATAGGGAAACAAAATGAAACTCCAGGCTTAAAATATAGTAAAACATTCAGGATATAATGTTCTAAAGGTGTAGAGTCTGAAAGCAAAAACCACATGTTCAAATAAAACTATGTGTCTAAGATTATATATTTCCAACATTGCATTGGAAGTTAGTTTAACTTGCTCTGAATTAATGTGTCAAAATTCTTATATCAAGTCTTTGTGTGTTGCCACAGCTCAATGAAATTTTTAAATCCAAAGTCTATGCTTATACAACACATTTGTCAAAGAGCCATCCTTTCCACATGAAAGCTTCTAAAGATAGCCCAGGTGAAACTGAGCACTGGAAAGAGACAGTGAGTTTGACAATGGCATTTTATTATCCATTTCCACAGTTTCCACTATACCGACACATTTTGAAAAGTATATCTTCTTGAAGGCATCACATATGAATTAACGCAACTGATTAAATGACAATAACTTCCTGGCTAAAACAAAAACAATGCAATAAATACCAAACATCTTTCCTGTTTCAAAATTGGTTAAAGAATGATTACACACACGCATGCACGCGCGCGCGCGCACACACACACACACACACACACACGAGAGGCTCTGTGCATCTCTAAGAATATCACACGATCAAGAACACACGTAAAACTCAACATATTGAACATTCACATCAACAGCCCCTGAAACATCAGTGTTTTATTTCACTTTCTATGGCTACCTCAAATTTTCAGTAGTCTTTACTTTAAGAATAATATAGAAGTTTTCTATTGCTGTTTTTAAGATTACTATAAACTCTGTGGTTTAAGACAACACAATTTATTACCTTAGAGTTTTGTAGGTCAGAACTCTGACAGAGGGTTGCATTCCTTTCTAAGGGTTCTTCCGGAAACGCATTTCCTTGCCTTTTCCAACATCTAGAGGCCACCCACATTGCTTTGCTAGTTAGTGGTCCTCTTTCTCCACCTTGGTGTTCCACCTTTCCAATCCTTCTTTCATCTTTCTCTACCCAGAGCTAGGAGCGGTCACTGTGGTTTGACTGGGCGTGCCTGAATAGTCTCTCCGTCTCATGGTCTTTAACGGTAAGGTCTTTACAAAATTGCTTTTGTCATAGAAGGTCTTACATGCACAGATCCTAGAATTAGGATGTGGACATCTCTCTGGGTGTGGGGGAAGAGGCATTATTCTGCACAATTTTCAATTATATTTTCTTCCTAACTTAATTGTGCTCCCCCTAGGAGCAGACAAGGCAAGGATCCTAGTGCCTCAGGTTTATTTGGCAATAATACCAAGAAATGTTGATAACGGAGTGGGGAAAGGAGATAAAGAATAAAAGACAAGAAATGGTGTATCATCAAAGAAGTGGTCACTGGGATATTGGAGTTTAATCCCATTGGGATACTCTGAGGGACAGTGTAGAACTCAAAGTTGTTCTGATGGAGGGGTGAGGAAAATTCAGCATTTATCCTCAAAATCCCTGTGCTGATAGGTTCAGGCTGCGTTTAAGTGTTACCTCTCTGGCACTCCTGGCTTGGCCAAGCATGTTCCTTCCACCAGGCTGACGATCTCAAGCAGAGATCACAGGTGTTCACAGCAAGCAGGCTTCAATGTGAAGTAAATGCTAACAGTTTATGTGTGGGGCACCAATGGGCATGTCTCAGGTTTAATTCATCACCAAGGCCTACCTTTTATTCTTCCTCCATCATTTCTCTGACGCATCCCTCTTTCTATTGCTACAATTCAGACCAGCTTCTGTGTCACTCCACTAACCCTTCCTTTCCACCTCAAGTTCTGTTTCACTACAATTTGTACTGTATATGCCTTCAAAGTTTGTCTTTCTGAAAACATGACTTTTATTGTGTTACTCAAAGAAATAGGCAAGCAAGCAAGCAAACAAGAGTCTTCACCAATTTCCTATTACCTATGTGAAAATTAAAAAAATTAAAATCCTTAGTCTGGCCTTCAGGTACATCCATTCTGGCCCCAGCCTACCTTATCTTTGTCAATTCTTATACCAACTTGTGTTTATCAGCTTTTTCCTGACCCTTGAGAGCAAGATAACTAAATTAATTTACGTATTTTTCCCCCCATAGTTCATAATCTTTTGGATCTAAGCCTTCATGATATGGAACATTTCACCTGACACAGGTCAAACACTCATCTCATTAATCTCTTTACTTGTCTCATTACTATTTTTAAGCCCATCTTACACTTTCTTTATGCTCTTGGTCGTAGACTTTCTTTTTCTAGGCTAATGATCTAATCCTTGCTGATCTAATCCTTCAAGTTTCGGGTGAAACCTTTCCCTTCTCTATTTAGCCTTCCATTAGCCCATCCCAGCTGGAAGTGAGAGATCGCTCTTTTCTGAACTCTTTAAAGCTACCATTTTAGCTTTTATTATTTTTTGTTCATAATTTTAGCTATCTTTTCATAGTAGCAGGTAAGTTTAATCTTTTTTAGACAAGTTTTAAGGCATTTGAAGATAATAGTACATCATATCTTTTTGCCTCTCAAATCCTAAAATGTTTTGCTTAGAGCATGTATTCTTCAGCTATTTGTTGATATCTGTGTTAAACACAAATAATCTCCTTTTGGGAAAATATAGAGCAGCACATATTTTGACCAAAGTAAAAACCGATAAAGGGAAAAGCATTAGCATTTTGGTGACATGTGCTTCTACTGTGCTACAGAGCAATTTATTACTTGAGTTGATGTTAAAAGAATCTAGTTCTTTTTTTCTTTCTTCAAGCAAGCAAATTTTGAAAAGCTAAAGATACCAACAGGTTTGAAACTAAGATATCTTAAAAGTATAGAAGTTTGAATATGTCACTCTATTCTTAAACCAGTGCAAAAGGCTGTGGTGAGAATTACAAAGGATCTTTTCATTTTTGAAAACTGATGAGGGACATTTAAAAACTGTTTGGGCTCTTTCATTTAAAATTTTCTCATTTAAAATCTGATTTTAAAAGAATCTAGGATATGACTGCACTTGCAAGGCAAAAATATCCAGTAGCTTCTTGGATGCTGGTTCTTCTATTTTCCATTGGAAAAAAAAAATCCCTGTTTTCATTTTGATCTTGTGAGTGAAGGAGGTGACTGTGAAAAGCTAGGAAGCCTTGTGGTTGATCCTTATGGGATCAGCATAGCTTTTCTTCTGTGCACAGTGGTACACACCAAGGCCTGTGTTTTGTGTTGCCTTTTTACAGTTGGAAATCGTATTTCACAATGATTTTAATCTGGTTCTTTGGACCAACAATGGCATCACAAGTACTGCCAACAGAATAAAGTTATCTGGCAGCAGGGCATAATTTGCTCATCTCTGACCTTATTAACACCAATCGATTGAGTTAATAAGCAACACAGATTATTAATAATAATGCAGATGACTAGCCCAGGAAAAAAAACCCTGTACAACCAAAGGAATGAAGGGAAGAAAGCATAAGAGTGGGTACTAGTAACATTCTTTAGTAGTCTTCAATCCTAGGAGTTTAAAATACTCCTAGGCTCTGGGCCTGGGCCCTGTCTCCAGAGATTCTGAGGCAATAGGGTTTGGGTTTTGTTTTGGACATCAGCATCCTGAAATAAACTCCAGGTGGCCAAGAATCACTAATCTAACCCCTATCATCTTCTGCATACTGACAGAATATGGATATTGCAGATTGCAGAGTTTATAGACAGTATAGATATTATCTATTATCCTCTCCTAGGCAATAGCAGAGTTGAGCAAGCAGACCTGGCAGCATTAAGAGGAATGACTCATGTCCACACAACAGGAGTCTGAGCTTAATTTCGGGTCCCCTGACCCCCAGCCCACAGTCCTTTCCTACTTGAAGTGCGGTGCTTAGACCAGCAGCAGCACCTGGGATCTTGTTAGAAATCTACCCCTGACCTCCTGAATCAGAATCTGCTTTTCAACAACTTCTTGCAGGTGATGGGCATTCACACTCCTTTGCAAAGTCCTCACCCTAACCGTTGCTTAACTTCATTTCTGAGAGCCTGGAGTTTCATTTAACTCCATAGTTTCAACATCCAGCATAGAGCCTGGCACTTGGTAGGTAACTATTGGTTGAATTTTAAATTGCTTTGTGTTGTAAAATATGTTAGACACAAACTTTTGAAAAATTATTCTTTGAATGAATGAACTTGATTATCCTTTTGATATACTGTTCAACATTTCATCTTTATGAGCCTTTATTGAGTACCTGTTTTATGCTAAGCACTGTAACTACAAAGGTACCTAAGATACTTTCTAGGAGCTCACTGTCTAGTTGGGGGAAAGAGAGGGGCAATGAACAGATGTGATAACACTGTTGGGTAAGAGACAGTGGAAATATTGTGACATAAGAGCCCACGATGTTCGCTATGGGAACATGGAGAAAGAACATTGAGTCTGGGACTTTGGGGTGGTCTGACATGGTCTCTCGGGTGGCGTTGAGGTTTTTAGGGCAAGTGGAAGCAAAGTTAACTCCAGACAGTAATCAGGAGTTAGCCAGCTGATGGAGGTGTGGGGATGCAGGCAGCACTGTTCAGAGGGCATGACGAAGAAAGAGAGAGAGCAGCTCAGGCACAGAGGGAAAACCACCGTGGGAGTAGCTGCTCTTGGTAATAGAGTAGAAGGAATGGAGTAGAACCCTGAGGATCACAGGAGGTGGGGTGCAGGGAAGAGAAGGTTCCTATATTTTTCACTTGCCTGGCTTTAGATATAAAGGAAAATATTTAGACAACACGGGGCAGGTCAAACATTTTAGACTTTGGAAATATTAATTGCATGTTAACTGGGGTATGTATTACAGCTCTGAGTCTGATGATATTGTAACTGTGCTCCTTTGGTCTGTATTCTTATAGCAACGTAACACTCAGAATTGACAAAAAACAAATGAAGGGCCAGTCCAATCCAGACAGAATCACCCAATTCCAGAACCTTCTAAGTACCTTTCCTTCTCAAATGAGGCCATGGGTCTAGACCTGTGCTGTCCAATGCAGTAACGACTTAGCCTTATGTGGCTATTATATGCTTGAAATGTGGTTAGTCCAATTCTAGTTGGGCTGTAAGTGTAAAATACCCATTAGATTTTGAAGACTTATTACAAAAGAGTAAGCTATCTCAATAATATTTTATATTGATCACATGTTAATATGCTAATATTTGGGGCACATGGGGATTAAATAAAATGTATTAAAATTAATTTCACCCTCATTTTCTAAATGTTGCTATGAGAACATTTAAAATTATATATTTGGATCATATTATATTTTGTGGGCAGAACTGGCCTAGACTATTTCAACCTGAAGAGGCAATCGAATAATCAATTTTTTTTTCACCATGGAAACACAGTTCCAATTACATCTGCGCCTCCAGATGACATGGACATGGTTTTGCTTTAAAGTTGTAGAGGCACCTTTTCAATGGTTATGCCACATTGGGGTAAAGTCAATAAGTAACAGGTAAAACTTTACCTTTATCAAGTATTTTTAAAGTATTTATTTTAGTATATATTTTTAAACATCACTACATCTATTTTTATTTCATGGTTAGGCAGGTTTATGACTTGTCCAACTCTCTCCCTCCAAAGGCTGAATAAAATGCCAGTGTCAAATACACCCTCTCTAATCTGTATTATTTGACATACACGAGGTAGGACAGAGCTTTAGGTTCTATTTTCACTTCCGTGCAGATGTGAAAGTTCCAGTTAATGAGAGCGTTGTGCAAGTGTTTGTGTTTCAGGAATGAAAGGCTCCCTGAATCTGCCTTAAAGCTGTAGATATTCTGCACATGGAATAAAGTGACATGCTCAAATTAACTGTGGCCAGACAGATCCACATGATGTGAATGCAAATGTTTGAGTCTTGTTCAAATTAAGGTTCTTGGTCTCGGGGAAAGCTCTCTCTCACTAGGCAAGTCAGAATCACTGTATCTCACTCTCTACTGGGACATGCAGTAGCTCAAGATTTGCATTCAACTCACCTGAGAGATTTTATTCAGTACATTTACTTAAATATATTTAAAGGGAACTTCTTTAGTGGTCGAAAGTCAGTCCACGTTTTATTTCTTTGGTTTTGGAGAATTTCAAAAATCTTTATATGCTTTATATGCAGTGGTTGCATGGTGAATTGGAGAGACTCTATGGAGGCTGGAACTGAGTTTTGGAGTTAGCAGACAGGAATCCGTGCCTCACCGTCTGGTGATCAGAGGCCAGTCAGTTCACCAGAAAACAAGTTTCTGAAGGAGTGTTTCCTTGGATTGCTATTTCTACAAACATTATTTCTCTGAAAGTCAGTTCACCAAAATCCAGTCCCCCTATTTTTGGAATGACCAATGTGGCAAATCACTGATTTATCAAAACTTTTCTTTTAGTAAGCTTCCCTAAAGTTTATAGCAAATCTTGTGGTATAAGGTGATGGCAACAACTTTGGGGATATTCCATAGTTTAGTTTAGTTTGGTCTAACTCTTCTTAGTTTCTATTCCTGCTGCAGCCACTTTACACTTAGTCGATAGGCTCTGAACAAACTTCAGTATTATCCAGGTTTTCTCAGTGTATTAGTCTCTGACTTTGGGAAATTATAATTAGTGGTTTTAAAATCATAGTATGTGCTTATCTTAAAAATCAAGAATTTATATAAGTAATAAGGATAAGGTGAGTTTCTTGCCACCCAACTCATTTTTTAATGTTTAATTTTTTCCTTTTTATTGAATTTATTAGGGTGACACTGGTTAACAAAATTATACAGGTTCAAGATGCACAATTTTACATCATCTGTACACTTGCTATGGCAAAACAAACAAACAAACAAAAACACTAAACAATATTAAACTCAATCTTCAAAATATCATTAAGTACTATTGAACCATCCCAATGCAGCTCAGTTTGCTAGAAATTTTATAAAATGCAGAAAGGTTCTGACTTCTCTTTGTTGTATTGACTTGGTCCAAGTTTGTAGGAAAATTTGAGATGAAAGGCAATACTATTATTAAAAGCCATAGCAAAAGGTAGGAATGCCTAGAAAGACCATATAATTGGGACCTCAGATTTGACATATACTAGCCATCAATACAAAATGAATGTAAATTCCTAAAAGTTTTGCCATGAAGACAAAATTAAAACAGCTAACAAAAACTTTAAAAAATAGTCTTCCAAACTTTAACTCCTATGGGTAGTATTAATTGCTGTAAAAGTGATACTTTAAGGAAAGCAGTTATTGGTAAATTCAGCAAATTCTTCAAATTCATCATTTGATAAATTGGTCAATTGGTGAATAGATTTTGAGCATATTTCCCTAAAAGTATACAACTTGGGGCAATGTAGTCAACCATTCTAAGTCTCGCTCGCTTTATTCTGTGAATGGGGATGATAAAGATGAGTATGTCTTAGGCAGGGGTGTCCAAACTTTTGGCATCTCTGGGCCACACTGGAAGAAGAAGGGTTGTCTTGGGCCACACAGTAAATACATTGTGACACATAATCACACAAAATTCTCACAATGCTTTAAGTAAATTTACGATTTTGTGTGGGGTCGCATTCATAGCCATCCTGAGCCACAAGCAGGCCACAGGCTGCACGTTGAGCACCCCTGTCTGAGGGGTTTTGTGAGTTAACATATGCCACCTCATATTTAGTAGAATAAATGTTGTTTCCTTTTCCATGGAGTGAAGGTCCATCTATGGTTGGGCCACTAACCAACTGTTGACACAAATTGTTCATGACAATTTTCTGCACCTTAGCTTTGTTAACTGTAAATGTGAAGGGATTTGACTAAATTATCTCTAAGATCTCCTTCTACCCAGAGTATTCTATGGTATTAAAAACAAAAATAAGCTTTGGCCTGCTGAAGCAAGACTTGCTTAGATTTCAAAACTTCTGATGCTGGGGCTCCACATAAGGATGGGTTTTAGAGATTAAGGTGACTGGGTCACTAGTGCTAATTATGAAGAGGCTCTCTGAGTTGTTTGCTATGATCCTAAATATTTCTTTGTTCCAGAAATCCCCAGGTGAGGTGCTGTTTAACAACCCAAAGGGAAAATAAATTTGGCCCCAACTAAGCCATGGGTTGAGGAGGGGTGGTGGGAGGGAAAAACCTGACTCCCTGGGCATCTCTGGTGGCCCTTGGCTTCGACCAGATGTCTGAGTGTTCTTTCAGCTCCAAAACGCCCTACATACACTGATGTGCATCGAGTATGGAGGCGTGATGCGAAGGGCGCCGGAAAGCTGACTGGGTACTTACTGGCGTGTATACCAAGAGTGAGTGAACCATTGGTTTCTGTCCCTATCTACTCTTCCCTGGGCTTTTGGTTACTTATCAGTATTGTGCATTTACTTGCTATCCTAAATACTCTCTCTTTTATCAAAATGAGATCAGCACACACATAACTATCACAGCATCTGAACATTTCTGTGCAAAGCAAGTCTTTATTCTGGTGGGAGTGAACAGTACTTGTGAATTCAAATTAGAGTAATAAATAAAAACTTTTTTTTAGAGCAGATCGACATGCTTCTGTTGAAAACAGCCATTGCCTAATTTAAAATGCTATAGAAAACCCCAACGCTTTCTTCTTCATATTTTATCAAGTTAGAGGTTTTTCCCCAAACACAGCAAAGTTTACAAATGTACTGATTGTGTATCCAGTCAATGCTGCATCCTTAGACCAACTGCTTTTCCCTGTGTGATTTTAAGTCTGTCTTCAGGACTTCTAAACAAAGTAGAAAGCGCACACTTTCTTTACATTTCCACCCATAAAATGCAGCACAAATCTCACCACATTTACTCAGGGGAAAATGAAAGAGACATCTCTGTGCTCTAGGAACCATTGACAGAACATATTGCAATCTTTTCATTAAGTTCACACAAAATGAGGATTTAACGCATGGGCAAAACAGCCCATCCCTAGAGGTTCCGTTGCCCATAATCCCACCTTGAAAATAGCTCCATATTAATTGTTGCAGCCAAGTGGACACGGAGTTTTACTGCTCGGCACTCCCACTTCACAGATAACTGCAACTGTGGAAACCTTTGTTTTTCATTTGCTAACACATCATTATTCAAGCAAATATTTCATTAGTTGGTTTAAACCCAGAAATTCCATGTGGATCAAGCTAAACATAACTGTCTTTCCTGTATTTGGATCTTAACTGTGTGACTTTTAGAATACTTAGAAGGACATATAGGGGTAAGTATCACATATATATAAATATGTCATGTTTGAATATTCATCTTTCATAAGCTGATAATTTGCAGATTGATCATCCCCATTACCAAAGAACCAGCTGAAGCTTCCTTTAAGTCACCACAGTCCTAGTTAGTTTAAAATACGATTCGATTTCTAAGTATTTTATTTTCACTTCACTCCTGGGATGCATTTATTGTTTAAAGTGAGGTGCACCTGGATGAAATGAATGTTTATAAATTCTGGCATACCTTTTCCATTTCTGTGCCTCAGGTTGTTAACTGCTGAAATCTTACTTTATCTGAAATTATGTAGTTCAGCCTATTAATAAACCCAGAATAAGTGAGTTCCCCAAAGAACCATTGAAACATATATTATACTTATTTCCTTAAAACAAAGAAAACACAATTTCCTATATGGTAAATCCCTCCCTACCCACAATTCCACCTCACAAATAGGAAGACCTCAGTTGTGTTGGGGGACTACACAATTTGCAGTTCTGGTATGGTTAAACAATCCTGGCACATAATCAGCCAGTAGGACTAACGTGCCAATTTTGAATTGTTCACTGTTTTTATTATAGGTTCTAGGTTTCAGATGAACAGGAGCCTCCTATTGCTTTTATAGCAGGATATTAAATCGCAGCCTCTGGCAAGCGGCACCTGCCCTCTTCCTGGCATGCTCTAGTTAGTTGTTGGCCATGTGATACTCTAATGTGATGTATATTTTGTGTTTTGCTCTATGTGGGGATATAAATGTTGGGAAACAATTTCCCCCTAAGGGTATGCAACCTATAGTGTCAGGTCTTGATAAAGCCTCCACACAATTAAAATTGAGTGTGTATGGAAGGTCCTGTCTTCCACAGGGTGTTTTGAGGGGTGAATGAAAAAAATTGTATAAGAATCTTAGACGAATGTATGTAATATCTTGCTCCCTTTGGATGGAAATTCCCTGAAAGCTCTTTTGCCCTAGCCATCTATTATATTGGCTACACAGCCTAGGTGTTTAACACAGCCTATTGTATAGAGAATTCATCATACATATATGCTGATCCCTTGTCTGTCCTCTGTAAGGAGATCAGTATGTTCTGCCCTAAAATGGAAATTAGGAGTATTTGAAATAATTAGTAACCACTGAATATACTATCCATCTTTATGATTTATCTATGAATATTCAATCATAGATTTTTTAAAAGTTGAATGAATAAGACAAAGATTTTTTTAAAATTTCACTTTCTGAATTTCAGCTCAGAACAATGTGTAAGTCTATTATTAAAATAAAAGACAATTTTAACATCCTTAGTTTTGGCATTAACAGTATCTGAATTTTATTATTATGGTAATTTTCTTAAAGGTTCACCTTCCAGATTTACCTAGCCTACAACTTATTACTCTGTTAAAAATGGCAATTTTATTTGTTAATACACAATTGTAGGACAATGAATGGATTCTTGAAATGTAATGTACATTTAATCTTTATCTCAGTAATTTACTAAATCACAAAAATAGAGCATCATAGACTTAAAATAGATCTGAAAATTCTCCAGCCCAACCACCATCTGATACTGAAATCACCTTTAAAATATTTTTTCAAAACCATCTTCATATGTGTACCTCAACTGTAATGAAGTGACCCCAAGACTGGGCTTCTATCCAATGTCTGAAGCAATTTCCTCTCCACCCCCAAACTTCAGAGCACTGCTCAACACACTTGATTAAGAGGAAGATGAGGCATCTCTGAACCAGAGAAGAGGTCACTACAGTCTCTTAGTCATTCTTTATCGAGAGTGTGTCACTGAATTTTAAGTTTAAACATGTGATGTGCCCTTAGCAATTGGGCTTTTGTTCCTAACTTTCTCAGAGTCTTTGAAAAATTAGATCCAGGTACCACAAGTCTATCATTGAAATTTGAAATGGCATAATTGGCAGTGGTGTGCTTAAACAGGCTCTTGCCAGAAACAGTGGTTTGGCAGTTAAGTGACACTCTAGTCAACTGATATCCCTTTGGCTAGCTTGAAATCAGTCTTGGTGAAAGTATTTATACCACAGAAATTGGCAAATCATTTAAATCATCATCCTAAGATATTCATCATTGAATATGAACAAAGATAACAGATGAAATGCATTCCAGATACACTGCCTATGGGAAACCAATGCTGGAAATTCCTGACCAAGATAGAGGTGTAGGTAGATACACTTTGCCTCCTTGCACAACCAAAAGAAAGACAACAATAAATTTAAAAACAAAAAAATAGCCAGAACTGCCAGAAAATCAAACTGTATGGAATTCTAATGACCAAGGAGTTAAAGAAGAAGCTGGTAGAAGGGGTGGAGATGGGCAGCTGGAGTAGAGAGGACTTAAGGCAAGGTGGCAGCTGGTGGACTGGGTGGTCCCACATTTGCATGTGGATAAACCAAGAGGAACAACTGGGAAGCAAGACAGATGGCACAACCCAGGGTTCCAGTGTGAAGAAATTAAGCCTAAGAACTTCTACCTGTAAAAGTCTGTGAGAGTTGCAGTAGTGGGAAACACTTTCATCCTCACAGGAGAGTTCGTTGGAGAGACCCACAGGGTCCTAGAATGTATACAAAACCACCACCTGGGAATCAGCACCAGAAGGGCCCAATTTGCTTGTGGGTGGCAGGGGTAGTTACTGAAAGCTGGCTGAGAGCTGACCAAGCGGCATTGTTCCCTCCCCTACATACAGCACAGCAAGACAGCTACACTGGTCATCCCACCCTGGTGAATATCCAAGGCTCTTCTCCTTACTACATAATAGGTGCACTGACACAAAAAAATTATGGCCCAAATGAAAGAATAGATCAAAGCTCCAAAAATAAAACTAAGCAATGAAGAGATAGCCAGTCTATCAGATGTACAGTTCAAAACAGTGGTAATCAGGATGCTCACAGAAATGGTTGAGTATGGTCACAATATAGAGGAAGAGGTGAAGGCTATGCAAAGTGAAATAAAGGAAAATGTACAGGGAACCAACAGTGACAGGAAGGAAACTGGGACTCAAATCAATGGTGTGGACCAGAAGGAAGAAAGAAACATTTGACCAGAACAGAATGAAGAAATAAGAATTCAAAAAAATGAGGAGAGGCTTAGGAACCTCAGGGACAACTTTAAACATTCCAACATCCAAATCATAGAGGTACCAGAAGGAGAAGAGGAAGAGCAAGAAATTGAAAACTTATTTGAAAAAATAATGAAGGAGAACTTTCCCAATATGTCAAAGGAAATAAACTTCCAGGAATACCAGGAAGCTCAGAGAATCCCAAACAAGTTGGACCCAAGAAAGCACACACTAAGGCACATCATAATCACATTATCCAAGATTGAAGATAAGGAAAGAATCTTAAAAGCAGTAAGAAAAAAGGAGAAAATAACCTACAAAGGACCTACAAAGGAGTGCCTATAAGACTTTAAGCTAATTTCTTGAAAGAAACCTTACAAGCAAGAAGGGGCTGGAAAGAAGTATTCAAAGTCATGAAAGGCAAAGACCTAATCTTTTGCTGGGTCAAAGACCCAGCAAAGCTATTATTTAGAAAGGCAGGACAGATAAGTGTTTCCCAGATAAGGTAAAGTTAAAGGAGTTCGTCATCACCAAGTCCTTATTATTTGAAATGTTAAAGGGATTTCTATAAGAAAAAAAAAAAAAGATGATCAAAACTATGAACAGTAAAATGCCAACAAACTCACAACTATCAAGAACTGAACCTAAAACAAACCCAGAAAAACAAAAACTAAGCAAACAACTAGAACAGGAACAGAGTCACAGACTTGGAGATCATGTGGAGGGTTATCAGTGAGGAGACAGGGAGGAGAATGGAGGAAAAGGTACAGGAAATAAGAAGTATGAATGGTAGGGAGAAAATAGAAGGAGGTTAAGAATAGTATGGGACATGGAGAAGCCAAAGATCTTATATGTATGACCCAAGGACATGAAGTAAGGTGGGGGAATGCTGGTAGGAGGAGGTACAGGGCAGAGGAGAACAAAGGAGAGAAAAAATGAGACAACTGCAATAGCATAATCAATAAAATATATTTTTTAAAAAAGAAACCAATGCTGAGAGGTTCTGGCTTTTAAAAATAAATATTATGGCAATGTAGATAACCATGGGAAACTGAAATATAGAACCTTATGCTAGAGACTTGCATAAGGTTGTGCAAAATCATCCTTTCTCCCAAGATAACTTGTTCTTTTGGGGATCAGTTCTTTAACTTCCTTGGGGAACTTGAAAATTTACTTAGGTGGTTGGCAGAAAACCAGTATTCTTTGCAAATATTGTATATGATAGAGTCATAGTTTTCGATAACTGATCTCTGAATGGAAAGTCTGAGGGTTGACTTGCAGGAGCAGTATACAAAGTAATGATAATCATTTTTTAAAAATCTGTGATTATGTATGGATGTGATAATCTGTAGCAGCACTATCAGATAAATAATACATATTTTAAAAATTTCTGTAATTACATGTTTACCCGATAGGCCAGAATGACTCTGTCCCAAGGAGCTGTTACAGACTGAGTACATAATACATGTTTTAAAGTCCATAATTACATATGTAAACGATAGACTATTGAGTAAATAATGCACATTTTAAAAAGTCCATAATTACATATTTACATGATAGTCTGTAAATTCTGTAATTACTTATTTACACAATAGACCATAACAGCTGTTACAGTCTATTATGTTAACTCTCATAGAATTATATTATGGATTTTTAAAAACACCATAAAGAACCTAAGAAATGGAATGATGGAAATGAAATCAAATATAAACTCATATTTACTATAACTCTCTCAAAAGAGGGCTATTCAAAGTTTAAACTATTTCAAGGTAAAACTCATGGCTGATACTTTATTGATAACTACTGACTTAAAATTTATTTGTAGAAATATGTAAGCTACAGAATCAAAGAGTAAGGAATAACTGGTAGTGTGATATTAGGACAAGTTTTTTACCATTTCCATAGATAAAACTTTTTGTTTATAACATAAATAAAACATTGTATGTAGCTTTTAATGTTTCTTAACCTCATTACAGTGAAGCACAATCATTAGAATTGTATTTATGTTCATTTATTCTTTCAGTGAAGTAGAATACCTTAGAGTTTGTACATGCTAATAAGATTTTGAGTTTGTGCATAGGTTATACATAATGATAATATACGCATTTGTATGTTTTTCATGAGGATTATAGTTGCTTTCTTATCTTTTATGGGTATTCATGGGTTAAGGACTCGTGGTACATTTTGTGTCAAACTTCTGATTTATTCTGAAGTTAAATACTACATCAATGCAACCAAATGAGACTTCTGTCCATAATTACTACTAACTAGCAGGGCTAAATCAAGCAAGTGAGAATCTGTCATTTAGTGAGGTTGGACCATATATTCTTAGTAACAAAAAACAGTATGGGAGAAACCTTTGATCCTGTTTGTTAGGTATTATTCTGTAAGATACTTGACAGCTTGAAATAAGTGAGTGCTTGATTTTCAGAGAGCTGTTATACAAAAATAAATCTTCATATTTCATAAAATTTGTTTTCACTTCATATTTGAGCTATAAACCCCTGACATTTTTCAACAACATCCACGAATGAGGTTATTTAAACCAGTGGCTTTCAAGTTTCTTTGATGGCTACTCTTAGGAAGAAATACTTTACATTAGGAGCTGGTATATACATGTATACAAAACCTTCACAAACCCTACATACCCTTATAAAATGTAATGCACTCTAATATATCTACTGTTTTCTTTTCCATTTTGTAAACATAGTGGTTGCGACTCACCAAGTTAGTTTCATGGTCTACAAAATGGGTCACTGCTGACAATTTGGAAACCATTGATTTAGACAAGGCTTTTTATTGCTGGAGTACACAAGACTTCCCTACTTTATTATATGTAGATAAAATCTGGTTAGATTTGGAATGGAAGCATTCTTGGTGAATAAAAGTTGTGTAGTCAAAGATTGACTCATTATTTAAGAACATAGAAATACATAGTAAAGACATAAATTTTCTCATCTATGTCTCTAGTGTTAAAAATCTTAAAATAAAGCATCCTACAGTACATTATTCAAAAGTTTTGGTTATTATTGAAGCTGTAGAAATTACTTAACGGAAGCTGCACAGAGTGATACATCAGCTTTCAGACTTGGAATGTCCTGCTTCAGAAAGGACTCATTTCATGAGCATTGTTGATGTTCCAGTGCAGATCTGGAAGCAGGAAAAAAAAAAGAATGAAAATACTACTGCAAAAATGATAAATGACCAGACAGAGATTTTCATCTCCTTTTTATGGTAAGGAAGTCTTTGAATAATGAAATTTCACAAGGTGTTGAAATGTATCTGAATTTTAATGAAAGAATTAATTTGAAATTAGGATCCCAAATGAAAAAGTCACCACTATTTATTTGTAAATAAAGTTGAGCATTCAGAAAATTGTTATTGGTTTACTCTCCTTTTCATTTTATATGTTGATGTTCATTAAAATGCAGTATGCTAAAAGATTGTGTTATGGGATGTATGATAGAAAAAAGTGATAAAAAGCAGCCACACTTCTGACTGCATAATGGAAGGTCTGAAGTTGGTAAACACTCTCGAGTCTATACTGTCTGTGAGTCTCTGTCTTGTCGATACTTTACATTTGAGGAGAAATGAGATGTAGGAAATTTGTCTTAGTATTCCTCAATGAATACCTTCAGACAATGAATTTATATTTATAAATTCAGTCATAATATCAAACATCTATCATGCCAGATCTTTTATTTTGATTAAAAAACATTCTCTCTGCTCCTGTTTGCTTTTTCTTCTGTGCCCCTTACCTTAGAGCCCAGTGCTGGATCCATCCAGCCTTCCTCCTAGAGAACTGGCAGTCGTCCTAGGCCCCTCACCCTTCTTCCTGCCCCCCGTTTAGTCAAGACCACATCTCTTACAGTCCATTTCCTGGATATATCTTGAACTTACCCCTTTTTTCATGTCCTCTGTCATTTTTATATTCAGATCCTCATTATATTCTAACTTTGTTTTTTTTGAGCCTCCAGGAGTATCCCCCTGCCCCTAGTCCGCCTGTATCAATCACTTCATCTTTGGAACAGCTATTGGGGCATTCAGTCTACAATTAGCTGAAGATCGTGCCTGCCCTCTTCTGAAGATTCCCTTTCCTTTTGCCTTCTCTGGCCAGCTTTTCTCACCCTTCAAACTGCAGTAGTGGAGCTTCCCTTGCTCCCTTGGTTTTGTCAGGGTGTTCCCACCCTGGGTGGCCACAGCCTGGGCTTTTGCACTATCAGAGCGCTGTCAACTTGTTTCACTGCGACTTTGTCTCACTTCCTCACAAAATTTTTACTTCTCAGAAGGTAGTGACTATATCTTTTTCCAGGAAATAGTAAGTGCTTGATACATAGTTGTGGAATAATTATATGGAAGAACTGCTGTCTCAAAACATTAATCTATAATTCAGGCTGACAGTTATCAATTAGATTGATCATAAATTGAACTCAATCTTTTCAATAGTTACTAAAGAAAGTGGAAATAGGGAACACAGGAAACAGGAGATACATTTTAGAGAAAGATTAAATTTTCCTACAGACTATAGACTCAATTAGGAATTGCAGACTCTGGCATTGTATTTTTAAGAGAGAGATTGAAATCTATCCCTTTCCTGGCTTTTTCATTATGTACACGTAAATTATTTCCCTGTTGCATGTGACAGCTTTTCCTGAACTCTATACTCAAATTGGATGTTGCATTTTTAAAACCTGGACCACTTTATTTAAAAAGAAAAATTCTTTAGCTATATACTATAACTATGAATGGACATCTTTGTGGGACTTTTTTTCTGAAGGAATTTCCTTCTCGCTACATTGAAGTTTCAGAATTTGTGATTTAATAGCAAATGATTGCATCACTTGGCTATTATAATGGAAATATGTATGTATCAGAGAAGTTATTTATTTTATATGCATTTGTTGTTTCATTTTTATTATTATAATGGAATTTGAAGACAGAGATATATTTCCTCCCTGTAGTGTTAACTACATTAAGGGTTAGTAGTATGGAATGTCATTTGACTACTGGCTCTTATAATGATAAATATTTCCATGACAAAACCTACTGTGAACCTGTACTCTCTAGAATTTTCTCTCTCCATTGGCTACTATTTTACCTTAAGGAGAAAGCAGAGGAATGAAGTAGCTGTAGATTACTTCTAGAAACGTGTAAGCAATTAAATAAAATTCATACATATGTAGCACAGCTTTCCCTTTATATATTTCTGCCATCAGTTATGCAATATGAAGATTTTTCTTTTGCCCTTCTTATTTAAAGTTGATGCTCTTGGTGGTGCTACTGTCCATTCATAAATATGCCTTGAACTACAGGCTGTGTTCCAGAAATATTGACAAGCTAGATTATTGGTCTAGTGACCATTGATTCACTTATTCAGTAAAAATATTACAGAGCACCCTTGTTGAAAATGTAGTCGTGAACATGAACCCTGGCTTCAAGGGCTGTGTAGTCCAGAATGGTGATGAGATGTGCACATAAATATGACCAAAGTTAAAAACTGCTATGTTAAAAGAATCCAACCACTGCTTATCAGTTCTCTTCCCACTGAATCTGTATCAACATCATCTGTTGCTTAGACAACTACCAGGGTCTGCTAATTGGTCTCACTACTTTTATTTCTTACCCACTCCCCACTTTTTTCAACACAATAGCCAGAGAGTCCTTTTGAACTGAAAGTGAAATCATGTCACTCCTCAGTTCAAACCCTAATGGCCCCCATTGCGTGGCCACAAGCTGTCCTGCAGAGCCCCTGACCAGGAGCCTCTCACCTTATCATCCGGTCTTCCCCTCCTTCATTTCCCTCAAGCTCCTCTGGTCTCTCTCTGGTCTCTGCTGTTGCTTAAAAACACAAGGTGTGTTCCTTTTAGCTTTTTCTATTGGCTCGTCCTGCTGTCTGGAATGATCTTCCCCACATATCCCTGTCCTAACTCTCCCTTCCTTCCTTCAAGTCCTCAGGTCTTGGCTCAGATTTCACTTGCTTTCTGAGCCCTGCCTTAACCACTATAGTAAAAACTGGAATCCCCTGCACCCTGTTTTTCTGCCTTACATTTGATTTACCACAGATTCTGTCACCTTCTAAATACTAGGTGGTTGTTTGTTTAATGATTTGTATTGTTTATTATTCCTCATTAGAATGTCAGCTCCTTAAGGCAGGAATCTTTATTTTGTTTGCTGATGCCTTTGAACCCACTTAGAAGAGTGCCAGCCTGTAATAAGCACACCTTGAATAGTAGTTGAATGAATGAAAAAATGAACAAGATTTACAGATGAAATATTAACAAAATTTACAGGTGGAAGGTATTTATTCCAAGAGGAAGGTATCAGGAAGATCTCAATGGTAGGGTGTCTGAGATGGATCTTGATAACATGAATAGAATTTAGATATATCCAAATGCATTTAGGTGCAACTGTTTTTTGCTCATTGTTTTAAGTATTTTTTTCCTTTAATACTGTTCTATAATTTTTATTCATAATATTTTTCTTAAAGTCAATAAGAAGGATATTGGATAATTCCTGTAAAATTCTTTTTGGTATGAGAATGTATTTTTCACCCATCTGTATAAGGGTTCATTTTGTTTTGTGGTGGTAAGAGAAATGAAAAAAATAAAAGAAAAACCATTGCAGCAATCACATTAAGCCTATCACTTTCCTCCTACCCATTCAAAATGATCTCAGAGACCTGATGTCCTCAAAGTTTACTTCTATCTAAACACTCATTAAATCCAACATATGCTTTTAAAAAAAATTCTGCCATTTGAATGTTTCATAGTTCTTTAACTTCTCTTTGACAGATTTAGTGAAAAAAATAACTGCATAAATATTAACATCAGATAATTAACTAGTATGATACCATGCTAATGACAACCAACATAGCTTACTTTGTAGAAGAACTTTACACTGAAGTGCCTGCATGGTTTCTGCTTTTTAAAATATATATATATTTCTTCCTTAAACTGCACAGAGTGAAGCTTTTACTGCAACACCAAACACTGAATTTAGAAGTTCAATACTAAAATGACCGGAGGCCATGCTGAAAAGTAAGCAACAAGGAACTAAGGAACAATATGAAATACAATTCCAGCTGATGTTTTGCTAATTTGGCAAGAGACTGTTGCTAAGGTACTGGTGTTCTCTGCAAGCTTGCCTTTTTTTGTTGACCACACTCCATCCACTAAGGCTTTTAACTGGTCAATCCACTGAAATTTCCAGTACTCATGTTTAACCTCTCAGTGCACTTGATACCCGTGTACCACTTGGCTGGTATTCCTGGACGTCACCCCTCTGGTTTCCCTGCTACCTCAGTGTTGTCTCCCAAGTGCTCTTTGCTGGATGGCCCTCCTCCTCACTGCCATCTCAAAATATCTGTGTGACACAGGGCGCAGTCCTCATGTGTCTCATCCTGGGGATCTGTACTCACTCTGGAGGCAATCACATTTACTCCCATGGCTTAGATACCATTTATGTGCTGATGACCCCACTCATTTATTGCTAGCCCCCACCTCTGTTCTAAGCTCCAATTGTCTATCAGTATCTAACAGGCATCTCAAAATGAACACATTTAACACAGAACACTTGGTTTGCACTTAGCCTCAATTCTATAACTCTCTCCTCCCATCATGTTCTTTATCTCAGCAAATGTCAGCATTACCATCCCCATCCATTCAGTTTCTCAAGCCAAAAATTCCTGATTCATCCTTGCCTCCTGTCTTTTAGACTACGCTGTCCAACCTTCTTGGCAATTTTTGCTAACTCTACCTCCCAGTGATATTTCAGAGTTGACCCTTCTGCCCATTCTCTTGCCTTCCCACTCTAGTCACCATGGTCTCTTGTCCATCCTCCTGCCTTAGCCCCTAACTGGTTTTCCTGCTTCCATCTCTTGTCCTCACAGTGCCTTCCCAACCCAGCAAACCAGTGAGGCGTTACAGAGGTCTTTCAGATAATGGCATGCTTTCCAATGAGTTTCTACCATGCTTAGAATAAATGCAAAGACCTGTGATGGCCCTCAAAGCCCCACATGATTTGGCCCCTGATATTTTTCTCCAACCTCCTTGCTGTCTCTCTTCCATCTACCCTAGCACATCATCCCACTGGTAGGAACTCAGTAATTTTTTGAGCAAATGAATAGTTGTTATATAAATAAAAATTATTTGTTGAGTCTGGTTTTATTAATTTTTTAACAACCCTTATTTTCTCTATTTTTGCTTCTCTCACCAGAAATATGTTGTATTTTTAACCACTCTACATGTCCCACTGAAGGTGATTTTCTAAAAGTTATATTAATAAGAAAACAATGTAGGTAATCCAGAGAAACTCAAAATATTCACTGGGAATTATAAATCTTGACCCATTCATACCTTCTGTCTGGCATATTTTCATTAGCTTAAGATAATTCCAATACTGGCTGGAATTATTTCTAAAAGTTTCCTTAGAGATACAGATTTCCATCAAAACCAAATACAAAAAGACCATGAAGGAGCAAGACACAGACAAAAAGACAGAATATGAATATTTATTTCTTTTAGTGCTTCCTGAATTTCATTTCAATCCATGAAGACTATGTGGAAACTACATCAGTTACTTAACATTTTCCATAACGCAACTCAACCTATTGCCCTTAGGCTGGTCGGAACTGGAACTAGGTTTTCTGATGGATGTTAATGGGACATTTACAGGAAATCACAGAGATAGAAATAGAGTGAGAAATGAAAGCAAGCTGTCAGAACAGGGGTGAACTGCCCACACACCTGTGCACCAACAACCATCGCAGAGAGATTACAGGGCCACTTCATTCCTGGTCTCCCGGCCTGTCCTCTCCATCCTTCCATCTCACCTCAGGGCCTGCTCTCCTTCCTCTGCTGACTTCCTAGCTGATGGCGAGTAATCCTAGAATACTTTCTTGTGTCAGGATACAAATAAAGCTGAATAACCAGGACAGTTATACTTTTTGAGTTAATCTTTCCCTGATGTTTTGGTTGTTTTTTAAGTTTATGGGCTCTTAAAAAATTATCATAAAAAAGTTGTAATACAAAAGTGGGCGTATGTAGGAAGTTTTGGAAAAGCTGTTCCTCCCTAGGGGAGTCCTTTACCTGTAGCAGAGGGAGGTGACTCTGGTCACTGGACCTCACTGTGAGTGTCTCAGTGAACATAATTTTGATCAGCCTGCTCAGCTATTTATTATTTGATTAGGTAACTGTCTCAATTTTCTAAACCAATACTTTATTTAATTTAAACTAATCTGAGGGGCTCATGGACAGGCCAGTCTGAGTTAGTGAAAATGAATTGTGAAATTTTAAAAAATACAATTTATTTTCACTTACAAAACCTTGCAGCTAAAAGCATTTTTAAGTAGAACCTTGACAGATCAAAAAGATAAGAATTGGATATTACTAGTACCTTATTTATATGTAAATGATGATGCCCAAGGATTATAAAAAATTGTGTTGAAGTAAGGAGATTAGTACATATGTTCTCCCTAAAATCTATTTTTTTGGATTGATATATCAAAATTTAAATTATTTCTTAATTTTTATAAATTTAGAATTACAATGGGCAAAGAGAATTTTTTTAACCACAGGCTTGAAAAAAACATTGGTTCATTCAAACTGATAAATAGGGAGGGAATATTTGAAATTGAAACTATTTTAGAAAATCTGGGCCAGAACACTTTTCCAGCTACAATGCTTGGTGTCGGTGTTGGTTATAGTCTATGTCTACAGGCATGGAAACTGAGACCAAGGACCTGACATACCATTATGATAAAATTTCTGATGGATATAGATGAAATAAGCTTGAAAACAATAAACCCCAGATAGTATTTGAAGATGTTTTATTCAAGTGATCTTCCTATTTCATAGAATTATATTTTACTTCGATATATTTGCGAACTTTTTTGAAGTCTTCCTTAGGCATATCTGTAGTTTTATATAATATTTACATAACAATTAGATATATAATTTAAAAAATTTATCCCACCTAGTTGTTATTTTAGTTAATACTATCATGATGCATTCATAATGCTCTCAATTTTTGTGCTTTTTTGTTTTGGATTTTTGTGTTTCCTTTTAAATTCAATTTTTAGCTTCATTGCATATGTGCCCATTTTTTTGTTGTTGTTTAAATGGCATATGGAATTTAAAATTAATTAAACACTCTTTTTCAGATGTTTTCTTACACTGTAATAATGGTAAGACTAAATTGAAGAGTATAGCCCCGTGTCTCAGCTGGTTGGGTGTCATCTGGCAAAACAAAAGTTTGCTGGTTCGATTCCTGGTTTGATCCTTGGTCAGGGCACATGCCTGGGTTTTGGGTTTGGTCCCGGTTAGGGAACATGCAAGAGGCAACTGACTGATGCTTCTCTCTCACATCCATGTCTCTCTCTCACATTGATGTTTCTCTCCCTCTCATTCTCCCTTTTTTCTCCCTCTCTAAAAATAAATAAATAAAAATCTTTAAAAAGAGTATAAAATAAGATTCATTTTAAAACAACTGCAACCTATGCTTATAAGATTTTAATTCATGTTTGAATGAGTATATTTTATCAATATTTTATAAGCTCTATACATTATTCTTTTATTTAACTATGTTAAATAAATTAAGCATAATAAACGTGTTAGAAACCTGCTTGAAGTTCATGCAGAGGTGTTTGGGGACTTCACCTTCATTTTCTAATATTTACACTTTCTAATATCATACACTTCCTCAATGTGGGCAATTTTTGTATTGTATAAGCCATGAAGAAATCTGAATGTTAAAGCAATTTTTCTTTTATTTTTCTAACTTCTGTGGAAATTAAACAAGCAAAAAAAAACCAAAACCTTAATTCAATACTGTATTATGCCTGAGGTGTTAAATACACAAAAGTCAGTAAAATAAAAGTGATGGTTCCTAGAGCAAGTGTAATTCAGACATATTGTACATATATATTAAAGCATAAAAGTTAACACCATATGTACAAAATACCACATGGGCCCATTTGTGTCACCACTGATAAATGCACAACTCCTATAGGAGCTGTGAGCTCTTCTAAGAGCCAGGATTTGAGTCCCAGATATGAGAGAGGTTTAGGTACAGTTGTGGGAATACTGCTGCATTTCTTCTGTAAATTTTAAATTTCAACCAGAAAACTATAGAAGTGAACATTTCATTAGGGAAACAATTTTAAAACTTCTAATTTTTATAACCACAGATTTATTTCTATCATTATTTCAGTAAGGTCTTTGCCATTTATGGTCTTTGTTAGTCATTTATTCATTTTTTTCCCAACAAATATCTATTGAGAATTTACTGAGAGCCAGAATACCCTAAATACTTTGGATCTGCAGCAAACCAGACAATAATACTTGCCCTCGTGAAGTTTACTTCTGGGGGGAAAGGCAGACAGTAAACATAACAAATAAGTAAATTATAAAGTACAATTAAAAATGAAAAAAGAACAGGATAAGGAGGGGAGAAGGTTGGTGGATAAGTTGTAATGTTAAATAGGGGAAGATGTGAGAAAAGACTGGAAAGCTTATGGGAGTCAGCCAGTTTCGTAGGTAAGAGAAGATGGTTTCAGGCACAGCGAGCGACTGGAGCAGAAGCTCAAAGGCAAGAGCGTGTCTAGCATATTCCGAGTACAGCTTCCACGTGGCTGGAAAGGGGTGAGAGGCAGACTGCTAGAAAGTGGTATCAAAAAGTTATCATGAAAGGCCTGTAGGCCATGATCTGGGTTGACTTCTACTTTGAGAAAACTAGGGTACAATCCTAGGGTTTTCAGCAGAGAGTGATGAGATCTGACTTTACTTTTAAAAGGGTCAGTCATTCTGGCTTTTGTGTTGAGAGTAAACAATGTGGGCACCACAGTAGTAGTTCAGTTCTGGGCTTTACTGGACACTCTTAGAATAAACCAGGCTAGCTGCAGTGGAGGTGGATGACAAATGTCATGTTTTGGAGCTAGTTGGAAGGCAGAACATTGGATTGGGTGTGGGGCCTGAGAGTACCAAGGAGAACAAAGGTGATTCTAAGGGTGTTGGCTTGAGCATCTGGAGAGATGATGTTGCCATCATCTCAGTGAAACAGGTTTGGGAAGGAAGATTAGAAACTCAGTTTAGGCGTGTGAATTGGAGATGTATTTTATGTATTCAAGTGGACGTGTCCGTTGGATCTAAGAGTGTGGACTTCAAGAGAAAAGTCGGGGCTATAGATATAATTGGGGAGCCAGGAGCCTCTATTGATATTTAAAACTGTGAGTCTGAATGTAGCCACCAAGCAGTGAGTGAGTAAAGATGGAGAAAAGAAAATGGCCAGGGACTGAGCCCTGGAGCACTCCAACATTAAGATGCCAGTGGGAAGAGGATGTGCTAGCAGAGGAAACTGAGAAGAAATGACCAGTGCGGGAACAGAAACATGGTTAACGGGGTCAAATATTACTGATAGGTAAAATAATAAGGAGACTAAGTGTTGAAGACTGGGTTTAGCAATGCAGAAGTCATCAGGTAAAGAGCAGTTTCAGTGGAGTGGTGGGGGCAAAAGTTCAGTTGTGATGGGTTCAAGTGAAACATGGAGAAAATGTACGTGCAACTCTTTTTATGTATTTTGATGAAAAGGTAGCAAAGAAATGAGATTATACTTGGAGCAGATAGTGAGATCAAGAAAGTGATATGCTGATAAATATCTAACAACTGCTTCTCTGGGTAAAAGACAACTTTGATGTGTAGACTTTGCCAACTTTGGTATCATAAAACCCGCAGGGTGGCCGATCTTGCTGAATAAAGAATTGAGAAGACACGTGCGCAGTAGGCTTTTAGAAGCTGGTGTGGGCCCGCACTAGTATACACCACTGCGTCAACAAGAATTGGGCTTTGTTTTAAGATGAGAAAAGTAACAGCTACTTTGTATATTCTGAAGGGGCTAATCTAGTCAATAGCTAAAAATTGATGATATAGTCAAGAAACTGGTGAACTGCTGAATTACATTTCCTAGAGTAGGTGAGAAGGAGCATGATCCAGTTCACAAGTGCAGGGATTGGCTTTAGATATCAGTTTGTACAGTTCATCTGTGTTAGCAGTGGGAGAAGCCAGAGCAGACAGTGAAGACGCTGCAGGGAGTTGTGGTAGAAGGAGTCTCCATACTTGTCTGCATGGAACAGTAACACACTTAAATAAAGTTTAAAAACAAAGTGAAATTTTTGGGAGAATATAGTTGTAGTTCAGAAAACCCAGTAGGACCAATTATAATTGAGTTTAATGAGGCAATGAAGGGACTCATCTCTTCTCTCTTGAGTTTTAGGTATATTCTGTATCTCTGGAGACTGACAAATGTTAGCATTGGCATCATGTACGTATAAGGCATTCTTAAAAAAAAACAGTTATTGCCATTTTAACCTTCTATTAGAAATGAATTGCTTTTGGTATATTTTTTATACTTTATGTATCATATGTCATTTAGTCTTTGTGAGAAAAGGAGCATGGATTAATTACTTTCATATACTGGAAAATATATATTGCATTATGCTGATGTTTGAGATAATTAATTTGTCTTCCAAATTATTTTTTTGAATTATGTAACAATATACATACATTGTTAAAGGCTTAGACATTATAGTAGGGAATAAAATGAAAGTTAAACTCTCCTTCCATGACCTCTTTCTGTCTTAAAACTCCCAGTCTTGCTTCTCAGAGAGAAGTACAACATTTCTTATGTAGACCTGGGGAAATTTTTCTTTTGTATTTAACATATCCATATACACATAGACATGGTCTTATCTTATGCACCAAAACTACTTGATGTTTGTTCTTTGAAATTACCCGCATATATTTCTATTTTAAGAGTATTTAATGTAGATTAACTTTCTCTCTTGAACAGATAAAAATTCTAAGTAACTGTACTTTTTCTTATAATAGTAGTTCCATTTTACTGAATTGTGTTTTAGAGAAAAGTTGTGTGACTTGTCCATGGTCATATAATTATAAAAGACCCCAGTGAGGTTCAAACCCTCATCCTTATTGTACTGATCTCTCCTGTCTCCTAAATGATTTTGCCTCTTAATTATATAGATTATAGGAATCTCTAAAGCCCATTGTCAGTAAATGAGCATTTGTTTTGAAGGCAAAATACTTCATATACAGTTATAGACCTGGAGGAATCCCTGCTAAGACTTTGTCTACACTTAGCATTTCAGTAACCTATTTCCATTTTAACCATTGAAGTTCCTTAAATCTGTATTTGGTGATCAGGAGAAACACTAATGTTAAGTATAATAAAATGTCTTTTGCAAACATTTTGGGCAGCTTAATCAACAATACAGTAGATGAAACAAATACACACACAAACCAAAGAATTAAAAAAATATTTTTCTTTCCTGTTTCTTACTGGGGAAGAAGCAGAAAGGATTGAAGGGTAGAATGACAACTCGACAGACTGAAGCAGTTTCTGCGCCACATTAGGTGCCTCCCTTGTGTCTGTGCTCGCTATTCAGTTTGGTTGTCTGACACTGTACCAGCAAGCGGTGTGTGAGAGGTGGTAGTCAAAAAATAAATACCAACTAAACTTTAACCAATTTGCAAATTTACATGTTAAAAATGAAACAGAGCCACTATAAATCTACTTAAAACAAACACCCTAGGTATTAGAAGACATTTAATTGTTTAGAAATCTGTATTAGCTAATAAATGCCAAGCAGTGTTTACTGCTACATGCAAAAGTCTGGGCCACATAACCATCAGATGAATAGCTGTGCACTTAAAATACCGTCAACCGAATGTAAAAAGGATCATAATGCTTAACATTCAAGAAAAACAAATCTTGACATTGTCAAACAATTAGAAAAAGAGGGGTGTGTTAAATAATCAACATTATAGTAGAAATAGGGGAAGAAGTTTTAATTTGAAAAATAAAAATAAAAATGAGGTTTCTAAGGATTGGTGGAGTTCTTCAAGTAGGCTGAAAAACAGGGAGACAGCCCTGAAGCCATGAAGAAGCACTCCTTTGTGGTGACCTTGATGACACAATGCTGGGTGCTTTTTAGTGAGGGCGAGGTACAGGGAGTACCTGAATTGCTGTTAATCTGTGCTGCTATGGCAAAATGTTGGTTTGATAGTTTCAGAAAGGAAGGTAGCTTTGATGAACATTCTGGTAGGTCAGCCTGACCCAAACAGCAGCGAAGGGTTCATGTGTAGCAACTGATGAAAGTGAGTTGCTGCGTGGGGGCCAGGGTTTGCGACACTGAAATGATAGTGTTTGGGGAGGAGGAAGTGGCGGCCATGATCAGCCTGCAGGAGGAGCTAGCTAGCAAAAACAAGACCAAGTTAGACTGTTTTGATACTGGACATATTTTTTTGATTATTTACTGTTTTGTTGTGCATCCTTTCAGATGTTAAATACATCCATGAAGTCAGAATGTTACACACGCGCAATTATCACAAAAATAACACTGTATTTCTGTTTCTGTGTTTTTGTATATATATGTATGCATTTATACATTTATTTACATACAGTCATGTATACATAAAATATATCAATCTCATCTTTTAAAAAATAGTTGCATGTATTCTATTGTCTAAATGCATCATAATTAAATTACCTGACTGAATGTAATTTCAACTAAGTAAGTTTACATTGACTCCATTTAAAATGTGTTATTAGCTTTGTCTTAATCATGATTTTGGTGATCTATGACCTCCATCTCTCCATTATCCTGATTAACCGAGAACTGACTGCGTATTATTGGGAAACTTTATAGAAAGCAGTATTTAAAATGAATTTTTAAAGTAAACTCAAAATCAAAAGACCTGGATTCTATATTTCTAGGTTCAGGACTTAGATAGCATGTGAATTAATAAAAACAACTTACACTGACGGCAGTAAACCTATGTCAGACTATGTGTGGTGACAGAGTTGTTCCGTAGACTTGCTGTACATCTGTCAAGGAAGAAGGGACATGGCAGCTAACAGCAACTCAAAGAAAACATTTCCGGGAAGTAGAATCAAAACTCCTATCAGATTATCCATCTGTTTAAACTGGGAAACATTTTTAGTGTCTACCATTTTATTAATGGAAAGGTAGAATATCACCTTGGGAAATGGTTAATAAATTTCACATTTGTGTTCCTCTATTACTATGTTTTTTGGTGGACCAGGCGCTGAGCTGTCATTCATCCCTCTCGAGAGTTCCCAGGTATGTCCTGTAGCTTTGTAGCAGTTTTTAAAACTAACTTCCATTTTGCAGCACCTTCATCATTCTTGGTTTCTTCTCTTATATTGTATTTTTGATAGTGTGGAGCTTTCTATATTAATTTCCTTTCCATTGTTCAGTGAATTCTGAAACATTGATTACTTCTAGATACTCTATCCACTGTTTACAGTCTTGCATGTTTTTTTTATTTGATCTCAATGACATTGAAGAATAGGAGGCCCAGTAAGCTTTTCCTATTCTGGCATTATTTTTACTTTAGGGATTACATTTGGTTACATTCACCTGGTAGCTCCTTCTATAGCTTTTTTTTTTTAAGTTATCAAAAGCATTAAATATTTGTATACCTGATCTGTCTATCTTTATGCACATACTATATGTGTGTTTGTGTGTCTGTATATACAGACACACATACATATATATATGCACATGTATATATTCTGTCTGCATACATGTATGCATAGATAGATGTGATTCAGTTTTATTTTCTTTGTTTTGGATGACAACTGTCGCCTGCTTTCCTAGGTGGCAATATTCAAACTGTAGCTTCATTTAGAGAATTAGGGTGTATTTTTTTTCTCCCTGGTATGTTTAGACCCTTTTTCCATTAGGAAACTATATATAAATAAACTCAAGTTCTTTTTTTTAATTAAATTTACTGGAGTGGCATTTGTTAATGACAGTCTATAGGTTTCAAGTGTACAATTCTGTCATCCATTATCTGTATATTGCATTGTGTGCTCAGCACTCCATGTCTAGTCTCCCTCTGTCACCGTGTACTTGACCCCCTTTACCCTCTGCATCCTCCTCCCGTCCCTCTTCTCCCCTGGTGACCATCACACTCCTGTCTGTGCCTGTGAAGTTTGTTTCGTTTGTTCATATAAACTCAACTTCTCAGCTTCAAGAAACAGGAGAATTAAAAAAATTGTTTAATTAGATGTTTAGAGCTTTAAAAATGAGGCATAATATTTTCCAAAGCATTGCTTTTCAGTGTGCCTTAATAAGTATCATAGCATGATGTTGGATTTTATATACATTTTAAAGCTCTGATTCATAATGTAGATTGTAGTTTAATAATTTTATTGTGTTAGATGATATACTAAATATTTGATAGATGTCCTAAAGACAAATGTTGTGTGCTAAAAAGAGTCATAGTTTAGCAAAGATTAAGACAGAGCTGAATCCCCAGCCTATTAGTTGTGCACTGAGCAGATTATAGGGGTGTATCCATCCCTTCAGGGAAGTCTAACTGGTACGATGTAATTTGCTTTGGGTTTTCAATATCTTTTGGTTACTTCATCTCCTAAAAGGATAACTTTGAAAGTAAATTGCAAAAGCAACCATATTAGACCCTTCTGATGAAGAATTAGAAAAACAGATCAATGTAAGCTGAAGTGTGTATTTTTCTAAATCAGTATTAACATGGCAACCAGGAGGTGATTTATATGCTTAAAATACAAATTCATCATGTATAGTTTTTATATCATACTTTGCAGTTAAAATATTCAGGAGTTGTAATTCCGGAAAAATATTCTCAGTGCCCTGTAACCTAATGATCATAGTATTTGACCACCAGCATACAGACCTCCTCCTGCAGCCAGGTGTCCTGTGTGTAAAAGAGGTACATGCAAATGCCCTGATTTTACAAATTGTAATAAATGCAGCAATTATGAGACATACTGAATTAACTCCCGTGAACTGAAAGGCATTCTTAAGCACCCTAGGTGTCCTTCCCGTACATGGGTGCAATGGATGGGGGGGCGAGAGGGTGCCTCTCCACCACAATCTTTCAGTTCTTGTCCTTTCTTCTGGGTGACAATTCTCTAGTGTGAGCATCTATCTACTAAGAACTGAACTGAAACCTCCTATCCATTTTGCATAGAACACTGGACAGCCATTAAAATAGAAACAATATTTTCTCTTTCCGAGGCAGAGAAGATTTAAATTGGTATCCTGGAGGTAAAAGGGCATAGTGCATTGCCCAGTGCCCAGGCTGTAGGGTATTTTAATTTTTTTTTTTACACAGGTATAAGAACATGATTTTTCTTTTTCAATTTTTGGGAATATGGTCATTTAAAATATTTTATTTGTATAATTGCTTGCACAGATCATGATCTTTAAAATACTCTGGCTTTTATGGATCCATTTTAAATATCGATCATTTAAGTTCTGAGCAAAGTGGTAAATAGGTGAGTGCTTACCTCTAGATTTACTTTAATATAATAGGTGGTGAATATTCATATAAATGAGGGGAAGTGAGGAATTAGAGTGTTCAAACCAAAGTCTCTACTGTTTAGGTAAGAACATATTTGTTGTCCATCTGTTCCTCAGGCTGAGATATGTGGTTATGGTTACAAGTGTCTGTTTCGCATTTACGTAACCTCAGTTTTTGTTAGCTGCATTTTTCACCTTGTGAATGAAAACATTCAGTATTCCTCCAGTGTGCGCACACTTGGCAGATTATTTTGCAGAATCAGTCTGTAGCTATAGTTTCGTATCTGTAGGTGGGAAGGTTGAACCAGACGGTCACTTCATTCCTTATCTTTAAAGTTCTGTGACTCTATGAACTATGAGACCAACATTTCTGCTTTTTAATGATTTGAGATGAAGCTGAATTAAAATAATTTCTTTAAAACTATCCTAGCACTTTCAGAAATAATTCCAAATAGTATAACATCAAATCCTCCACTTTATAATTTTCCAACACGTAACAACACTACTGCCTGCTGTACATGGGGTCCTTCTGAACTTAGCAACATGGTCCTAAGACCAGAACTTAAATACTTTACAAATTGAATTGCACTCGTGTTAGAAACTGATTGATAAAATAAATTACTGTATCTTGTAGGTTAAGATTTGAGTTTTGCAATTGTAGCTGTTACAAATTACCTGAAAACCTTTTTATATTGCATTTCTTATGGCTGTATTTTACAATTGCTCTAATAAAAAATTCTATACAAAAATTGTTTGATATTAATAGCAATCATTAACAACTTGATAGATTCTTGTTAAGTATATTTGCAATACATTTAATCGTATTAAACTCAGCCTTGAGTTGTTTCTTCCAAATATTATAGGTCTTTATGAAGCTAGCAATATAAAGAAGAGATTTCAACCATTTTAGGCCAAGAATTAGGTTTAGCTTAATGGATCAATTTTTTTCTTATTAAACTGCATCTGACCAGTGCCAAGTAATACATTCAGCATTGATCTTTGTCTCACCCTGCTGTAGCTTGCGTTCTCTTTATGTACATGAAAAATAAGGTGCCAGGAATGAAAACAATGCCTGTATAATACAAATATAGAATTTTTCTCAGACTTCCATTCAGTTTATCATTTCACTTCGTTATTAATGCCTTGCCTGCTGCTTTTCAGAAATGTGTTTTTAAAAAGCACATTTATTTCCATAAAGAATGCTTTCTTCTGGTGTAATTATAAAAAACATACACCATATACTGGAGTACATCAATTGTTTCAGGGGCACAGACAAAATGTATGAGGCCTGTTCACATGTGCAAACAGTCTCTTCTAAATGTGGAGCCCTCTGGGGACTTGACCCATTAACACCCAGGAGCTGAAGTGTACTGGTTAGAACTGGGGCTCAATTTTGCAATTATTTTTTTAGTAAAAATAGAAAGATACATGAAAGTGGAACTAGATTTTAATAGATATAAAACATGCACATGACAAATTTAAAGTGACGTCAGTGCTTTTTTTTTTTTAAGTTCTCAGTCTTTGAGACGCTTAAGGTCACAACAGGAGCCCCCAGGCCTCTTCATACCACTTCTCCTGTCTTAATCTGTCCCCGATGCATTCTGCATACTGCTCAAGAAAATCTTATGTCATTGCCACTGCTTAGCACTTCTCATCTGACTAAAGTTTCCCTTGACTCTTCACTTCCTTAAAGGGCAGAACTGAAAGTCTATTCCTGGGCACGTAAAAATGGGGAATTGGTCTTCAACCTGGCTTTTTGCCCTTGTCTTACACTTCCCCAAAAACAAACCTTGGACTCCAAGAGTTTACAAATACACCTTGCGCATTTTATTTTGCTTACACTCTTCCTTTGGTTAAAGTGCCCTTTCCTTCCATCCTTTCTCCTTACTGCCTGTCCAATTTCTACCCATTCTTCAAGCCCCAATACCACGTGTCCTGTTGCTTCAACAGGTTATCTGCTCACTTGCACAAAATGTGCCTTAATGGAAACATAGACTTAAGGGTTGAACAAATTTTAATTTAATTATATTTTTTAATCCTCACCTGAGGACATGCTTATTGATTTTAGAGAGAAGGGGAGGGAGAGAGAGAGAGAAACATTGATCAGTTCCCTCTTGTATGTGCCCCAACTGGGGACAAACCCACAACCTAGGTATGTACCCTGACTGGGAATCAAACCCACAGTCTTCTGCTTAATGGGACAATGCTCCCCAACCAACTGAGCCACACTGGCCAGGGTGAGTTGAACAAACTTTTTACCACAAAGTGGCTACTTGACCTTGGGCAATTTACTTAACCTCAATTTAGTAATCTCACTTACTCCAACTGTATAGTGGATATTATAATATTAATTCCATATAGTTGTAAGAATTAAGTGCATTATGTATACTCTCATATAAACTTGGCATACAGTTGGCATCCAATAAGTAATAGTTTTCTTTCTACCCTGTGAGTTCCCCTCATGTGGCACACATCATGTATTGTCAAGTTGCAGTAATTTTTCTGTTTATATTTGTTGTCTTATTAACTGATTTTTTAGTTTTTTTTTCCATAGTGATGCCTCCATGTACTATTTTGTATCTGTCATGATGTAGAACAAAATGATCTACACACGGCAGATATGATTTAATTAAGTTTTAAAAGGTTCTTTTTTTTCCAAAAAAACATGAAGGTAAGGGAAAAACATATTATCTCCTCCATTATATCAAAGGAAGTCATACATGTTCAGGGAGACTGAGACCCTAGAGCCTAGAAGAGTGACAGCTGGTATGAGACGTGTGCATGGCCGTTAGACGGAAGATGCTCTGGGACTCAGAAAACTTCAAGGATGTCTTAATTTGAACCAGGTGGTATCCTCCACTCTGTTTTACTGGCACCGAAGTGGTGATTTGATTTCAAATTCTAGATAAGATATCTTGCATTTCAAAGTAGAATACTTGCTATGCTATCTGGAACATAGTTGTCACGTGGGGTGCCCCAATGTCTCTCTGGCTGTGGATCGGAGTAATAATGCTTAGGAAGCTGTATTGTGTTTTCTGAGCCTTACACCACGTGAGGTTTTCAAGGCCATGACCTTTTCCCATGACTCAGTTGCAGTGCCTCTTATCTGGAGCTCAGACACTCCTAAGAATATAGGAAATCCTCTTGGGCAGTTCTTGGTAACAAGTTCATGGGTAACAGAAGTTATTATGTATGTTTTTGTGAATTATATTTCTTAAAGATGGAATCCTTAGTGATTACAATATATATAAATGCTAGAAGCATAAATCTTTCATAATTTGATCCAAGGCAGCCAAGATATAAACCTATGTTTTCGTTATAGACATGTGAATTCAAACACACACGTATCCACACACATATGCGTACCAATAGAGGAGTATCGAGAATAAAATACGTGGCTCTGGGTGTGTGTCTAGCTCACTGTGTAACTGGCGGAGGATCCTTTCTGTTCTCTAGGGGGTGAGTGAAAATAGTGGAAGTTGTGTATATGACATGAATTCCAAATAAAACAAACACAAAAAGGGTATGGTTTCTAGAGTAATGCCTACTTTAAAAACAGTATTTATTTTGTTTATATGTGATTCATGTCACATCAACTTCCTCAATCTCTTCTAATATCTAAGTACTGATTGTATATAAGACCTCAGTTTTTAAATTGAAGAAAATTTAAAATATGACTTTGAAATTCCTGTTTTCTACCTTTCAGGCTTCTGTCTTACAAAAAACTGCATGAGAAAAATGTTGTAAAGGCTAGTGAGAGAAAAACATCTATGCCTTTGTGACATTTTGTCAGAGAAAATTGTATATACACTGAAATTTCAGCTAACTGGAATTCAATTCATTGGCTTTTGTGCATTAATTGTGGGTTAAAATAAAACTAATACCTATAATGTTTTTCAAAAATTTAAACTGTCCAGATGGGACAAAAATGAAAAGTGAAAGAAAGTTCCTCTTAACCAACAACTTTACTCCCCTTGGAAATTACTTTTACCGCTTCTCCTCTCCTTTCCTTCCTTCCCTCCCTTCAGCCTTCCCGCCAGCTCTCTCTTTATCCTTCCCTGTCTATTTTTGTTCTTCTATTCAATGATCTTGTCAGGTGGTAAAATTATTCTTTATTTTCTGAGTTATCAATCTTCGGCTACTCAGATGGTTGTCTACTGTGAAAGGCACACTCATTTCACACAATGACTGACTTGCGCATCCTCTTATTGCTCTGCGTTCTGAGTTTTGTCAAGTGTTGTAGCACATACATTCTATTCTGTAGACATAATTAAGCCTTCTTCTTCATCTTTCTCTTTTTAACTACAGGATGATTCTACACACTTTAATTCAGTAAAACAGTATGCAAATTCTGTCCAGCGCAGTATCACGAGTTCTGGTCGGGCTTAGTGTAAACGTAGTGATATTTCACTGAACTCGCACCACTGGAGTGAGGGGCTCTGAAGATTCCACATCCAATGAATATATATATTTAAATCCCAGCAGGCTTATTTTCTTAATTTCTAGGTATTTTTCCTGTTTCTTTTCAAAAGCAGCCTATTCTTGTCAATGGCTATCACATTCTTTCAAATATCTTTGAAGATACTAATTATAATTTTTTAGTTTTCCTTTGTTTGCTGAACAATATCTTTTCTCCATGAACTCATCCATTCTGCAATTTCTTCTTGGTCCCTTCATGCTCTGGGAGCCCCTGAAATACAGTGATTCTCCATGTGTATTTCCTCTGCAGCGGGTAGGTTTCCAAAGCACCCCCACTCCTCAGATGGATGCACTGTGTGCCTGCCAGGTTTTTCTGAAGGAGGCGTGGGCACCCAGCAGACAGGCGCTGCAGTGGCTCCCACAACTGACAGATAAGAATACTTTATTTTGGCCTCGAAGCACTCAGTTCTCTCATTTCCCCTCCGTTGCTGGACAGAAGGTCTAATAGTCCGTCCAGCTCTGCTCTGTTTCTGTCTCAGCTCCAGCTCTCACTGGGCATACTTACCAGCCAGATCACCATCTTTAGAAAGAAATCCTTGGGCTTTTTTCTTGGAGAAAATCTATTGTTTATGTCACACTGGAGGTGGAGAGTGGGGAAAAAGGTCTCCATGGTTTAGCTGTTCAGAATGTAATTCTTCAGTTCTCTCCCTCCTGACAGTCCCACACTCTTTGACTCTGGTGACTCAACTTGGGCAGATGTCTCCTTTGAAATTTCGAGTGCCATTTTCCTTTAGTCTTTTCTCCATTAATTTACTCTCATTTTCTGTGAATTAATTTTCTCCAGCTTTATGGTTTGCTTTAGGGTTGCTTCCTTATTTACCAGAATGCTTAGGGTTTTATTCTTTGGAAAACAGAACAAAACAACCTCTCCTGCCATTTCAGTGGACTTGGAAAAGAAGGGAAGGTAGACAAGAGTACTTGTTTGCTTTCTCGAACTAGAATCAAGATCAAGGGCTGACCTGACAGAATTGTTCTTAATAGCGATGACTCTGCCAGTACATGGAGGGTAGAAAGGGGAGAAACTGAGGCAGATAGAATAATTAGGAGGGTTCTACACCAGCTTGGGTGCAAGATGATAAAAGTTTCAACTGGGACAGTTACAGCAATAAAAAAAAATTGAAACTGTATTGGATATTTGGTTTTAATTATAGGAACCATAAGAAAACAATGCTGTGTATTAAAACAAAAAGTTCTAGGGATGGCCTGAGAGCAGCCACATCTGAAACTTGTATGTGTGCTGTCCTGGACAATGGGGGATGATGTTTGGAGTAATGATCCTGAGCTTGTACAAGATCCTTCATTATGGAAACAAGAATTCATCATGCTAACCAGACTACATTCTCTAGTATAGGCCTAAAGAATAAGGTTTTAAAATAATAAAGCCTTTCTTTACCAGCCTTCAAGAATCCAGGGACATTCACATCTGTCTTTTGTTTGCTTATTTTTTTTTAAAATTTTAAGTCAGGAAGGCAGTATGATGAAAATTCTACCTTTATTCAGTTACATAACTAAAATATATTTTAGAGACTTAAGAATTATCTTGCTTTTGTGGCAGAACAAGTAAAACTAGATTAGCAAGGCTGCAAGGTAACAATTTGTTTCCTGTTTTCAGTAGCAGTCTGTGTTTCTTCTTGTACTGGAAATAAAAAGAATCCAAACAAATGCTTAAATTTTTTCTAGTTTCTTTGATGGTGTTAGCATATTTGTTCGTATTTTAATGTATTATATAAACTTTGAGCGTTAGAAGAGCAGTAAGAAGATGAGATCAGATCATATTTAGAATGATTACCATGATCATCCAGTAGAAAGAAAAATAGAATAATCTCACATATTGTGGGTCTATTAAAAATGCAACTTTGTCAAGGAAATTTTTTATTCCCATAATAAGTCAGTAGTTACTCCATCACAGTATAAAATGGTATGGGCATAGTTATCAACTACATTCCTGGTGAAATATATGTTCACTCCATTTACAGATGTGCACTTTATAGTTTCTTGTGTTCATAATTTGCCTATTGCCACATGATTTCCTTTTCTCCTAGTAACAAACTAAGTGCAAAATGATCTATGAAACTTTTAAATCTTTTTCCTTTCTTTTATTAGATCATTAAGAATATTCTAATAGACACTTTTCTTATAAAAATATCTATTTCCATAGAGTTCTGTGAGTTGTTGGGGAATGTGTACTTTCATTTACTCATCTCTTTCTGTTTTTCCTGCCTCTTTGTGTTTATTTTAGTCAATAAATAGATGAAAAGAAAATGCCTGCATAACAAAATGCAAAGTGTATTTTTGTTTGCTGGTTGATAAATTATTTAGAAAAGATGTAGAGGATGACAAAAATATAACCTGAATTTGCAAAGAACTTTTTAAAAGTTTCTAAAGCAGCACAGGAATACTGTCCTATTCCGGCTTCTTAATGGTCCTGTGAGTTAGTGGGCCAGGTATTACGTGTATATTCCTAGGATGGGGATTAAAAGGCTCATCTACAGGGAATTCCAGTGACTCATTCAAAGTTGACTGTAGTACAGACAAGTCTTGATGCCTATCTCCTACTTCTCATTTTGGGAATCACTACTATGAATAAAGCACAAAAGTAGAGTCTATAGCTGGCAATAAATGAACAAAGAAATACATAAATATTTATTCTTTTCAGCAATCTTCTGAATTGATACTAAGCCCCAGTATCACTATATTGATTGTGCAGATATGGTGATTGGCAGTTGGCACTGATTATTTTAAATGACAAAAATAAACAGATTAATTATATGTTATTTTTCATGACATATGCAAACTCATGACCGGTATTATAGAATCTAGAAACTGAAGAGAGGCCTTTGTGAGGACTCTGTCCAGCTTCCTGATTTTAAACATGAAGAGACCAAGGCTTGATGTATCCAGGATCACACTGTTATTAGTCTTAGATTCACTACTACAAATTTAGGGTACTTCCAGCCTAGGGTCAGGTCTTTTTCTCAGTTGTATCTTTCTATAATTATTTCCCAAACCATGGAAAAACTGGAGCTCTTTACCAGGAAATTTCTAGCAATACTAAGCTATTAATGAGATGTGAATATGATAGAATTTCTGATCTGTGTTTCTAAAAAAGACAAAATCAAGTTGGAGGAGGTAGAGGAAAATAAATGAAAATGTCTCCTAGGCCCTCCAGGGACCACCAAGTATATCACTAGGAGACCGTGAGAACTGCAGACTCTCCAGCTCCAGGCCACACATATGATCTCGTAGGACTTTTTGGCACCTTAGAGTTGGGAAGCACTGCTCTAGCTTAACAGAAGAATAGTAAATGTGGTCTGGCTGGTGTGGCTCAGTGGATTAAGTGCAGGCCTGTGAACTAGAGGGTCACCGGTTTGGTTCCCAGTCAGGGCACATGCCTGGGTTGCAGGCCAGGTCCCCAGATGGGGGCATGTGAGAGGCAACTACACATTGATGTTTCTTTCCCTTTCTTTCTCCTTCCCTTTCCCTCTCACTAGAAATAAATAGAATCTTAAAAAAATAGTAAATGTTTTGTTTGCCCTTATCCCAACAGTTCTTTTTTTTTTCAAATGCAAAAATGTCTTTAAGTAACACATTGTCAAGATTTGGCTTTCTGAAAAAATGGAAGTGGCTGTTTAGCTTGTACAAATTGTTCTCTGACACATTAGAATCCTTTGCAAGAAATCTTTACCTTAGAATTGTAAAATGTTGTATTTAAAAATTGTTTTCTACATACCAGTTACCAGAAGTATATACAGTATCAGTCTATGAAAAAATAAGTGAACTAATCTATTTTATTATAGACACGTTCTCATGATGTTAAGAATCCTTCATTGTTTTGCATGCAGAGGTTTTGGTTTTACCATAATTTTCTGTAAGGCTTAGTTTTACAGGTTCAATCTGAGTTTTTGAGATTATAGTGCAAAAAGGCTCAAAAAAACATCAGTTTTGAATCTAAAATTTTAGAGACAAATGAAGGCAGCTGAAATTAATGATATATCAGTATGTAAGCAAATGACCTCCACTGATGAAACATTTGCCTTAATGAAATGTAGGTTACTGATACTGGACTTTAAAATAAACAGTGTTTGCCCAGTATTTATGGAATATTTTTCACAAAATGCAAATTCAGAGGAATCTAAACTAATGAAAGAATAGTGTGGTCTTTTGTGGTCCTGGTTTTATCGTTTTCCTCTTTTGTAACTAGATTTTCAGGGTACAGGTCAGGGAGGGGAGGGAGACAGGACCTGACTGGGGTTTTAGGGGATGAATAGGATTCGAAAAAGTGGACAGGCCTGGGAAGGGTCCAGGTTTTGTGGAGCCTGAAGTGTGGACACCGTCAGTTCCCTTCTAAGGATAAATAGTGCAAATTATGAATACAAAATTGGGTATAAACCTTGTTAGGAGACCACGAAAATATTCCCAGGTATATCTGCCTCCTGAGCTAAGGCATTCTGAATGGATGGAAACATACAAACAAAGAATCGGGGGTTGAAACACATCAGTGGATATAAAGCTATCTATACAGGAGACCAAAGAGGAATTTGTCCAATCCACTGTCACTGTTCCAGGAAGAGAAATTTTCTAGAGGTGAAGAAAGTGTAAAACATGGAGAATCATTCTCCTCACCATCACTACAATGATCAGCACTCATCCCTCATGCTTTGCCTGCACCTGCAGCTTTTCCCCTGCTGATGGGTCCTTCTCAGGGTTTGGAACTGATGAGTTGTCTGGCTTTTTTCAAATATTACTAAGTTCCAGGTTGGAGAAGCAGCTCAAAAATCAACCCTGGCACTGATAGTGAGGTGACAGATTTCCCGTGAGCATGGGGATAACTATGTTTGTTTTACCCCACCCAGTTTTAAAATAAAAGTATGAGAAGTGAGAGAAATATTTTTAGTGGAAATAGAGGACTACGTATACATTTAAAGCAGCCTGTGCTTCTTTCATTACTGTTTCTGTAAATGGGTTATTTTTCCCCTGTATATAGGGCAGCGTCATGTGTGGGTTCCTAGATTCTGACTGACTGAAAGGAATTTCAGACCTTTGCTCCGTCCAGTACTTCAGAATTTTCCCCTCACTTCATTTGAATTCTCAAAAATTATTTTTTATTTATTTAAAAATTAGACGACACTTTGAAGAACTGCCAAATAATTAGACTTAAAAAAAATAGCGATCCTGGAAATGTTTGGGGATCTGTAGACTAAAGAGATAAATTAATGAATGTGTTTAGGATGTGCCAGAATAATAAGGTTCTAAAAACTACTGGCTGAGAAAATTCACTACTTCTAAATCCCAGAGGGCAAATCATGTCTCTTTTATTCATCACAGTCTTGGGAGCTCCTAATTTTAAACTAGTGTGTAGGTGTCTCTCTGCTCACAATAGAACAAGTGAATCAATAAGAGATGAATAGTTTGGGAAGATTTCAACTGCTTCTGCACCTACTTTCATTACACGCAGGGCACAGATGCATCAAGGTCAAGAGTAACTTATAGACACTGTGATTTGGGTCCAAGAGAAGCTTTCTCTCGAGTGGCGTTCTCTTGAAATGTATTTGCAAACACACAGCAATTTAGACTAACAAAGGCAATCCACTTTACTAATATATTTGCAGTAGCAGAAGAGATGCTCAAATTCAGGACTCAAATGCAAAGCCAAAGGAGAGACTGGAATTTGAAAATCAAAACAAAACAAACCCTCACTCACCAATTTGTATGGTTCCCTTAGTCTTTAGTCCCCTTGGATTTCCCTCATTCCAATACATTTACTGCTCTATCTAGTTAAATCCCAAATTACCACTTCAATTTATCAGCTGGGCACCGTCTCACAGAACAGATACTAATCCCAGTGTCAGCATCACTCTACAAGGGCTTCTCCCGCTTTAACTTGGTACTGAGTTGCCCTGGATACAGCTCCCTGCCTAACTAGGTGGCCCTCACAAGGGGGCGCTTCCAGCCCGCAGGCAATGCAAATGAATACAGGAAATATTACATTAATTTCTAGGCACTTCGAATAAGAGTTAGAATGAATCCCTCACTAAATTGGTAGGGAGCAGTTAGGTGACTGCCTTGGCTCTCCTGGGTAAGGTGCCTCCCTGCTGATTGACAGCTTGTCCGAGTTTGAGCAGAGGAAAAAGCTGAGTTTAAACTTTGCTCCCACCAATATGGCTTTCAGTTGAGCAAGGACAAGCATCCCATAGTCACTTAAGTGTGTTTTCTCTTTAATGCTGCTGTATTTTACACACACATCAAATTAGAATCACTTATATGTATATGTGTATGTGTGTAGATGGATGGGTGTGTGTGTCTCCATAGGAATTTTAATAAGCCTGGGTGCCTAGGTTTGGGAAGGGCTTGGTGGACAGCAGATTGTTAGGAACACCCTCTGCCTATCCCAATCATATTGTCCCACAGTCTCATATTTCTGTCTTCATGCAACAGACATTTGTGTTTATTGGAACTATTATGATGCTTATTAAGAGGCAGGAGAGCATAGTCTGTAGAAGCATGTCCTCCAGGCTAAAACCACCTAGGTTAAAACCCCAACTCTGCCCCTTATTATCTGTGTGTTCCTGGACAAATTTCTGAATCCTTCTGTGCCCCCGTTCTTCATCTGGTAAAAAGGGATAATGAGAATAACACATGACTAGGAGATTTGTGATGATTAAATGAAATAGAACAGTGCATAGTTACATTGCATGTAACAAATACCCAGTAAATATTAGCTATTATTTTCTTATGATATTATCAGGAAGCAATAGAATATTTTATATAATTAATTACAAAATTGTAGCTTAGTCTAGTTCCCTAACTTGTCTAATTGCCTGTAAGGGTGTAACAGGGAACCACATCCCTGGTCTGTCTGACAGAATCCCTTCATTCTCACCCACCTGCTTACTGACCACTGCTTTTGCCTGTGTATTAGCAATGCCTGTCTTCTTAGCCCAGACCCTACCTTATGCTTTGAGGCTCTGTCTGGCAATTTGGAGCTTAGAGGATGCATAATAAAGATGCATTGGTAGATTTCTTTGTCTTAGTGCATCCCTGCCTATGATGCTGCTGACCACTTCTTCAACTTCTACCTGAAAATGCACTTAATACCTGTTATAAAATGTTTCTCTTTCAGAAGCTGTCTTCACTCCTACCTTTTTCTCCATTTTGCATAGCTCAATTATATTCAACTTATTGAAAGTGCTTTCTAATTGCTTACAGCATGGCCAAGTAAGTTTTAAGTTGCATTTTTTTTTTATATTCCTCCTGAATTTGTCTTGCACTCCAAGGAATGGTAAATAATTATGTATATGACAGAGATTCCACATATAAACAAATTGCATAATCAAAGGAGCCACTTGCATTTTTACTGGATGGTGTTTGGCTCTCAAATGGTTCGAAGAAATGTCATGGTGAGTAGTCTGTAAAGTCAATAATTACCTCCAGGTTGCTTTCGTCTTATTGGTTCTTATTGCTGAGATTGATACCACGGACCAATTCTCTCTCCTCGAAGTTCCTTTTCCCTTGAACTTCAGTGACACCAGATTGTATGGGTTTCTCCTGTCTCTAAGAATCCTCTTGAGTACACTCCTTCTACCAGGGGGAGCCATTTCTCGGGGCTCCCTCTTCGGTCTGCTCCTCCTCTGCCTCTAACACTGCTGCCCAGCTACTCTCATTCACATCTGTGACCCTCTCCCCAAATGTCAACCCTGTGTGTCTTTTGAGCACCAAACCTTTGTACCCAACTGACTGCCGGGTAGTTCTCCTCTCTCTCACATACCAAAAAAACCGTCATGTCCAAGCAAAGCTGAACGAATATCCACACAACATAAATCCGATTATGCCTCTTCCATGGCAAAACGATTATTCTCCAGTGGCAAGCATCCCCTCATCATCAGGGCAGAGGCAGCCAGCAAGCCCCAAGCACTGTAGCATGTTCACAGGGAATGCACGCAGATCAAGGCCTGGCGCCTGCCCGTTCTGCCAGCCTTTATGTACTGCACTTCACACGTTTTCTCCTTCTGCAATTCAGACAACTGGCCTGACCTTGATCAAGCACCGTTCTTTTCCTCTCACATGGTGTGACTGGTGGAATGTAGGGCAGTTATTAAGCATGTGGACTCCTGAAGCCTGACAAAGCTGAAATCCAGGCTCTGTGTGACCTTAGACAAATTACCTCACCTCTCTGGTTCTTGCTTTCCCCAACTATAAAGGGAAATATTGTAGTATCTACCATGTAGGATAGTTAAAATGGGTGAAGCACAGAGGATAGCAAGTGCTCAATATAAAGTAGCTGTTTTTATTGTTCTTGCACATCCTTTAGTGCCTGGACTGCTATTCTCCTACTGCTGGTGCAGTTAATATCTCCTTTGTCTTTCAAACTTAGCTTGTATTGCATATCCCCAAAAGTTCTCTGACCCTCTCCTCTGGGCTTCCATTGCACCCTATGAATATCCCTATCATTGTGCTTACCTTAGTTTTGTGTAGTTGTTTACCTGGTTTGAGCTCTTTTTATGTCTGTCTTCTTCTGCGCCAAGTACTAAGTACTTTCTACAGTTAATTGCTAAGTGGTTTGTTTAAGAATGTAAGTCAGTGTTTAAAGAAGACTTGAGCTTGAGCCTGGGAGTTAACTACTTACTTGCTCTGTGACTTTGGGCAAGAGAAAGTGAGTTTTCTCACAGGGTTGTTGGAATTATTAAATGTATGTGATTATGCTTTAAGCACTCTGAAAATATTAATTATCTGAACAGCTGAAGATAGAAATGGCATTTCCATCAGATTTTACCTTGATGTATAAAAGCCATTTACCTTTGTTGTTCAGCTGGGTAGATAGTTATCCTCAATTACATTTCCTCTGAGATATCACAGCACAGTCACTTTGGCTGAGAGACACCACAGAATAGAGGATAGAAAGAATGCTGTCCGGGGCAGGAAATCTACTTCTACTCTCTATTAGCTCCTGACTGCTTTGGGTAAGGAGGTGGCGTGTCTGAAACCCAATGTCCCTATCTGTAACAGAGGACTAGTATAATTTCTTAGGTTCCTCCTGGCAATTACAGTCTAAGATTTGTATCATCTGAATGAATTCTGCAGTGATGATTCCACTCTTAATGACAAAATTCTTAAATTCTCATCTTTCCTCCTTTCCTACCAGGAAACAAACACATCAACCTAGCTACAAAGTGGTCTATTCCAAATATTTTGAAATGTTTTCTAGAGCACTTATTTGTGTGGCACAGGGCTGCCTGATGGAAGAGAACTTGTAGAACGTAATGCTCAATTATGCTGCCAGAGAAGGGAGTGGGGTGGGAATGGGGTGCCAATGAATGAGCAGCCTCTGGTCTTTCAAAGACCAAAAATGGAGTTATTGGAATAAGCCGGCCACCCCAAATTTTTTAGGTTTTACACCATGAAAGGAAAGCACATTGTAAGGTCTGCTGTAGATATAGCCAGTGGCCAGAGAACATGCAACAAAATAACCAAGACTAAGCAGTATCTATTCCTAAGCAGGCTCAAAGAAGGACATGAGAAACTTGATGAAATAAGGAATTCTAGGCTCCAGGAGAGGAAGACTAGCGCTGAAAAGACAATCTGGTTTTCAGAGTGCTGACTAAACCTTTACTTTGTGTGCGTGAGGCACCGTCACAGGTACTTTGCCTGTATTAAATCACAACAACCCAGTAGTACCCATTTACCAGATGAAGAAACTGAGGCGCAATGGTACAATGTCATGTAGCTAATAAAAAAGGCACATAAGATTTGAATTCAAGCAGTCTAGCTCTAGAATCTGAATCTTATCTACCACACTACAAAGCATGAAATTATTATAATTTAAATATTGAGTTTCAAGGCTTTCCTGGGGAGGGATTGGAAGCAGGAAGAGGATAACATGTTTAAAAAGGAAAAAGGGGAAAGTAAAATTTCCAAAATTCTAGTGCATGGCCAAAACAGTTATTTATTTTAAAAAATCATCAAAGTGTATGTGACTTAATTATCCCATATCCTGTATGATAAGTCATATAAAATGTCAGCTCTGAGGAGGGGGTTAGTGCAAGATATTATGTGCAAAATAAATAACCACTTGCACGTCATGATATTACTGACACACAGAGCCCACATTTGCTGTCTCTCAGTCCTTTCATAGTTGGTAGAGTTCCAAGCAAATGATGCTTTTGCCATTAAAATGAATGAAAAAGTATAAAAGAATGTTGAACCCCTATTTTCCACAGAGTGCTATAAATATAGAAGGTTGTCAGAACTGTAAGTTACATTTTTCTTTTTAAATGTTTAAAACTTTTAAATTTTAAATTGTATAACACAATTAGTAAAAGCATGTAAAACATAAAATAAAGTGTGGCTTTAATGAACCTTTACAAGTGAACATTACTGCAGCTGTCATTCTGGTCAAGAAAAGAACTTCCCCCACAAGCTAGAAACTCACTTCCTCTTGTCTGGCTGTCCAATTACTACCCACACTTTGCTCCTATAAAGGCAGCCACTGTCCTAATGTCTAAATTCTCTTTTAAAATCATCAAACAGCCATCAAACCACAGAAGCCTAAAAATTGTCTTACAATTATATACCATCGACTTGCTAATTTTGTAATCATAAAATCATACTGTGCAATACTAAGTTCATAGAAAATTACCGTGTTTCAGAGAGTCAAAGGTTATACTGCTTGTTCCTCAGAATCATTGCTCTTCCGAAGTAAGAGTGGCCTGTGCTCTACATCACAAAAGTTAGGATTGTACTGATTAGACAGTTTCCATAGAGTCGGTTCGACAACCATTCTACTTGTATTGCACAAAGAACTTTGGAAATAATTTTCTCAATCTTCGTAGTGAAAGTGAGGTAAATATTATTACCAGCTTGCACAGATGATAGATAACCTAATATTATTATTATTCCTTTTACAGATGAGGAAATCCGGGAGCAAGGAGGTTGGGTGGCATGGTCAGAAGCACATCACCAGGAAGTAGCGCTGTGACTCAAAGCCAGACCACTGCTTTCTGCCCTGTCCACTCGATGCTCCGCTTTATATATATATAATGTTTAATAGCCAACTTTTCACTTTGCAAAGTACCAAATAGTTCACTAGGTACTTTTAATTCAGCTGACTTCTTAGCAGCCCAATAAGGTAGGTAGAGGAAGAGTTTTGAGTCTCATTTAATGAAAAAATAAAAAGAGGTTTAATGATGCAAAGTGACCATATGAAGTCACAGGTCTAGGAGATGGTCAAGTCTGGTTTGAAGTCCTTTATGTGGATTTCCAAATGAGGGGGAGGAAGAGAGGAAAGAGGGACCACCAAAGGATGACATCATTTTCTCCTTCGTTCCCCTTTGACCACTGCTGCTATAGATCTGCCCTTGACTGCTAGTGAGACTCAGGAAGGGATTGAGACCCAGTTTCTGGGAGGTGGCCCCCTCACTGCGAAATGATGAGCAGTAGGATGAAATAAGAAATGGAGGAGAAGCAACAAGAATGGAAAGGAATGCAAAAGTGATCCTGAACTTCTAAGAGACTTAGAAGACAGGCAATGACTGAAGAGAATGAAACTTCAAGAAAATGAATCATGTTGACTTCAAGGTCAGTTGGATAAAAATATGATTTAATTTCTTTTGATAAATTTCTGAAATTTTCTCCAATCCTATTGTTTCTAATTTGGGCATATTTAGAGATGACTTTTGGCCCTCTTTCATCTACCAATGACATGTGAAGACTAGAAGCACCTATGTCTAATCTTGTTTTCAAACACCCATCCTTAGTTCTCCTACCCAATATCTCAAAGAAGCATGTAAAATTCTTTCCACAAGCATTTAAGACATATCTTAGTTTAATAAAATAATGAGCATGTGACTTGTAGCACTTTTAAGAGGAAAAGGAAGGTAGAACCCAAACCAAATAATGATAGGGTATTGCAACTCTGTAAAGGTAGAGATTTTATCAAACAAGTAAAATAGATCCACAGGGACCAAATGTTATTTACAGTAATTTACAGCAAAAAGTTATTTACAACTAAAAAGTGGGACTGGCAGCTAAAGTCCTTTCCTAACCACAAGGACCAGGTGATGGTGATATCAGCACATTGCCATTCCTCTCTTCAGTGTTTACTCACACACAAAGCCAGCAATTAGAGAAACAGTGTTTCCAGCAGGGTTTTTACAGTCCACTCTTTGTGTCAGAATCTGTGTTTTTTTAACACCCATTCAACCTACTTTGAGATTTTATATGCCTAGACTCTATCATAAAATTGAATTCAGATATAACCTTTTGCAGTATGTGGAGCTAATGAAATCACCCCAGAGGTCATTTACTTAAGCAATAAGCACTTCAAATTGATCATGATCAGTTAAACTATCTATTCCAGGTAATGATTTTTTCTCTCTGCTTTTCGTTTTTTTCTTTTTGTATGTATTCAAGTGCTAGATTAGAAGATCAGCTTGTCCCTGGTGTTTAATATCCAATTTTCTACCAATCAGAACACACGATATGCTCTGTTAGATTTATGATACTCTTAAAATGAGTTTTATTTTACAAGTCAAGGTACAATCACCAGTTTTGTTGACAGATTATTACCAACTATGTAAAACCTTAGATAAGAGCCAGACAGGAGATAAATCTGTATATCTCACATCTAATAATTAGATAGTGTGGGAAAATTTGAAATATGTAAGGGTATGGTTATAGGGGTATATATGAAAAGAAAGGACACTTTCAAATTCAATATTTTCAGCTGAGTTTTTAAGATCAATTTTTTCTTATCTCCCTGATAACATTTGGTAAGTCAGACTTTGTGTAATAATATTACATGCCATCTTTACTTCACTCGGATGAAAATAATGTCAGTAAACTTACAGGGCCAAATTTACATACTGTCATTAGTTATATATTACAGTTTATTTTGAAATTTCTAAAAATCATGTGACAAAATGTTAGTATTATAGCTAAAAATTTGACTTTAGATCATTCTGAGAATAACAATTATTTCATTACATGACTATGTGCTAACATCTAATCTTTATTCTTTTATTCGGGGCCACTTCACCACATCCAGTCCCTTCCCTAGAATATGAGCAGAGAAAATAAGAGAAGAAATGTAAAGCATCAATTTTGTTACCTTGTCAGCAACCCTGGCAAAGCAGCTGATGGTTGCTGAAGTTGAAGAGAATCACTGAAATGAGATTTGGGGACTATGGTTTTAATTTCTTTTCCTCTTATGAACTCCATCGCAATGCATCAAGTAGCATCTATTGTTGGGGACAGAGATGAGAAGAGGAGACTAAGTTAAATAAATAATGGTATATCCCCTAGAACTGCAAAGATATGGTCTATGTAGCTCTCAGGTTCTGAATACATGATTTTTAGGGCCATCCACTATTCCTTCACCAGTGAAAGAACTATATTTTCTAGTTATCAGAAAGCCTTTCTGTCTCTATCCAGGATTTCCATTTTGATTTAAATATTAATATTATCAACACAATGGTATTGTTTCAGTATTTTTTTTTCTTGCCTCATTCAGGCCATTTATTTTATATCCCACACCCAATAAATGAGCAAATCCTGTTAGCTTTATTTTCAAAGTGTGTCCTGAATCCAAATGTTTATTATCGCTTTCTCGTCAAGTCACCACCTCTCCCCTGAGACACACAGCAGAAGATCTTAACAGGACTCCTTGCTGTCACTCTGGCCCCTGATGGTCTGCTCTTCCCAAAACAGAAATTCTTTCAAAATTTAAATTAGATCATGTCATTCTTCTGCTTCTTCCACTCAGTACAAAATGCTCAGTAAGCTCTCACTGAGGCCCTGCATTATCAGGCCCTGCATTATCTGGCCCTAGGCTTCCCTGTTTCCCACCCATTTTCTGTGTCCCAGCCACATGGGCCCCCTTGCAGCTGGACAGACAGGCAAGCTGTCTTCTCAGCTCCTTTCCTCTTGCAGTCATCTCTACCAGCTAGGCCCTGCCCTCAAATACACATGGTTCGCGCCTTCACCTTATCTAGGTTGCCTCTCAAATATCAGCTCCTCAGAAAAGCCCTCTCTGACCACCTATCTCAAGCAGGCCTGACCCTACCTGTTACTCTGCACTCTGGCTCTGCATTAGTTTTCTTCAAATTACCTATTGCTATCTAAAATAATATTATTGATTGATTGGTTGATTGCTTAACTCTCTGGTTTCCCCAGTATGTCTGACTGTCTCAGAATATGAACTCATATAGGCCTAGGACTTCTCTTCTTTCTTCCTTGGACATCACACTTCTTTTCTGTTTATTTGTGACATTTAAGGACATAGAGTATTTCTTTTACTTTCTGCACTGCTGTTGCTTTTCATGTTCCTGTCATATACTATTTTCAGCTCCAGGGCAAGACATGTCAGATACTGTCCTGGAGACGGCGAAGGCCTGAAATGTAATAGATCCTCATTAGTCACTGTAAATAGGGAGTTCTGGGGTGAAATTATTTAGAGTATAATATATGTTATTATGGGAATAATCTAAACATTGCAACTTCTTTGGTAAAAACTGTCTGTAGCGCATTCTTGAGGAAGGTTTTGTCCCCCAAAATAGAATGATCCGTGAACAAAGTTATGGCCCATTTGGGGGTGTGGAGTTTCAATAATCCTGTGGTCTTTCTGAAGAGAAGAAGGTCAACTGGAGCTTCTGGAAACAGGCATACTTTAAAAAAAAAAAGTGTTTCACATGGCAAAAATAAAACCCCTCTCTTACTTTGTTTAGCATATATCCTTCTGCCTTTCTTGAAGATGTTCATAATTGATACCAACTGTCACTTTGATTACTGGCTTCCAGAGACCCATATAAAAAGATCTTAACTCCTGAAGTGGGAGGCTGGGATGGTGCACTGAGGGCAGGGGCCAGGGGGTGGCGCAACACCCGCCAATGAGACAGGGTGGCGTGTAGAGTCAACGGTACATTTTTCTTTGAGAACTTTAGGGTCGATGGCTTTAAATTAAATATTAACATTTTTAAAAAATGAGGTCTGGGCTGATTGTCACTGCACAGAGGAGACCTAAATTGGGCTGTGGCCCTGAGGTCCCAGCTCCACAGCAGAGACAGCACACTGAGAGAGGGGCGAAGGATTTGTCTGTAGAGGGAGGTGGGGTTGCAACTTCATTTTCCTCTGACATATTTTGTTGGCTGATTAATAGGCTGACACTAATTTAGGTCTCAGAAGACTAGATTGTTCTGTAACGGGATAGTGAAGGAGATGGGGGGTGGGGGTGGTAGAGGGGAAATAACAGAATGTGAGATGTCTCAGAATTTGGGTCTAGGGAAACCCAGGGCATATTTTAAAGACCTTACCCGCTGGCAAACTGAGAATGAAAAAGCAAGTGCCTTAAACAATTAATTTTGCTAATCATGCAATCTAAATTGTCACACTTAAGTATCTCAGTGTTGACCTGTTTAGACAATGTGCCTTTATCCACAGGGGACTAGTTTCAGTAGATCATGCTTAAGTTAGCTAATTAATATCAAAAGCAGTGTGGAATTGACTAACAGGTAATTTAATCAAAAGATAATTAAAACTATTGAAATTTATAAATTATTATTTAATTAATATTAGTTAATATTATAATTTTCAAAGTCTGAATTATGCTGATTAAAGGGTTCTCTCATAAATATCACTGAAAATTAATTACAAATTAATATAATCTGCTGAACATCCTCTTAATGGACTTCCAGCTATTCTTGACTTTTGCAATAAATAAACATTAGACCCCATACTGCATCCCATCTTCCTGAACGTATTAGGTATTCTGAAATATTGAGGCCATTAACTCCTTAGATTTCTAAGGAAATTTGTACATATAATAGCACCTTTAATACCAGAAAGGTTGATTGTTTTGTTGGGGTATGAGGCTCTAGAGAATCTTCCAGAAGACAGTTGAGCTGCAGGGTGCAGGAGAACAGTTCTGACAGGGAATATTGCCCTGGGCCTTTGCTTTTCTGGAACTTTGTCACGATCCCTGCCAGTGGGTGAATTTGTTGGGAATGCTGAGAAAGTATTCAGGTGTGATTGGGGGGGCCTGTGAAAAACCAGCCCTGGTCAAAGAAACCCAACAGACTCTGATGGGGCTGGGTTATATTTTCAGGGACTATAGTGAAATGAAGGAGACCTCAGGAGTGGAGGGGGTGGGTGAGTGGGAAGAGATGTTTTCTCCCCTCTTATCTACCACAGGAAAACTAACAACACATCCAGAGAAAATAGTCTTTGTATTAGATGAGGGAGTTAGCGATATTTCTGTGCCGAAATGGGCAAACATACTCAAGAGCTTTGGAACACTGTAGAGACAAATCTTTATTGCTGCTTCTCCCAGTATTTAATTTTTGACTGTTAAGGGACCTAGAAAGAGGAAATGGAAACCAGAAAGCTGAGCCAAAGGGAACTCTCTCTGGTCATTGAAGATTTGTGCTATTAACCTTTCCTAATAAACAGAGAAAATAGGGCCTTCCCCCTCCTCCCTTCCCCAGCGTATAGCATCTAGCACTTGGGGAGTGCCCTGTAAATATCAAACGACCTCTCTGCCTATATTTATGAGGCAGTTAGATGCTGAATGGGTTGTCACATAACCTAATACTACATATAGAAGCCTCTGGCTGAAATGTATATGCAGTAGAGACAGATTTACAGCTGCCTTGAGTTTCCCTGTGAATTTCCAAGATTTATCTGAGCTTAAGGTCTCAATCTTGGTTTATGCTGCAGAGCATTCCTCAGAATTCACGCTAGAGCAAGATCTTGGGGCTAGCACTGAATTTCCTTTGATGAACATATGCTTTTGGTCTCTTGTTTTCTCTGGAGGCTGTGGCTGAAATGGAGGGTTGTGGTCCTCATTTTGTTTTAGTCATTTAACAGTGGACCACTATCAAAAATGCTTTCTCTTAATTGGAGCATTTTGGGAAAACTAATGAAGGAAAAATTGTGTCCCTTAAAAACTGAATCACAGCTGTAGTAGTAGATAAGACTGACATATTCAGTTCTTAGAACGAGGCAATCAATGTTGAATGCGTCAGGTGAGTTCATTTCTCGAGCTCAGCTTTAATAGCTTATAAAGAAGATTGATTAAGTTCTTGTCTGATAGATCAATAGTAGAATGAAACTGTGCTTCCCTCTTTCCCTTCTTAAATGTGGATTCCCAATATGCTTAGAGGCAAAGAAAAGGCAAACATTTGTGCATTGTTTTTCTTCTTCAACTTATTAATGGCAGCTATTATGAACAAGCACAATATTTTTAAGTTGCCTAGATTGCTTTATTTTATATTAAACATTTGAGAAACTTCATTAGTTCATCCAACAAATAAGTGTGTTTCTTTCTGTGCCTGTAAACGATTCTGGTCTAAACAAAGGTAAGAGAGGTAACATTGAAGACTTAGGGAAACTTCATGGATTTACACCTTGACATTTCATATCTGCTGTCTGTTCTTTTCTGTGGAGTGGATATTAGCTTGTGAGTGTATGGTAACTTTGTCTTCTCTGTTAGAATATATGAACAGAAAAGAAAGATGACCAAAAAACCTATTTTTGTAATTTTGTGGATGCTTTTATTTCAGTTCTACTTGATCATTGTATCATCATGTTTTAATCACTGTGAATTAAAATATGAGCAGGATCATGGGTTTAATATTTAAAAGACAGTATTTTGTGATTATAGGCTGATGTTTTCTCTGCTTAAAAAGCTTTATTAAAATGCTAGTAAGAGGTTGGATCTTTGCTTAATGTTCTTATCCCCATCATCACCCCTCCAATAAAAAAAAAAATCCAAAACTAAAGAGAGTTGGGAGAAACTTTTTGGAAGTCATAGATTTATTTACAGCATAGAGTGTGGTGATGGTTTCATGGGTAAAAACTTGAAACTCATCAAGTTGTACACATTAAACATGCACAGCTTTTTGTATATCAAAAAAGACATAAATTGACTTTTTTAACAATGGGCAAAATATTCTACATGGTACATGAGTATTTCTCAAGCTATCACAGCCTTTTTTTTTTTTTTGGCAAGGCATACGTGCTTATGCTACAGAGGGAGTCTTTTCAGTGTGACCCATAATCTTTTTTAATATAAACATTTTGTAGTTCCTCTTATTATCCTGAGATAAAGTTTATATTTAATATAACTTACTATACACATATATTTTAAAATAATCAGCATAATTCCCCAACTGTAATGTAAGGGGAAGGAAAAGGAGCATGATTTCCATATAACAATATGTATCTTAGGATGTGAAGACTTGACAGGACTAGACAACAAGATGTTGCAAAGTTGGCTGAGGTGTGTATGATCGATCACCCATTTGTATGATTGCCGTGACTGACCGGTGCTGGTAGGCTATTCAGACACAGGAGTGGCTTTGTCATCCATGAAGTGCATTACTAAACAATGAATAACCCTTTGTAGAGTTATGAACAAAGCAGTGTATAATCTTGTTTGATCACATAGTGATTGCATTCCCAGAAAATTTAGTGTATGTTAAATTTGTTGCAGAAATTTTTTGTGTTTATGTGTAAAGTGGGGTTATACCCTTAGCTCAAATAATTATAAGTGGGTTTTTCAACTATGTGAATCTATTATAAGACAATAGAAAATTATTCAACATGAAGGTTAGTATTTTGTTAGATATTGGATTGACTCACTTATTGCAGCATGTTGAGCCTCCCTGGTCTCCACCCACTGAATGCCAAAAGGACCCTCTTCCTCATTACAACTACCAAAAATGTCCCTGCATTTTCCAAAATGACAACTAGGACTTTCCATTGAGAACCACATGATTAGAGGTGAGTGCTGCTCTATTCTATATAAGAAGAGAGATAAGTGGACCCTACTCCAAGTTAAGTGTCATTGAGTCTTTCATATTTTGGCTCAATTACAGTAAATAGGTTAAAATTGTGTGAATATAAAATATGATCTTTGTCAAAAGCTTTATTTTGGATTTGAAGATACTTGAAATTGTAACAGATCCTCTGATGATAAGCATGTGACCATTTCTAGATAAGCAATTTTTGGGAGAAGAAATATTTTGGGGGGAATTGTACTAAAAATGTTCCCCAAATTTAGCTAAGAAATTGTCATAAGCTCAACCAAAATCACTCCTTAACTGTGAAATGAAGTGAAAAGGACATGAAGATAAAAATGTACAGCATAAGTCTTGTGTTGGGGACAGAATCCCAGTCACGGTATGGGATAAACTGGATTACTTAGGACGCAGACTCAGAGACGGTGCTACGTGTGGGGGGTGTTTATAAGAGAATGCCCAGGAGACAGATTTCTGTGCAGTCAAGACAGAGAGCAAGGAGAGGTCAAGCTGTGACACAGGCTTAATATCTGCTTAGGATGACCTAAAAGAGAGTTCTAGAGGTAGGATGGCCTCTCAGAGTTGGACTAGGGTGGCCAGATATTTGTAGTTCTCATAGGGACCAATCACTGGATGTGGACTGCTCCAAATAAAGGAGTGAACTTGAGTAAGGCCACTGTTTGGAAGTGGAGTGATCCCTGGAAGAGCTAATCGAGGAGTGTGCTAACAGCATACCCAGCAGCTGGGCCAACAACCTGTCCTTTACTGAAGGCAGGTATGGATGGCATATCACAGTATTTACCACATAGGTAAGGTCATCTGTCCAACTGGAGTCCAAAACTCCAGGCTGGCAGATACCCATGGAGTGCCGTCTGTTGGTTAGGAAGCTGTGGCCCCAATAATCTCTGGTACATGTCATATTAAGAGAAATATATATGATTGTCATTATTCCAGAAAGATGTAGCTGTACTGAAAGAGGGACTGTAAATATAGAAGAAGAGTCCAGCCCCAGGAGAAGAATATTGATCAGAGAACCAGGTCCAGGCCTCAAGTAGCTAAACTGAAGCTCCAGGCAAGGCTCTCTAGCCCCAGAAGAGAAAAAAGGGACCAAGGAGTTAGAATGCCTTCTGGAAACTGAGGCAGAAGGGTAGTCATATGACCTGGACAAATCACAGGTTTTGGAAAATAGGCCCTGTACCAATGGGAACACCCAAGGATCCTAATCTCAGGAAGGGATTTAGGCCCCATTTAGGCCCTCAATAGTGTTTGAGTCAGGATTGACTCAAAGTTTGCAGACTGGGCATCACTGAAGATTTTTATTACTGTTGTGTGAGGCAAAATGGGCAGCAACTAAGAAAAAGGAGAAGAAATGCTTTATAGCATGCACAAATATGAACAGTGTAATTCATTGAGTTTTGAAGACGCAAATTTTGGTTATAGTAATAGTCTGAACAAGATGGTGTGTCTGGGCCATTTTCAGAGGATTTGGAAAAGCTCTCATCTCAAACTAGAAAAACCTGAGATCTGTATAAGAGAAATGACGGTGGAACAGGAAGGCAAAAGATCAAACTCCAATCTTAATGTTTCTCTTTTTGGTCTGCATACTATCCACATTCCTGTCTGGATTTTTAGGTCCTGCACAATTTCGTTTTACCCCCTTGTGCTGCTAAGACCCTCACATGTGCTAAGCTCACTGCCTCCTCCAGGGCCACCTTCTTTGTGGCTCCCACAGCCCTTCACCCCTCCCGCCCCTCCCATCTTTTTAAGGCTCATTCAGATTACACCTTCTCCATGGAAATGACAACATCGGCTCTCCTGTTAATGTCCTGGCAGAGCTTAGTGGTTCCTGATTTAGCTTCTGGATACTAGTTTTATCTTCCCAGCTAAATAGATTGCAATCCTCTTGAAAGGATCCCATCAGAAGTTTCTTTTGTATCCTTCCCAGTGCTCAGAGAAGTGCAGGCCACCAGATGGCTGCTGGGTAAACAGTTAAAAATTAATTGATTGGACTGACACACAACAGCATATTCCAATTCACGTTTCCTGAGATAATGACAGGGTGTTTTTTTAAAACTCTACTCCTAAGATGTCATGTTTTCTTATATTTGAGGGTAATGAAAATACCTCACCTCAAACCTATAGAAATATGAATTCCTATCAGTATACTCTCCTTCCTCTTTTCGTGAATATGTTTTCATAGCAGTCAAGATTTTGGGTCTCCCTGGGAATTGACTCCTGTCTTATTCCAGTGTGGCAATGCCATCTGCGAATCTCTCTGAGAGAAGCCACCTCTCCTACGGCCGTGACCCAGACAGAGGGCACCGGGGCAACACTAGTTATGCTCAATGGTATTTCTATTGTGTGGAATCTGAAGTTTAAGAGTAAGAGGACATCTTTTGCTCATATCTTGTTTCATCTGCGTTATTTAATTAGAGATTGCCTTGTATTATTAAGGGCCTCTTCTCTTGGATCAGATGCTGTTTCTTAAAGGAAAATCCCATAAACACCTACATCCTACAAATATAATTCCCTTTTGAGAGACCGTAATAATATGAAAATTATTTTCAACTCTCTTGGATGACTTGTTAATCTTAAGTAAACCAGAAACTTAAAATCTTTGATACATTTACTTAAAGTCTAAAAGAGGAGCTTGTTTTTAATTCAATAAAATTGTTTAAAATATCTACCTTTTAAAGCTTTCATGTCTTCACATTTTACTTTAGGTATTAATAACATTATATGTATACATTATGTGTAAATGTATAAGTATATATTATTTCAAAAATTTTAAACAATGCTTCTCACTCATGAAACAGATATGTGTAAGTGCCTAAAATGTGTCACTTATTTGAGTACTAGCACTACAGAATAAATAAAAAATAAAAGTAAATAAAAAATCAAAACAACTTGAAAAACACTCTTGTGCTGGAATCATTGATAGTGTAATCCTATTGTATTTTTCTAGGCAGAGATATTTTCATTCCTGTTCATGTATAGCAGAAAGAGTAACTACTTTTACTTGGTGGATTTGTAATCTGCAGTTTATTCAAATCCCAGTAGTGGAGGCTGGCATAGGTGGTGGGAGGAGTGGTGGATTTGGAGTTTTCCATAGCTTTGGGATCTTGATGTCTGCTTCTACACACTCCCATTTACCAAAAGCTCACCAAGTGCCAGGCATTGTGATAAAGCCTTTATATGTATTGTCTCACTTAATTCTTACAACAGCCCTATCAAGTGGGTACTATTATTCCAACTGTATAGATGTATAAAAGAAGAAACTTTGAGTTAAATAATTTAAAAAACTTGCCTGAAGTCCTGCTAATAATAAGGGGAGTAGCCCTTATTTAGGCATACTAGATGTAACATCTAATACCAATCTCAGTCTTCCTACTAAAATAGGTTAAAATCCCAAATCCTTCATCACTGTGGCCAACAGAGGGCTTTTGACAGACTGAAGGAGTCTTTCCAACTATCTCAGACTGGACTTGTGTCCTTGCTTCAGGGCCTCTATTGTTGAATGTGTAGGTTTTATTTTGTACCTGCTTAAAGTGGGGCTATAAATAACGCAACAGTTTTTTTTCTTTTCCTCTGTTCCCTTCTCCCCTTTTTCGTCCTTACACCACCTGCATCACCCTTCCCCCTACTATGTCACTAGTAGTAGTAACCTGTGTGTATGCACCATGCCTTTCTCCATGTTCATATAATCATATATAAACTTGCATATGTCCTTTGCTTTATAAAAATGAGATCACGTTGTATAGATTTCTCAAGTTGTCACTTGACATTGGGAAACAAAATTCCTCTAATTCAGCTGATCTTCAACCATTTCCTTACTGAAGGTGTTTCCCTTGTTTCCAATTCTTTCTTTCAGTAAACCACTTGTTACTGATGATTTTATGTTTTAGACTGATTCCCAGGAATAGGATTACCAGGACTAGGTTATATACAATTTAATTTTTATAGATCTGTCTGGATTATTTTCAGAAAGTTCTGTAACAATTCACTTTTCTCGAAGCTAGTTGTGTTACTGAGCAGAAAGAATTCCTCCACCTAGTGCTACCAGACACTAAACATCAAGAATTGCAAGGGAGAAATTGGAGTCAAAGTCCATTTATTTGCAGAGTGCTAAGCAAGGAGAATGGGAAAGCTATGTCTCAAAAGCCCTACCTTCCCCATCCAGGGTTCAGGTGGCTTTTTTAAAGGTGTAGGTCAGCAGGTCTGAAGAAGTGCTGGTGGGACAAGTTTTAATTAGAGGGTCTTGGAGCTTGGCTGCCCACACAGTAAGGGGTGTTGCCACTGGATCTTCCTGGACAACACACCCTTTACTTCTGAAGGGTTTCCATGTTCAAGTCCCAATCAGGTCCCAGTGTTTTGGTTTTGTGTTTGGAAAAGTGGGTGAGACTTTGGTTTCCAGTACAGCTGGAGGTCAAAGTTCTCTCCTCTGCACAGGCTCTGGCTGCGTGACTTGTGTTTTCGGTCTCTGAAAATCAACTCAGTATCTTGTTAAACAAGATAGGATCACTTTGAGCTGATTCTGCAGTTACAGTTGTTAAATGTAACCATTTTCCTGAATCTTCACCAAAAGTAGATGTTACTTCTTTGTTTAATTTTTCCAATCTGATGCACATTAAATATCTCATGGAATTTACATTTTTTCTGTCTACTAGGGAGGATGAACATCTTTTTATAAGGTTATTGGGCATTAGAATCTCCTCTTTGTGAAATGTCTTTTCAAATGCTTGCCTGCTACATCTGTTGGATAGTATTTTTTTTAATTGAGGTGAAATTTATGTAACATGAAACTAGCCATTTTACAGTGAACAGTTCCTTGGCATTCAGCACATTCCCAGTGCTGCTCAACCACACCTCTACTAGTTTCAGATCATTTTCGTTGTCCCCAAAGAACACCCATACCTGTTAACAGTTGCTCCCCATTTCTCCCTCCCCACAGCCTTTGGTAACTACCGATCTGCTTTCTGTCACTATGGGTTTGCCTGTTGTGGATATTCCATGTAAATGGAATCATACAATATGTGACCTTTTGCGTCTGGCTTCTTTCACTTAGCATAATGTTTTCAAGGTGCATCAGCATGGGTGGTATGTCTTTCTGTTATCAATTTGAAAAGCTCTTTGTGGATGCTAGACTTTAAAATTTTTATACCATCTGGATTGCAAAATCTTTCTTGGTATATTATTTGCCAATGGATTTTGTTTATGGAGTTGTTATACAAAAGACTAATTTTTACACATTCAGATACACCTGTCTTTTCTTTAATCTCTGGGTTGGCAATTCAGTGTCCTAAAGTTTATTCTAATATTTTTATTGGTTAGGTTTACATTTAAATTTTTAAGCAAACTGGAATTCTAGTTTATGATTTATATTTTTCTCATAGGGATGGCTACAGTTATCATTGTTATTTTTTAATAAATGATCTTTTCTTTACTTGATTGAAATCTCGTCTTTCTGTATATTAAATTCCTGCTATTGACTTTTTTTGTTTTCTCTAGTGTGTTCCACTGATCTATTTGTATGCCGCCAATACCATACTATTTGATTAGTGTTTTGTATTGTTCAGAGTTTTCTTTCTCTGTTACATTTTTTCCTGAGCTTATATTAACATACTTATATATTTTTTATTATAGACAAGAAAAATTACTTTGTTTTTTAATTGTGGATTTTAAAAGCAATAAATTTAAGAATTCATTTTAAAATAAGTGACTAGATACTTTCTTTATATTTGTTTGCTAAATTTGTAACTTGTAATCCTAATTAGCAAGAAAAGATTGGTACTTAACTGGTTCCATCTGAGGGAAAATACAGAAATAAGCCCCTTTCTATCAAGTCTCATATAAATCATTAGTGTTTTATACCCAATCGAGCACCACTGCATTAATCTGTGAGTGCGTTGAATGAAAGTGTAGAATGATACACAAGCTTTCCCGGGAGAGGCTGTGTGTAACTTGCTTACAGGTGATTCCTTGAGGAGCCTGTCACTGCGCATGGCTTTCTGTTCCTGGGTTACTAAAGACCATTGAACTCCTCACCTATGAAGCATTTGTAGGCAACCATTGTGTGCCTCTTTCCCGGGTAAGACCTAGAAAAGAAGACATGACTTGTTTCAGCTTTGAAAATCAAAGATAACTTTTACTTCACTAAAATAAGACACAATATCCTTGAGAAAATCACAGCACATTTGGGGAAATATAAATATTTATAATTATATCTAAATACATCTCAAGTCAACATCTTTATACACATATACACACATATATCCCAGCAATAACTTACATTTGAATAGCATGGCTCTTTATAGTTCAGAAGGTATTTTCATAAAAATTGTTGGATTAGAATGTACATACAACATTGAGAACACTGTCCAGCAGCCGTTAGTGGCTCTGATTTACTGATGCTCAAAATAATATGTTTAGGGTAAGCAAGGTCAAGATCCTTTCAAAAAAAGATGATTTAATTTCTGCTGCTCTTTACCTAGGTTTATTCTTCATTGGAGCCTTTCTTGGTTCCCTGCACCAAGGCCATTCTTTCCCCCCAGGAGTGAGATATGTGGGAGTTTAAGAGATAGTTGTATTGTGTAGTATGGCTTGTTCTTGGAGATGGAGATCCAGCAGAAAACAAGACCTCCTTGCTCCCTGCCTCACAAAGTTGGTGTAATATGATATGATCATGTATTTAAGGGGAGGAAGATCTAGGACAAAGAAGGCCAGATAATAAACACATAAGCAAACAATTGGAACTGTGATAATTATACTGCTGAATAGTATATGGCACCCATGATATTTGACCTGGCGTAGGTGGATAGCAAAGGGAACTTCTCTGAGGAAATGATTGTTGAACTGAGAATGCCACAGTTTGGGAGAAGCATTGAGGAGGAGGGGAAGCCTTAATGCAGGACGGAGGCTGGAACTCTGAAGGATATGAAAAAACAAAGGTGCAAGGAAAGGCTGGAATATGAATAGCAAAGTTGGATTGAAATAAAACCAGGGAGTGAGTCAGGGCAGGATTCTTCGGGGCTTGTGGGTCACAGTGAAGATTTTGGCAGTTGCCCCTGGAGTAGTGAGAAGCTTGGGAGAAACATGTTTGTCCTGAGTTCTCTGACAGGGCATGAAGTTCTCTGAGTTTATCCTGAGTTCTGTCAGGTAAAAGCCTGACAGGAATGGTGAGGTGAGAAATTAGGGTGACTGGAACTGGGTTATTAGTAGTAGAGATGGAGAGAAAGAAAAAGATTTGAAAAGCATTTGGCAAACTGAATTCACAGGTCTTAGCAATTGATTCATGGTGTGGAGAAAATGTCAAAAATGTCTCCCAATCATTGACTTGGGCACGAGGGGAAGATTGTGTGACCTAATTTAGTAACAATCCCATGAAAGGGTCTTGAAAATTATTTTGGTTCTTTCTTTATAGGTGCAAAAGGGAAAAAAAAATGAATGTGCCCCTGTAGGAATTCAAGCGGTAACGACACACCAAACATTTGCTCTGACTAGAGAAAGCTACAGTTATACAGAGCTGACATGAATATGATACACTATTGATAATAAAACGGAGGTCCTGCCCTCCATAAAAGTTGAACTAATTATTATACACTTGCATGTTCACTCATGTTATTTATTATTTTCTATTTAAAATCATTATTTTTATTGTAAAAGAGGCATAATTTTACTCTCAGCCTATAAACCTTACTGTAACTTATCTGTATCTTCCAGCACAGAGCCATTTCTGTCCCTTTAATAAGTGTAGTAATTTACATTGGCTAATGGCATAACTATGATAATTAGCACAATGTAGTTGTATTCTTAACCACTGCCTTATTATAACAATTTTAAGTCTTGTTATTTTTTTCTTGGTGGAGCAGAGCTTATGATTAACCATGATTTTTTTTTTTTTTTTGCTATATATAAAAAACTTTCGCTTGCTTTATTTCACTTCTGGCCCAATCTAGTCAGCAAAACTTTACATGTAGTTTGGAGATTTTAATCACTACTGGGTGAAATTGGATACCTTGCATTTTTTCTTGGTTCTAGATTTATTTGAGTTTTCTTCCTAGATCTTTTACTACAAGGCTAGTGCATGCAGTTTTTCACAGCAAAAGGAAAATTAAGTTATTTTTTTCAATTATACCATGATAGATAGCTGCAAAGGATTTACTGTTAATGATTAAAATTCTGAATACAAATTATAGTGAACTCTGTTATCTGAAATGATTATAAAATAAAATGCTTTGTTTGACCAAATGCTCATGTCTACATATATTCATATATATTTATGGAAAATTAATTTTTTACTAATCAGAGCCAAGCTAACTTCCCTTAAAACTAAAACCAAGTTTAACTGTATTTTGGCTCTTGAGGAGTCAGAAGTTGTCTCAGGACTTTCCAAGTCCTGACCAGGGCATGCCATCCATCACTCCAGGCTCCACTGTGCTTACTCTATAAAGTTGCAAAGTATTCAGTAATGTAACTGTTAACTGGTGCTGGTTGGTGTCAGTTCAAACACCAACAGGATTCCCCAATTTGAGGTGTGGTGAAGAAGGAAACTTCATTTAAAGTGAACGGCTCAACAGTAATACAACATGGCTGTGAAAACAGCATGGCTGTGAGGCTGCCCTGGGGCCAGTCCCCTTCACAGTGTCTGCTCTGTGATGGTTTGCTCAGCTCTGCCCCACTTCACAGGGGTCTGCATGATCTGTCCTGCTCCACACTAGTCTGCAGATCGGCAGCCACAATTTTCAGTTTTAAGGGGAAAGTACACTCCCAGTGCCAGATGGAGAGGAAAGCTGGCTTATGTAGACAGAAGTCCCCACCCTTGGTCCTTGATGAGGGAGCCATTCTATAGATCATTTCTATTGGTCATAGAGCCATTCTATTGGTCAGAGATTTGCAGCTCCAATTAAACGGGAAAGTCGCAGTCCTATTGGTTAAAATAGGACTCCAGGAACTCCTTTATAAGGGCTGGCTTAGATGGTAGAAACACAGTGCAGGCAGGCAGTTTAGTGGTGCAGAGGCAGGTAGTCTAGCTTAGAGGCTTCTCTGGGAAGTGCAGCTTATGTGAGAGGTCCCTGTGCAGAAATGGCTGCTAGGCCTCTGCCTTTTTATTTATTTATTTTTTTAATTTAAGCCCAATTAGTCACCAGAAGCCCTTCTTAGTAGCCATCTTTCCTTCTTTCTCCCTCCCCTCCCTGACGCCCCGCCCTTGAAGTTCACATACCATTTGTAGTATTCACAAAGTGGGGGCCCTTGCTCAATATGTCAGATCTTCAATATCTATTTCCAAGAAAGAGCAAACTTCTCAACTCTGTTAATAAAAGCACATTCTAAAGGCGCGAATAAAGTGTTGAGACTAGTGAGGCCAGGTCTAGGAGGTAAAATGGATAGTTAAAATAATTAAAATGCAAGGTTTTAATTTTTTTTATTTTATTTAGAAGCCTAATTACCTGGATCCTAACCTACCAGAACCATTAATTAAGTGGGCTGTTTTTCAGCACTGACCTTTTCCACCTTAGGGCTAGGGTTGTTCAAGTTCAAATCAACCTTGTCTTCTTCCTGCTGCCCCAGATCACCAGTGATCAAGAGACCTTTCAAGGTTACAAATTATGAAAAAATATTAGACTGTGTTTAATTTACTCTACCCAAGTCAACCAGGAAACTTACTAATAATGTACCTTGAATATTTCCATTTGGACAGCATTATTTAATTTAAAGAATTTGGTAAAAGAAACAAACACAAGAATAAAACACATTTGTTTCATCGACTTATAAAATGCAGAAAAATATGATACCTTTTAAAAGTTATCCAGAGATAAATAGTTATGTTCCTTGTCTCTTTGACTCATGAATCTCCACTTCCATGGAGATCACATGGCACAGTAACAGCAAAGCTGCTTGCTGCGTTGCTCTTTTGGTGCAAATTGTACCAATCTATATGACTTCTTCATGACTTTTTTTCTTAATTGAGTGAGCTTTTATATAGATCAAATAATTGCATCCATTTTCTTCATTGTTTTAATCTCCCTGAAGTTGCTCAAAGAAAGGTCATCACAAATGCTATGAATAGCAAGAAGCAAGGCCATGTTTGTGAAACACCTTTGTAAACTGTAAAGGGCTCACAGATATATTAATACTGAGAACATGTCAACAGTGGGTGTTTTGAACAAGGCAGATGGTTGAGTGTTCTCTAAGTGCTGACTGGGAACCAGGGAAGCAACTTTCTTGGGAGAGACTTTCTAGTACTTGAGCTTCTGCATTAGTTTGAATCTGCTCATCAACTCTGCTGAGATCTTGCCCATTGTCTGGCCTACTTCACTCTCTACTAATAGCCTGGTGCATTTTGATGGAGAACCTACCAAACATGTTAAATTTCAGACCAACAGGTAGCCAGCCAGCCACCACTGTCTGTGAGACATTCTACATGATGATTTTGTTTTGCCTCCTTCTACAAAGCCCAACTGCAGACTGATTTCTTTCAGAAGGCCTGCTCCTCACTATTCTGACATGAAAGACCATTGCTTCAGTGGCTCTTAACATTTGAATTCTTGTTGGCAATAAACTTAACAGTCTTGTGACAGCTCTCCTTTTGCCTCCTGGAATTGTACTCAGAACCATGTATTTTTAGGTAAATTTCAGGTCTGTAACTTATATTCACATTCATAGTAGAAAATTCTTTAGGTCCAAAAGGATAGCTTTATATAACTTTGGATGCTTCACAGTGCTCAGGAACCATGAAAATATATAATCAGTTCTGTTTTTGTTGATTTGATTTTGATCACCAAAGATATATTCATAAAGCTTCTTGTGCTTAGAAAATTTATCTTATTTATTTGTTTCTTTACTTTTTTTTTTTACTAAAGAGGTTTTATTTTTATAAAAAGGGTGCCATGTGGTGTGAACAGAGGAAAGATACAATAATAGTTTTTTCTTGCAGTTCTATCTGGGATTGATTTTCAGTTAGATTGAGGATAGTTAAAGTGGATGGGCCTCATAGGATATTTAAACTCCCTGTAGCTATATGAATAATATTGTGTGTTTGGGGACTTTTTTTCCCTTTATGGGGAAAGAGTCCATAATTTTTATTAGATTCTCAAAGGTTGTAAGTGACTCAAAGATAGTTGAGGGTCATTGAATTAGAAGATTCCAGCACAACTGGTGTTACTAGTAAAGATGTGTACACTAAAATACTCAGTGACAAAGCTGGTGTCAAAGGCTTTTTTGTCTGGATGTTGATCATACTCAAAGGTTGGGTATGATCAAAGAGGGTTACTCTGAGTATTACCTTCGCTCTTATCTTACTTTACCATACAACATTTATATATATACATTTTTTCAATGCATAAAAATCCAAATTTATAAATTGAGTGATCGCTTTATGAAATGATTAGGTCAGATTTTGTTTAAATATGAGTTCCCCTACATATTTAAAATTACTTCATTTATGTGTTACTTTTCAGAAGCACATGTTCTTTGCTCCAGACAAAGTACACCAGGAATTCTATAGCTTTCAGTGTAATAAAATAGCCCATAAAAGACTGCCTCTTTGAATGGGAGAGACATGAGTTTAAAATGTGAGTCTCACAGAAGTGAAGGTGTTTCTGATTTGTCTTGTTTTTGTTTTTTAATTGTATGTGAGACCTCACATCAGATACAGCACTGGTCTCATAATTGGTGGCTGACTAAACCCTGTGTGCATTGAATATCTCTGTTAACATACCAGTCACGCGGTGATTCTTCTAATACCCCAGCCCCTCAGTTCCTTGACCTCCTCTCCCACAGCAGCTTGTTTCCCACCCAACCTCAGCCATGATTGCATTCCAGACCAGTAGTTTTCAAAGTGTGGTCTTAAGGCCAGCGGACTCAGCGTTACCTGGGACTTACTAAAAATTCAAATTTGGGGGCTCACCCCCAAACCTATTGAATCAGAAACCCTAAGTGTGAAGTCTAGTGATTCCTTTAAAATCCTTCCATGCTTTTGTTTCCATTTTTCACCAAAATAATTTTTGTCAAAGTCACCAATGAGCTCCATATTGCTAAATCCAAGGGTCCATTCTCAGCCTCTGTTACTATGGCCTGCATGCAATATCTAACACAGTTAATCAGCTCTCTGCTTCTTGAAATACTTTCTGTGGGCTTTGAGAACATGGCTGTACTTGAGCCTCCCTTTCTCACTTGCCATTTCTTGTTAGTCTCCTTTGCTGGTTTATCTCCATCTTCCTGACCTCTGAATATTTTATTCCTAGGCCCAGTCTTCAGCCCTCATCACTTCTCTGTCTCTCCTGACTCCCCAGCTGACATCATCCAGTGTCATTCATGGGTGTATATATGATTTATATACATAACCTAAAACCTAATTCAACCCAGACCACTCTTCAGAACTCCAGACATGTATATGCACCTATTTGCTATCTGCACTTGAATACCTAGTAAATTTCATTAGTGTATCATGTTCCAAAAAGAAACCTAGACTTTTCCACCCTGTCCACCAAACCTGCAATCTGAGTGTTAGTTAGAAACAGCTCCATCCTTCCATTTGCTCAGGCCACACGCTTTATAGTCTGCAGTCATCTTTGCCCGTCCCACCCCATTCTCTCTCAGTCTGTAGTCAATCCATAAGCAAGACCTGTCACATCTACCTTCAGTTTGCATCCTGGACAGGACCGCTTATCATGGACTGTACTTCTACCCACTGGTCCTCTCTCACTTCCTGCCTGGATTGTTGTAGGAGGATCCTAATGTGCCACCCCACCTCTGATCTCTCTGCCACCTTAGATGCTGCTTTCAACCCAACAACCAGGGTCATCTTATTAAAAAGTAAATTGCATCATATTACTTCTCTTCTCAAAGCCCTCCCAGAACTTCCAATTGTGTCAGAATAAAATCAAGTTCCTTACTGAGGCCACTTGGCCCTACATGACTTTGCTGCATTTACAGCCCCTTCTCTGCTTCGCTGATCTCTCTGTCTTCCACTCCCCTCGCTTGCTCATTCTGCTCCAGCCAAACTCAGTAAACCCAGTGCTGCTTCAAGATATCGCTCCTGTTGTTTCCTGTGCTTTGAATGCTCTTTTCAGAGATATTTACTTTGTCCTGCTCTCTCACTTATTTAAGGTTCCTTCCTTCCCCAACTACCCTATTTAAAAGAGTAATATCCCACATACACTCGCTTTCTCTTTTACCCCGGCTTTATTGTTCTCCACATCACTTATCACCATCTGACATATTATTTAGGCTGAACTGCATGAATTTGTAGATAATGACCATTTTTGTCCTACAAAAACTGCCAGTACATGGAGTTCAGGCTAATTCATATTTCTTATTTATTTGTAAGCTCTGTGATAGAAGAAACTTTTTCTGTTTTGTTCTCTCTCATAGCCCCAGCTCATAGAATAGTGGTTGGTACATAAGAAATACTCAATAGATGTCAATAGAATAAAATAAATGAATGAATCAGCAATACTTCTAAGGTACCTGCAGTGTGCTGCTCAGGTTTCAGTCCAGGTGCCAATCTTTTTTCTGTTTTATCTCTATATGTAAAAATGAATCACTATCATTTTCAGCCAGTAACTAAATTAATATGCAGTAGGGATGATTCCAGGGGAATGCTGTAATTATTTGAAAGAGGTATGTGATATAAGTTAAAATCTAATGTGTTCATCTAATCTATTTATCTAATATAAATATTTGCAAGTTTCATATAATATTAATTTCACTAATTATGCTTTTTAACTAAGACCACTGATACAAGTTTGGATTTTTATGTCCTGAGCACATTTCATCTGAAAGTGGGTGGGAGGTACGCTGAAAGGGCAGAACTGCTGTGGGATTACACTATTGGTTCAAATAAATGACAAAGCAATATTTCTCTATGAATAAATATTGACCAGATTTGAAAAGGAAAGGCTTTAAAATCATGAAAAGTATGAACATCAGGGGGTAAATGCCTTTTTAAAATTTTATAGTAAGACTATGCTCTGAAAAGCCTGGTTGGAAAGAATCTGAAACCTTAGCAATGAAGTTCAGTTACAAAATTTAAGTTTGGGACTGCACACAGAGGCACATTCTCACTGTTCATAATTTTAGAAAAGTATGTCAAGATGTAATTAAAAACACCCAAATGTAACTGGAGGAAAAAGAATTAGAATAATAGATGACATCTTGTAAGGTAGTTAAATTTGCTGCATCCATTCTTTGAGCAAGTTAACTGAGGCAAAGGAGAAAGCAGTACATTTGCAGGAGCATGGCGCACACTGGGCAGATCTGGGATGAGAGCCCAAGAGTCCCGTCTTCCTGCCTCAGCCTTTTGCGTTCAAAGTATTGCAATCTGTCACCTAGCAAATGATTAGTGTGTAGAACTGCGTGCTTTAATTTTGCTATAGCAAAAAGTAATGTAGAAAGAGCATGGGCTGTGATGGAGACAAAATTTGTCTAAATAAAAATATCCTAGGTTAATTAGTAAAATGGCAAGGACATTATGAAAAACAAGAGAGGCACATAAATCTCTTTCAAAAATGTTAAATATTTTAATATTCACTCATGAAAATCTTTTAATGTAATTCTCATGTATTTATAGAAATGACTAATATTATGTTTAAAATGTGATTTTTTTGCCACTGAGCTAACGTTACTTTTTATCATTATATCTTTGAATATTGTATTACTTCTCTGACCTAGAACATTTCACATAAAAGAAAAGCTAAGTTCTGAAAAGAACAATTCAGATCATAAAAAGATGTGATTATCCATGAAAACAGATATGATTAAAACAGTGTGTGCTGTTTAAATGAATTAGGAGTCATCACGGACAGCTCAAGGAAGAAGTCTCCCATCACACAGAGGCAGTTAGGAAGGCAAATAGGACCCCAGGGTACATTAAAAAAGGGAGAAAATAATGTGGAAATATTAGGTTGATGTTACATCAAATAATGATACACTTTCATCTAGAATACTGAGTCTAATTTCAATCAGTGCACCTTAAGACATGTCAAGCAGAGAATGAAAATATTCAGAGCAATAGAGAAAAATGAGTAAATTGGGGATGAATTTGTGTAAAGATAATGTATTTCTAAAGAAATAAGTTGTGTTAAGTGGTTAGGAACTTGTTTTCCCAAATAACATGGTAAAGGACATTTTGGTAATTGAGTGATCGATGCTTATAATAAAATAAGTATCAGTAATAAATAAACCTAAACCAAAAATAAAAAATAGATAGTATTGTCTGAGAAGTGGAATGATAACTTAAAACCAGTCTGGGATTTAAAAAAAGAGTTGCTGATGTAAAAGGACTGAACAGGAAGCAGCAACGATGGGAGCAGAACCTCTGTGTGGGCGGCCTTCTTCCTTCCCAGGTCGTGCATGCCCTTGTCTCTGTTCTCAGATGATATGTAATGTTAATTGTAGATTTATACCCTTCCATAGTGACACAAAAGTATAAAGTAAGGTCTCTTGCATGTGTGTTTTCTCAGCATAAAAGAGGCACTTATTATAGAATATTACTAAATTTGGGGAATTTGAAAGAAAAATTCTTACCTTTTCTAACCAAAACTGATCACAGTTAGCATTTTGATGTATTTTCTCCCAATGTTTTACCTCTATATAGTGCTTAGTTGCTTTATTTTATATGGTTGTAATCATACCACAGGTACAATTGTTTTGTTTCTTTTCAATTTAACAAAAACGTATTCCAATGTTATTATAAGTGCTCAGAGATAATTTTGATGTAATAATATTATATCACTCCATGTACCACAATTTATGCAATTATTTCTATAAAACTGCTGACCCTTACATTGAACATTTAGTACTCTGAGATAAAATTATCAAGTGATTCATGAATAGGAAATGTTTAATAAAATGATAAACTTAATGATCACGCAAGTTGTAAGAAGGAATGACTCCCACTTGCTATTTTTCACCTATATCTATTTTCAGTTGCATGTAATCACATCAAGTTGCCCTTGTCCTCTAGGTAGAAACATCCATTGGATTTCTATGATGGCCCCATTAGCTCAGCTCCGTGTGCAGCTGGAAACTTAGCCAGTAGTTTCTGAGAGTGGCTAACAGGCTTTATCATTCAAATAGTGATCATGCCCAGTTCTAAAGACAAATACCTGAGGAAAAGAGAAATTATCCCAAAGGAATTCTAGATTTGGAGAACGCAGATTATACAAAAGACTTTTTCACTGCAAGGGATACTTTGTGCCTATTACCTAGAACTGAAAATAGCTAGAACTCACTCTTGTGAAGTGTGGGGCTTCATCTGTGGAAAGAAATGGAATTAATTATTTTTTTTCTGTAACATAGTTGTTATTTTATAACATGTTGGATTTATGTAGTTTGACTTGATGTATGAATTTTACTTCACTTATCCTCATGTGCTAGTTATGATGATGAGCATTATCTTCATTTCACCATGAAGAAACAAAGTTTATGGTTGGAAAGGTAAAAGGAACTAGGATTAAATCCTAAACTCTTCTCTGTGAACCTAGTTTACAGTTTTTATATTGCAAGTGAAGTAAGCTTGACCCTCATTGGATGAAATCTGAGACATCCTTTGTTTTCTGCTTTTTTAAACAGGAAGATTAGTCTCATAAATCTATTGCTAATTTTAACTTCCTTTCAAAATGCAAAGTATGCACCAGTCCTAGAAATTGGACTTGTATATGTCTAGATGTGCATATACCTAGCTGGACCAGTACCAATTGTTTTCTTAAATATCCAATTACTTTCAATGAAGTTATTCATTAATACTCCCCCTTGAACCATTTGTAGTTCTGGTTTTAAACATCAAATGATTTTTTTGCCTTTTCTATAAATTTTTAGGTTCAAAATTTTTTTATTCCTCTTTTCAAATCTGTAAGGAAATTAGTAAAGACCAAAATTTGGGAAATTTGGAGAAACCAAGCTTATTTCAAAGATTGAGTTAAGAGAATGAACTCAGAAGATGTGTTATTTCAAAAGCAAACAAAGATAGTGAGAGAAGAAAGAGAGAGGGAGGGATAGAAATAGATCAGAAATAGAGGAAATGAATAGTAGAATCTAAACATTTTATAGCTTTGAGTAGAACATTCTTTCCTCTCTTATGAAATGTCTTTGAAAAGGATTTGGGGCCTTGATTGCATGTTTAGGATGTCAGAGTACTAAGCAGGGGTAGGGAAATTCAGAGCCCTGTTCTGCCTTTGCTGAATATTGTAGCTTTATTCTACCCCCCACTGGTAATTATAACCTTTGGAAAGATGAAAAAAAGAGTTTTGTGTTTTTTTTCTTGGAGGATGCTTTTCTTTCAAAGATTGTGAGTTTGGAGAAGATCTTTAAACGAAGGGGTACTAGACATAAGAGTCTTTTTAAGTCCTTCTTATCCCAACATTTGAAAAAGCATTTTATTCATAAACCTTACACTTTTTTTTCAAAGGAGCCATTTAATTCATTATGGAGTAGTATGAAGCTGTTGAGAGAGATATAGCAGCTTGATTCATTTGAAATCACAGGACAAATAGACTTTAAAAAGCAAATGCATCCATTTTGACACTAATTATGTGTCTTTTACACATGCAGTATCTCATGTCACAAATTGCTCTCATTTGCTTCTCATTGCAGAATATCTCTGAAATGAGATGAGTGGAAAATGCCTTAAACAGGTGGATATGAAATAGTTTGGGGGGCTATAAGGATTTTGGTGGAGGAGGGGTGGGTTGAGGAAGGAAAAAAATGAAGGTGTCTTAGAAGTCATTGGAATTCATAGGGAATTTGTTCATCATGATGCTGATCTATGTGATAAGGTGGAATATATGGCTTTTCAAATAATATGTGTCTTCTTTTTAATCATGACGACAACAACAACATTGACATTGTGCTAAGTTTATTTTATTTGTACGTATTGTCTGTAACCTAAAGATAAACCTATAAGTATATTCCTATTTTACGGATGAAAAAACTGAGGTAGTTAGGAGTTGACCTATGCTATTTCCAATAAGTGTATTTTCCTCAACACCACCAAGCAGTTAACTCAAGTCTGACACTATCTACCTGGACATAGCATCAGACCCTGTTGGTTAAGGGCTCAGTCCTATAAGACTTCTCCCCACTTCAGACGCCAGTCACAAGTCCAGGTTGTCACCTGTGCTTTTGACCAATCACAGACCCTTCCTTGGTTCAATTAATCTGTTAGAGTGGCTCATAGACCTCAGAGACATTTACTTACTAGATTACCAGTTCATTATAAAAGGATGTAACTCAGCCAGATGGAAGAGGTGTATAGGACAAGGTGTGGGATGTGGGGGTAGGGCTTGGAGCTTCCATGCCCTCTCTGGGCATGCTACTCTCTCAGCACTTCCATGTATGTGCTCACCATCCTGGACATTTATTCATTCTTGTCGTTTGGGAGTTTTTATAGAGCTTAATCTGAAGACCAACCCCCACTCCTCTTCCTAGAGGTTGCTTGGTAGGTCAGAACTTTCTAACCATCTATTCACTTGGTCTTTGCTTGCTGACCAGCCCCATCCTGAGGCTATTTAGGGACTCCACACTAAGTCAGCTTGCTAACATGAAGTCAAAATGCACTCCTTTCCAATGACAAAAAATCACTCCAATTTCAGAAGTTTGAGAAACTTTGTGCCAGGAACCAGAGGCAAAGACCAAATATATTACTTATTACACCACAGTGCAGTATATAATACATACTATTGATATATACTATGTACTAGGTACTATATACTAGGTACTATGTCCTATATCCTATATCTTATATCCTATATCTTACATACTGTACACTATATACTATATACTATATACTATATACTATATACTATATACTATATACTATATACTATCTAGGTGTGTCCAACATTTTGGCATCTGTGGGTCACACTGGAAGCAGACGAGTTGTCTCGGGTCACACGTTAAATACATTGTGACACATAATCACACAAAAAAATCTCATGTTTTAAGTAAATTTACAATTTCGTGTTGGGCCACATTCATAGATATCCTATATACTGGGGGCCGCAGGTTGGACACCTATATACTATGTACTATACACTATGTACTTTGTACTATGTACTATATATTAAATACTAATACTTGGGGGAATGATCGCTAGGGAGCTCTCTGGCCACATTTGTATCAGGACTTTTGAAATACATTTCTACCACTCTTGGTCTTCTAATTTGCTGAATTCTGTAGAATGCTTTGTGAAAAACAGAAAGTTTACTGAAATCTACAGAATTAACCTGAGTTTGGCATCTTGCAATCCACTCTTGGATCTATTTAGCACAGGAGAAGAGCTTTATAAATGATGCAAGAGTTTCTTAGAGTTCTTTATAGAACAATTTAAATAGGGCTAAAAACAACCAAGAGAGAGCAGTGCACATTCATTTTCTCTGAATTTGAACAAAAACAAAAGCCTTTGCTACATGGTGGGAATTGGAAGAATCTTATATTATTGAGCTGGTGCTTGTTGCCTGATAATGGACAAGATTAGCGTCACTTTTCTGTAACTAAGCCTGTAATGGTGTCACAGCCTATTTGATGCCAATTGGTGTTCCTGGGGTCCTTGGTATAAAGCAACCTTTGCAAATGAGTAGTCAAAATGGTTGGAATAAGGAATAAAACTAGAGAGTAAAAAATGGATAGCTAATTCAACATTTAATTTCTTTTAATTTTGAGAGTCTTACATATGTGCTTCTACTATTAATGGGTGGGATTCTGATGGTAGAGGAAGAGTTTTAAACTATAAATTTATTTTTACCTAAGCTGCGGAATTCAAACCTGGCATGCCTTACACGTAATGCAGTTTGACAGTTCATTTGAAATAAATGTGCCGATAACCCTTAAAAGTGGTAATAAAATACTCTTTGCTCTACTGTACAGATGATTAATACCACTAAAGTAATTAAATTCCATTAGGCTGAGGTTCACATACCCAAGGAATTGGTGCCAGGATTTAGCCATTCTCTAGTGAGGACAAAAGACTAATGCCTCTTAAAGCCATGTTTCACCAGGAAAATCCCAGGGAAGTCTATATTAACTTAGGACATCTGCTTGTTGTGATTGTTTGAGGTATTGATGCATTGGATCATTAGCAGGGTAGCGTGAACTAGTGTTTTCCTGTTGACAAGGATCTCTCACCAGGAGCTGCTAGCTTTCTGCAAAGGGAGAGAGGAAAGCAAAGCAGGGCAGCCAAGTTGAGTCCTGTGAATGGCTTTGACTTACAGAATTATTGCTAACTGTATAGTCTCTGAGGGTAGGAAACAGCATTTTGCCCCCAGCCATTTTTCCCAAGATCAAAGCCAAAGTAACTCTGTCTCCTGCTGTTTTGTAGCTGTAGATTCTTAAAGACTGGCATTATTGTCGTCAATGAACAGTTTGCCCCCTTTCAGATGGCTGCAGTAATGACCCACGGGGGAGGCAGTGGTTAGGCAGTGCTGACAATGTGACCAGGTGCTGCAGCATAAGCGTTTCATTAAATATTGAAGCAATGGTTTTCAGTTACAGTGGCAAAAAGGGAATTTGGTCTATGTCCAAATATGTGGCTATTTTTTCCCTTCAACCTCTTCTAATCACATTATTTTTTGTGTGACCTTTCTGCTGGAAATTAGCTGCCTTCCTGAAAAGCTTTGTGTGTAATATATCTAAAGTAATTCTGTGTTCCACTTTACATGCTGGTAATCATTCTTAATGTATGAATGATTTATTTTCCATTTTTCCTCTTAAAATATGAAAACCATAAAAAACAAACCTTGTGATTATTTTGGTTTTCAGAGGTACTAAGTGAAAGAGTTCTGAATTTTCAAGGGAGAGTTTATAGAAACCGAGAACAGGACTCAAGTACATTGAAGAGTTAGTTTTGTGTGTGTTTTTTTTAATGCGAATCATGTGAAAACAGTTTTAGAGCTTCAACACCCTGCTTCCATTTGGAGACCATGTTAAAATTGTCTGTATAATCTGTGAAATGAATACGGTCCTTTGGACAGGAATGTAGATGCCACTTTATTAGAGGAGGGGCTGTTCCTCAACTTACTGAGCGTGCAGGTAACTCACAAATCATGGGAGGGGCATGGCTGCCAGGCTGCGCCGCCATCTCCCTTCCAGCTTCTCTGATTCCAGAACCCCCTCGGAGAAAGTGGGACTTCGCAGAGGGAGAGTATTTGTAAATCGTAGTAAAGTCCTACACACAGAAAACTCAAAACGTGTCCAGGACAACATGGTGGCAATTGGATGCCATGAAAGGTAGACTGCACCAACATGTACAGTAAAACAAAACAAAGTGAACAAAGCAGAAGCTCCATCTGGGAGAGAACACAGAACTTAAGTAATTTTCTTCCTGCTTATCCTTACCTAGAAAATCCTATGATAAATAGCTATTTTACACTTTAAAATTTTCTGAAAAACCAAATTGTTTTTACGTGTTAAGTGCAGTTTGCTGAATTTCCATATTTAGGACAGCTTCCTCTCACCATTCATCAAAATTCTGACACTTCTCCACCAAATACAGATGTGTTGGGTGTAGGATAACCATTCATCTGAGAAACAAGCTGAACTGTGTAATGTCAGTATTATGTACTAGGCACTGAATTTGCCCATGAGATCACCTACTCTGGGTACTAATCATACTCAAATGAGATTCTATTGTTAATTTGTCCTCTCTTTAGTTCTTCTTTTAGTTAGAAATAACTGAATTTAAATGCCAGTATAATCAATCTCTTAATCTGTCTTTACTCTCTCGGACCATCTTTATTTCTTTGTTTTACTTTCTCGAATTCATAGATGTAAATAAGTGTAATTATAAGAAAAAAACTTATTGAAAAATAACTATTTACTGAATAGGTTTTGATATTACAACCAGAATTAGTAAGATAAAATAGCTTTTATTTAGAGATATAAGAAATTTCAACTGTTTAAATTTATCATCATTTTTGTGTGTGTGTTGTTTGGAACACTTTAGAAAATGACTCACTTTGCATTGATAAATTCTTAAACATATAGAGCTTTATACAAAATAGGAAAAATTGAAGCTGCTGTAGACGAAAGCAAATAATGGGGAAGAAAAGGGGGAAGACTTCTCTAAAAAAGTAAATGCTCCATCAAATTTGTTTAAACCTCTCCATGCTTAGTTGGTGATATTATCACCTAGCTAGTACTTACATGTTGAAAATTGTCTATAGTCCTGAGACTGAAGAAATGACAACTGGGCAAAATTCTATGGTTGTGCGATGAACACAGAAATGAATACAAATGCATGTCTAGTGAGGACCATTGCTTATTCAGATATATCCAAAATAGTTCAGTATATTCCTCAAAAAGAATATATTTATCTATTTTCAAGTGCTGGATGGTTCCATTTTTTCTGCTTTAAGAATTTTTACAAGCAATGGTGACACCTTCAAAGTTCAGTTTAGTAGTATTAAAATATTTTTCTAGAAGTCAGTAGGCATTGAAAACCATTCTTTCAGTATTATAATGTGAACATTCTGTTTTGACACAATTTCCTCTTCATTTCTTTCATGACAATTTGCGTGCACCATTGAAATTATTCCCCATTATTCTACTGTATTCTTTGGTCTTCTTTGGAACACATAAATATTAAGGATAGATTAATGCCAAAGAGTACGTCCAAAATATTGCTTGTGAGTCTTACACTTAGCCTAACAGGAACTATATTTGGTAGCTACAGGAAAGATTGAGATATGGTTAAATAAGAAAGGAAGGAGATATTTTTTAGACTGATCACTAAATAATCTCTGTTCAGAATAAGACTTTGTTGTAATAATAATATATTAGTGGGTTTTTTAAAACTAAGCTTTTATTTTATAATGAATATATGTTTTAACTTTAAGATTCTTTCCCAGGGTTTCTGATTTTGTGATATGTGGCCTTGAAGATTCTAAAATTTTCTATATCTGGAGTAATCCCTCAATTTCAGAATATTCTATATGTTGAATTTAGTACAATAAGTCAACAAACATTTATTACATAGCTATAGACATATATCCCAGGAACTACTTTGGCTAAGGCATCTGATCTGAGGTCCGATCTTATATATTTAATTTATAGAGACTGATTTTTTGGTGGAACTTTTCTTGAGAACCCTATATGTGCTCTTTTAAAGGTTAAGTCATAACTACCCCCCCCTGCCCCCCACCTCCCATCTTTGGTGGGATACTGGCATCCTATGAAAAACAACAAAGCATTCCTATGCTAAAAATGGAAAACTGATACTTTTGCCACTTCATATGCCCTAAATTAATTTTTTATTATAAATACTTACATTTTTCTCTTAGGACTGCCTTTTTCCTCCCACCCCATTGACTTACATGTTAGGCTTTTGACTATGTAGCATTGCCAGAAAGGGCCAGAATTTGATCAGCACAGGGACATTGAAAGTCATACTCAAGAACAATTTAGGATACTTGGTCACTAAAGGCTGGGAATTTCAAAGGATCCAGTAGAATAGAGATAGAAGAGAGGAGTTTTGGACTGCATGTTTGTGTCCTCCCAAAATTCATGGGGTAAAACCTTAAGCACCAGTGGATGGCGTCAGGAGGTGGGGTCTTTCAGAGATAATTAGATCTTGAGGGTGGAGCCCTCATGTTGGGATTTGAGTCCTTATAAGAAGAGAGGAGAGAGCTTGCTTGCTCTGTCTCTCTCTGTGACTGTCTCTCTCTTCTCTGCCGTGTGAGGACACAGCAAGAAGATGAACACCTGTGAATGAGGAAGGGTGTTCTCTTCAGAACCCAAGAGTGCAGGCACTCTGATCTCAGACTTGCCAGCGTCTAGTACTGCGAGAAATAAATTTCTGTTGCTTATGCCACCTAGCTTATGGTATTTTTGCTGTAGCAGCCTGACCTAAGTCAATGGGAAACAGGCACTGAAAGTTTTGATGGTATATATAGCTGAGCCACATGAGAAGACAGAAGGAGGAATGTGGAAGTGAGAAATGTAGCAATAATGGTTGTTATAAAGAATGGCTCTCCCCTGCCCCACTTTACCTCCCTTTTGGGGGTAAGTTGGGACAGTCCAGCAAAACCAAAGGGGAAGTTCCAGGTGGGTAGAAGTGAGTTGATGGAGGTGAGTACAGGCATACCTGAGGAAGAAACTTTTGTTTCTTTTTTCTACAGATCTGTCACTGAACTGTAAGGAGTGATGGAACTTGAAGAGTCTGAAATTAGCGGGGAAACAATCTAGAGCTTTCTCTCCATGTTTTGTCTTCTTTTGAGGTCATTTTAATCATTATGGTGTCAGATGAGGAACTAAGGGAGAGGCACCTGATATAGTTAAGTCCCAAGCATTATTCCCAGTACTTCACATATACCATTTTATTTAGTATTCTCAGAAACATGCCAAGAGTTCCAGTGAGTGGGACCTTGGCATTTGTAAATGAGTCATTCACATTATGACTCCTCATGAGGCACCAAAAAAAGTCTGCTGTATATAGGATTTCTAGTTATACCGAAAAGGGTGTCTAAATTGTAGGGGTAGGGACTAGACAGTGAAAGTGCCTGGCTAATCTCTTAACATTCATCCCTTTACATGTCTTTATTTTCTCATCACTGAGAATTTTTGTAATTTAAATACTTTTGTTTACTTTTTTTGAGTGTGAAAAAGATATATATAAAATTATAAAGTCAAGTGCTAGTGATCGAAGGAAAGAAGTCTAAGACAATGATGGGTCTTAATTAGAAAACTAGAAGTAGGTCCTGGCTGGTGTGACTCAGTGGATTGAGTGCTGGCCTGCGAACCAAAGGGTTGTTGGCTAGATTTCCAGTCAGGGCACATGCCTGGATAGCAGGCCAGGTCCCCAGTAGGGAGCTAGTGAGAGGCAACCACACTGATGTTTCTCTCCCTTTCTCCCTCCCTTCCCATCTCTAAAAATAAATAAATAAAATCTTAAAAAAAAGAAAGTTAGAAGCTGGATACATTTAAGAATGCAGTGCTGCATTTGTCTGTGGCTAAAATCTATAAATGAAGAATCCACTACATACACTGAAAAGGCAGAATAAATAGTGACTCATGAAGCTGTTTCAGAGTCAAAAGTTGTTCTTTAAATAAAAGAGGAGACTTTTGTGAAAATTACAGATGGTAGAATTTATTTTAATAGCTTCATAAATGACTTAAAACCTGTATTTATAAGATCATATAAGATCATTAGGGGGTCTGAGGGAGTTGCCTAAATTGTTTTTCACTTATTGCAATTCATGAGAGAAACTCTACACTCTTTTGGTATTTGGAAATATGGGTTTGACTATGTTTATAGCCCTCATAATTGTCAACAGTGTAGTCTCTTATTAGCCTCTTTTATAAGTCAGGTAAAAAGCACAAAAAAGTTAAAACAAATAATCCAAGGGCACATAAGTGGCAAAGAGGAGCTGAGATAAACCTGGGTTTGTCCCACTCACATGCCTTTTCTACACCAAGCATTTTAGATTAAAAAACAACAACAACTTTGAAGCTATGGTTTTAATTCATTTGCACCACAAAAGTTGAGTCATGTAACAAGCAGGTTGCATGTGACTTTTTAAAAATTTCAATCTACTCGAATCTTTTACTTAGGACAAATCCCACTGGTTTTAGAACAGTATGTGAAAGTCTTCACTTAAGTTCCTTGTAATTCTTGACATAAATGTTAGCTTGACTGGTCCAAGCTAAAAAGAAAAATGCCCAGTGGTTGTGCTGGATGGAGCTGGCTGGTACTGGCTCACATGAGCCAATTTTAGATTGCCAGGCATTTTATAAGCCTGTTACATACAGCATATTATTAGACTTATAGTTAAATTAACTGTATTTAAAATAAAGATAACAGATACTAAAACGTCCTCCCTTTTTTTAAAGATTTGTTTGTTTGTTTGTTTATTTATTTATTTATTTCTAGAGAGGGAAGGGAGGGAGAAAGAGAGAGAGAGAGAAACATCAATGTGCAGTTGCTGGGGGCCGTGGCCTGCAACCCAGGTATATGCCCTGACTGGGAATCGAACCTGCAATGCTTTGGTTCGCAGCCCATGCTCAATCTGCTGAGCCAGGACAAAAAGTCCTCCCTTTGTAATTATTCTATGACACCTTACTTTGTTTATGGTCCTGAGGCCATTCACATCTGTTGTATCTTGATGGTGAAAATACTATGTAATGGTGTGTCACTGCAGATATTTTCTGGTGCTCACTCTTTAGCATCATCATGTCAGTAATTTGAAGTCAGGCCTGTTGGGAATATTTACACCAGGGAACTTGGCAAATACTACAACCAGAGCCCTTTTTTCCCCTCTCCGACAGCTAGCTGATAAACCTTTACTAGGAAACCTTTGTGTCCTAGTAAGGATAAAGCTTTTGATTTCCTTGATTTTTCCTTTAATCTTGAGTCTCTTGATTATTCCTTTAACAAAAGGAACCTCATCTATATTTAATCTAAATGGTTCCAATCTCTTGTTCAAATTGTTTTCACTGGTTTATAGATTAGGATTGAGGGGTAGTTTGGAACAGCAGATATCTTCTTGCTCAAAACCAGATGCTAGTGAAAATGAAATGAGGAGGTTTTGGCAAACTCTCTTATGTCTAAAACACAGGTTTGCTTGGAATTGCACCCACATGTCAAGATGGAAAGAAATCAAAATTGGATCTTTTCACCTATTAAGGAAATCAACACATGTATTAAGACAGAAGGAAAAAATTCATTTGACCAATTGTTGTTTTCAAGGAGAGAAACTATTCTCTAAATTACCAATACTTCAAAAGTGAAAATGAAAAGGGCACAAAATGGGCATGAGCTTACAGACAAAACTTAATAGCATGTCAGCAGTTGCTCAAAGGGAAATGTGAGGTCAGGAACTTGTTCCTAATCCTCATGCTGCCTTACCCTGGGTTCTTGGACCTTTCTAGCTTCACTACAATCTTTCGACTTTGATAAGTTATGGGTGCAAGAGGGAAGAGGACTTTTTCTTTTTGTCTCAGGGTGCGCATTTGCAGCTTCAAAATTCTTTTGCATTTTCATTCTTCACGCTGAGGAGCCAGTGCAGATTTGTATTACCATGTTATTACTGGCGGCAGAGACTGTGTCTCCTTGAAAGCAATGGCACGTGATTGCTTACTCCATGACTTTCAGTGGGGCTCAGTCGTCGCCATCCTTAGGGACTCAATCCCACTGAAAGTAATAGTGTGAGACTGCCCACGTTGTTACCATGCTTTAAATTGAATTGAATTTATACCGATCGGTGTGGGCCAGCCCCAGAAGTCTTCACTTTCAAAAGACATCAAGTTGATAAAAGTTTTCCAGCCAGCAGCTGAAAAATGTAACTGTCTGTTTGGAGAATGTATTCTTACTATTTAAAACATTAATTTCTTAATATTGGTCTGTTTTAACATTTTGCCTCTGAACTATTAGACAAACTCATTACATTTTAGGAAAATTGCTTTTTAACTTTAATTTTTACTTAATTATGATATATTCAGGCATTTCAGGAAAGAAGCATTCTTTTGCTTGGACATTAATTACTTTCTTGTTCTTAGAATAGCTGTGTTTTTAGAATTGGAAAGAAACTTTGCAATATCATAGTTTAGATGAAGAAACTGGGGTTCAAAGTAGTTCGCCATGGTCAATGTCACAAAGCAAGAGCTTGGTCACAAGCAGAGACCAGAACAGCACTGTGCAGGGTTACCCGATCCCATACAAACCTTTACAACTATTCTATTTTTATGTGCAGAAGTACTAATGGGTTATTTCATAATAAATTAGGCATTGTTACTTATACTTAAATAATGCATTTTAATCTTTCTCCAAAAAACAAACATTTTCAGATTCTGATAGTATAAAGTACCTTTATGGTAAAAACATTTACTGTTGGGAGAAACAGAAAGAAGGCATTGCATAGGAGGCTGTACACAACAGTGTTAGAAAACTGCTCCAGATCTCACCTTTTATCTAACGTCACTCCTGTATTTATATCATAGTTTCCAGATGAAGCAGGTAGTTCTAAAATTTCTGCTCTGTTATCAGATTGTTGAAATACCCAAACTTCCTGCATTGCTATTAAAACAAGTTTTTGTTTTGACTTTCATAAAATTAGCAAATGCTGTTTCATATTTAGTTGATTTTACAGCTAAAACATGGACACACTTGATATATATAGAAAAGAAAACCATTAATAAATTATTAAATGTTATTCAGTTTGCACCTCACCATGACAGCTAATTATTTGTGAATTGGAGTAAAAACCTTCATCTTTGTTAGCAGTGCCAATAGTTGAAGGCATTGGCATACTGGCCAGTCATAGATATTCAGTGTAAAAGAATTCAATGCTTTGTCAATTATGTAATGAAAACAAGGGAGATACCAGCTTTCACAATAATAGCAGAACCAGAAATTTAATTTATTATTTTACTTAATGTCAATATTATTATTGATATATAGATTTTGACCACATGCACATCTAACTAGCTTTTAGATAGACAATTAAATTATAAATATTAGTTAGGTTACCCTAGGAATCTGGTATGATGTGAGGCTATAAATATCAATATTCTCTAAAAGCTCTTCCATCTTTAGAGTCTATGATTATGTGGTTTTGAAATTGTAAACTTTGGTTGTAGAAGCTAATTGTTTTTATTGTATAACCATATGTTATCCTATAACATTAAAAAAGTTGTTTTTTTTTTAAGTAAACTATCATACAGAATACTAGTATGTAATTAATACTAGTATTACTAGTAGTAATACCCACAGCATACTAGTTTGTGTATTTGTGGCTAATAGTAGTGGTGAGAATGAGAGAAGTTTCTGGATGCCGACTTACAAATGTAAGCAATATGGTTAGTTATTTTTTTGAATTTCATATTTCAAGAGACTTATCTCCTTTTAAGTCCCTTCTAGAGTTTTTTGTTTGTTTTCCTGTATCAGTAGAAGGCAGAGGTCCACCAACTGTGACCTCTGGGCCAAATCCAGCCCACTGCCTGTTTTTGAATAGCCTGTAAGCTTAGAATAATCTTTACATCATTAAATGGTTGAAACAAAATTCAAATAAAATGATATTTTATGACACACGAAAATGGTATGACATTCAAATGTCAGTGTCCAAAGATCCAATGTGATGGGAACTTAGCCGCACTCATTCATATCTGTGCTATCTGCTCTTTTTGTCGTCCTTTTCACAGCGTTACCGTTGTTTTTGCAGGACAATGGCAGTGCTGAGTAGTTGTGACAGAGATCACATGGCTTGCAAAGCCTAAAATATTTACTGTCTAGGTAAGAAAATGATTGCTGATTTGGCAGAAGAGTCAGCCTCAGGTATGGAGTCAATGGTCAAATTACATTATTACAGTTTTTTTAAAAATAGTATTACTACTCAAATGATGTATGAAATTTGCTACCCACTGATATCACCTAACTCAGATATCACCCATACTTGTCAGGGTAGTTATTTTGGAGTCTACATTCATTGCCCATCAGATCCTCTACATAAGTGATGAAAGCATAACCAATAGAGCCAGCAACTGCATTGGAAAAATACTTTCTTTGGGGTGTTGCTGCTTCCCTTTGTTTTTTTCATCAGGCCAGCTTTCAGCATCATTATGGAGCTGTCTGTCTGCCTTTACAAAATTCCCGCTGACTCAGTGCACACCCTTAGGCTGGTAATCTGGTTAATATTTTGCACTTTTCACATGGGAATTACACCTGCCTTTGTTTTCAATAAGTGAAGTGTTGACTTACCACGAGCACTTTTTGATCCTCAGATATCAGTGGGAAGTTTCTTTAGTTAATCCTCTGTGTTTGTTAAGGCCATTTCCTCACTGGGTATCAACCATGTTCTGAAAGACACACACACACTCACACACATGCCCAGGCAGCCCCATGGGCAACTGTTCCCATGTTATGTCTCCTTGATCTAGTATACGCAGCTTTTTTTAATATGGTCAATGGTAGCAACCTAACCAATACTAGTTGTTGTTTTGCTGATAAGAGTCTTTTTGGGAAGTAAAGAGAGAAAACTGTGAGTGCTCAAGGATAGATGAAGGGCTAGATGAAGTCAAAGATCATAATGCACCAGAAGTTGGACTAGTCAGTGCTACAGACAAAGCAAATGTTTTATGCACTGTGGTGAAAGGATGAACAGGAACTTATAATTCAGATCCACGTGAAAGAGGGGAATTGATGAACCAACCACACCAGCATGGAGCAATTCCATGATTCTGTAAGTCCTTCTTTTATTTCTTTTCTCTGACTTGTTCTGTATACTCACATGCAGCGAGAGCCTGTGGCCATCAGAGAGTCTGTCAGAGTGCCCGCCGTGCCCACAGGAATATGGGCAATAGCATATAGTGGTGGTTACAAGCATGGTCTCTGCACCAGTGTCCAGATTCCGCCACTCCCTGGCTATATGTCCCTGGGCAGTTAACACATCACCTCAGTGTTTCCCTGCCTTCCTCCTCAAAGTGAGGGTTACATGAGTCCATGCAAGTGCTTTGAAAGGTGCTCAGTTCACGTGCCCTATTATTGGTCCACAATTATCTCTCAAAAGGTAAAAAAGAGACTTAGTAGGATACTGGATGCCAGTATAACAATATAGTGCCCTTGATAATATGTGAAGTAACTCTAAATGGGATTTTTATTTTGTCTAAAACTGAACTATTCTTCAACATCTAAAAAAATACAAAACAACTATTTGCCTTTGTGGGTGATATTATGCTTAAAACTTGCATCCTAGAATATTTTAGGCCTTACTCGACAATGTCTTTCATTCACTCATTGACTGAGCAAATACCTACTGAGGAGTACCTACTGAGGACAGGCACTGTGCCAGGTACTGTGCCAGGCCCTGTGGATACATCATCAGTGAGGAAAGCTCACATGGTTCCAGGAGGGAAGAAAACAGGCAAACAAGAGCAAATAAAACAGTGGTGAAAGAGACAAATACTGTACTGAAGTGTCAGGAAAGAGAAAATGGAGTACTGAACCAGAGCACTGCGAGTACGACAGGGATCTGAGCAGGCAGAGGGGACTCTGTGAGGGACAGTTAGGCTTAGATCTGCAGGATGGAAAGGAACCAGCTGGGCTGACTGTGGGAAGGAGAGCAGCCCAGGCACACTGCACAGCACCTCAGAAAGCCCTGGGGTGGAAACCATTTGTCCTGTGTAGAAGAACCCAAAGGGGAGTTGAAGCTTGGTGAGCAGGGAGATTGGGAAAGGTGATGAAAGGGAGTCAGGGAGAGTTCTTGTCAGGCAGGGATACAATCTGATTTCTGTCTTACTTCCTAAGAAGGTCCAGCTGGCTTCTGCGTGGAAAATCTCAGACGAAGGTTACAGGTAGAATGTTGCTAAAGTGGCCCACAGGGTTTGCATACCTCAGGAGCGTGGTGACATGTCGCTGGTGACTTGGGGGTGGGAGGCATGACTAGGAGCTTATAGCCGTGATCCTTAGTGAGCAAATCGTGTGGGAAATTCAGAGCACCACTGCGAGTGAATCTAAGCAGTGAGCCTGTATAAAATATGTAACTGAAATAAATATTACACACACACACGGTATGTCTTTGTAAAAGATGAGATGTCTTTAAGTTAAAATTATAAAACAATTTAAAATGAACGTAGCTTAGAATTATTATTTAATGTGTGAATAATACTTACTTTCCATGTTTCAAGGTTTTAAAAACTCATTTCTAGGAAAAGAAAGTATTTATTCTATCCCTTCAAACCTGTATTTCCATGAAAAAACCTCCCTTAGTTTTCCTTGTGTATGTGAAAGTCCACATTAATAAGCATGTTGGCGGGATTTTAAAATGTAACAGGGGTAACTGCTATTGAAATGGATGTTGGGAGACCTGGGTGAAGATGGCCCGGGTGGAGGCACCTCAGCTGTACTCTGCTCCAGCAGTGTGATTCTATTGAAATTTCAAGTCTCTCTGGGGTTTTTTTCCAATCAGCCGCCTGGCTTGGAAACTCATGATGTGAATTTTTGATGGCAAAATTAGAAAAGAAAGTGCCCTTCTCTTTTAAAAATAAGTTTTGAATTCAAAAGTGATCTGGCTAGGCACTTGTGTAAACTAATTTCACATGCATGATGAATGAATGCAATGTAGACAAGAAGTTTCACCTGGCTCCTCATTAATATGATGCTATCCTGAGTTGGCGATGAGGTGGGACAGGTTCTGAACTTGCCTATTCTAACTAATTTATTCCAGAACGAGAACCAAGTCAAGTATATCCACATGAGAACTCACTATGTCACCTAGGAAAAGTGCATAATTATCCTGCAGTGGCCGCTTACTTTAGGAATGGGACACAGACTCCAACATGAGTTAAGTTATTCAACCTGGAGTAGGCTTTCCCCCCAGCCCCTCCCTCCTTTGTCCAAGGCTAATGCAGACAAATGCTTTAATCCTCCCATCTTGAGGTTGGCAGTTTGCCAGCTGCAGGGACATTAGCTTCTCATTAGCCCCTTGTCATTTGCCCACTAATTCGCATCCTACCCAGAACACAAGTAAAGCGGCCTGGCCCATCCAAAACTTGGGCCACTTAATAGAGGAATGCCAGTTCATGGGTTGGTTCCCTTAGGATTTTATGAGTCAGGAGTAAAAGAGAAATCGTATCTTATGTAGATTCAAGAGATTAATGGACATGTTTATCAGCAGATTACTTAATATGTAAGACATCATGGTATATATACTTTTCATAAATTCCAATTCTAGCACTGACCTTTTCTTTCTTAATCAATTAGAGATGGTCTTTTCTTTTTCTTCCAGAATATTGTCATTGTTGATTATTATTATTACTTTAAAACAGTGTTACAAAGTTTCAGAGTAACAAAGAGGAGAGGTATTTTGAGAAGTAATTCTAGAATGTCCTAGGCAAGCAGAAGACTTTAGGTTGTCATAAAATTCTTCGCAAGATCAAACAGGTCAAGATCATCTGATACAGAAAAAATTCTCATTAACATCCCCTCCTTTTCTTTGTTCAAATATCCTTTCTCAGTCTATCTGTGATTGCAAAATGTGTACATCTGAGAACATGTACATCAGTATAAGCTTTGCAGGTAAATGTCCCCAGATCTGTTTCTGTGGTCATTTCAGCCATTATTTTGGTCATCACATAAGCTAATTCTTTGGAATCAATGCACAGCTCACTGAAAAAAGCTGAGCATTCTGAATTGAGTGTCTTGCATTTGATTTTGTCCTTGGATCTAGAAATAACTGAGAAACATTTCTTTTAGACCTCAGATTTTCACCATTGCTTTTACCCACTCAAGGTCTGAGAATTAGGCAATTTAAAAAGTAGTGGTTAATTGTTACATTTCGTAATTTCCACTTCAGTTCAAATTCTGGCCTCCCAACAAGCTTAGTTTCTTTTAGGGCTGATCTGATTTTGTACCTTGGACCTATGTCAATCTGTACCTTCATACTCAATAATACAAATTGATTCTATGGAAATGATGCAATGATGAGGTTTGTCACTGTCCCCGTGCAGGCAACCTGCTTCATGGGGATGGAAATATTAATGCTTGGATTATTTTTATAAGAAGATCTTATACCTTCCAAAGCACCATAAGATTTTAGGATGCATAACAGATTTATTTGGAATATGATGAAGTGTTCAACATGGGAAGATGCCACATTTTCCTTAGATAATTGTTTGCATTCCTGAAAATATTCAGACAAGATTGGGTGCATTCAGGGTGATATGGCCATAGACCCTGAAAGTATTCAGAAGGGAAAAACACAACTAATCAGTTGCAGTAGTTTTATTTCTTTCCCAAATACCAAAAGGCTGCCTCTAATCGCTTCTTAAAATCACTTCCAACTCTGTGTAATCCATATGATTCCATGGCTCCTATTTAACTTTTAATATTTGCTCTGTGTGCACGTGTGTGTGTATGTAGTGGGACCTGCGCTGGTACCTGTCCCATCCCCTTCTATTTTGCATGGGTGTTTTCGTGCTGAACAGACCAAATCCAAGCCCCTGCCTATTTGAGTCTAACTGCAGCTGCCATCTGAATTCCTTTTGGACACAGTCCATCAATCTATGGTCCAGATTCTATTTTTAAATAATACATTTTCCCAAAATTAATTAAAGACAAAAATTAATTTCATGACATGTATGAGTTTCACTGAATAAGTGATGGTTACTTGGTAATCAGCAGCATCCAAACAAAATCTGGTCCTCAGACATTTAACTGTATTGTTTTTCTAAAGGCACAGTCCCTCTGATATCATACCTTAAAAGAATATTTGGTTTGGTGTATATATATATATATGTATATGTGTGTGTGTATGTGTATATACATACACATACACTAAGATATATAGCATTTCCAGTACAACCTATCAAATTCAGAATTAGTTATCACAAACATACTTCATAACTCAGCAATGTATAAAAAGTTTTTAAATAATAGATGGAGATGACAGATGTCATAAAGATATGAAATGGATATAGTCAAACCTGGCAAAATTTGAGAAGTGGTTTCAATCACAGTATTTTTTGTTGATTTTTATATATGATCTTAGGCAATCTTAAATTAAGACAGGTGTCACCTTTAATTTATTGTCAGGTGGAGAGCACACTTACTTCGCACTCTAAGGATTTATTTAACTTAATGCTGTAATTGCTAGCAATATACTAGCTCATTATATTACAATTTAATATATTTGATGCCAGCTGTTATGGAGTTAATGGCAAAGTCGAAAGAAATGACATAAAGCACACTCTTATGTTTAGTTCAACCGTCATAATATTACTGTTAAAAATTTCTCTTCGGTCCAGGAGTTCACTTTAGTATTGTTTCTTACTATTGCCATGACTGAAAAATAAGATTTTTTTCATGAAATATTGCATTTGATACGTTGCTAAACATTAAACTTCTTGGCTTTTTTTTTTAATGTATGAAAGAAACCTCTTGTACCTATCATGTTTTCTAAAAGTTATTTTTAGGAAAGCTGGAATTTAAAAAACTATTTTCTCTTTATTGGAATGGGGTTTGAGAGGTGTCTGTATATAAGCTAAGAAGCAAATGTGCTTTTCGTTGTGTTGTGTGTCACTCAGTATTGTCTCCTCCTGGATATAAATTGATTATTTCCTGCTTATATTTTAATAGAGCCTGTGGTTCTTGGGAGAACAATACCGAGATAAAAACAGCATAACAACTCTGCTAAAACAGTTTTCTGCTAAAACAGTAGCAGAATTCTGAAATTAGTGAAAAGATATTTTTTGGATCATAAGAAATACATATAATATTTGCTGTTAATAGGTACAATGTTTACTAATTATTTCACACTTTTTATAGGACGTATTAGTCTTTACATTCACGACATCCCTATGTAAAGCTATTGGTGTATTTGTATAACCTTTGGTACGCTTGTAAAATTGATCGTTGCTGCAAAATTTTCTTGATCTGAAGTCTTGTAATTTATTTTTCTAAATATATTTCACACTTGCACAAAAAGCAACACTTGATATATTTGTTAAAATTGAACAGATGTTAAAATGAGAAATAGGACAACAAACTATATTTTTAATTACAGAAATACTTAAAAATATTCATCCACACTCTCTGTAACTGGTGCCATGGAACCAACAATTTTACACATTTTGTGAATTTGTGTATTTGACTTGAGAAAAACTCACTATTCTTCACTGTGTGATATGTAAAAAGAAAAAAAAATTCATCTCCAGGAAACAATTCACTAGTAATTTAGTCCAGCTATTTTCAGTACTTAACTTTTGTGGTTTTTTTCCTTAAGTTCACCATGATATGACATTTCATTATTAGATTTAAAAAAAAAAGTCACCCACCAGATATTAAAGGATGCAATTGGTTTCAGTTCAGGCAGGTTTTAACTGCGTTTTAATTAGCTTAAAACATATGCTTCCATTTATCGTATTATGTGGAGTACATCCTATTCCATTTAGCTGAGTATTGAGGACTATTGTACAATATTGTGCTCAGGCTAAAACAATGAAATACTAATTGGATCCAGTAAAATAACTGTAACATTTCCGATTCCTATTAGGCAGGTTACGTAAATTAGGCTAATATAAAATGGTGCTTAATAGAATTGCAAATATGGTGTGATGATACATTCAGACAGGAAAGACAGTGAAAGGGGATTTTGGAGGAAATCAAATACATTTGCATTACAATAAAACATTTCCTGCTGTGAGGTCTCTTGCAACGCTGGAAAAAACAACACTCCAACACCACTCCCTCTTATTTACATAGGAATGCCATCCCTACCTCTTCCAGAGCCTGTGAACTGCTGTCTGTCAGTAACAGAGAACAGCGTGCAGTTTTAAGTCTGTTGGTGAATGTAGTCCTTTTATTATTTCATTGGGCATCACATCTGAGTTCTTTATATTGCAATGAGGGAGCATTTCTCTTCACGTACAGTGTGTCTTTTTATGATTAGAATGCGCTTTCCAGGCTTGAAAAACCTACTGCAATCAGTGAATTGGATTGATAGCCCTATTTAAACTACATGTCTTGTGTTTATTTCCTCCTTTCTTTAAAATTATTAGCTAGTGGGTTGGATAGTTGTGACATTTGTGTACACTTTAATCATCCTGAAATGGATTACAAAAGGTCTAGATATTCCCTTTCTTCAATGTCTTGGTCCCCTTGGACTTTCTGATAAGCTTGAATAACAGCCACGGATCACATTTTAAATGAAGAAATTTGAAAAACTGACATCGGGTGGAGAAAGGTAGAGTGATCCTTTTTCTCAGACCCTTTCAAACCAACACTAATTTCATCTTTGTTCATTAGCCGTCCCCTGGCTTGTTTGTTTCTGTGTTTTTGAGGAGTCCAGAGCACTTCTGGGCTGAAAGGTGCTTCTAGGGAGCAGATTTTGAAGCTATCCCTCAAAGGAAAAGCTGCCCAATGAAGTGGGGAAAGGACTACATTTTTCCCTTGCAAATACATCGATAAAAGAGCTTTATGTTGAACTCACAAGCACCCTTGAACCTTTCAGTTTGCTCCCAGCGCTCAGATCCCAGTGTTTCTGTGAAATGGCAGAGAGAGAGAGAGAGAGAGAGAGAGAGAGAGAGAGAGAGAGAGAGAGAGAGAGAGAGAGAGACACTATTCTGGGGCCCAGCATGCAAATGAGCAAACCATGTTAAGGAAAAGAACATTTAAATCCCGTCTATTGTATTCTAAGCAGGTTGCTAGCAAGCATTTGTGGAGCTAGTATAAAAATGAATCTCATCTTCTTCCTGCCATGAAAACTAAAAACATACTTTATTTCCTCACTCACATCAGCAATTTTTATGCAGTTTTATCTTTAAAAAGGTTTTGTTTTTCCTAGGAGTTTAGTGTGCAACATTTTCATTCATGATACAAATTATTTTATCTGCATCTATGCCTCTGATTTAGACCTTAATCTCCCTGAGATCTTTAGTTGTGGAATTTGTCATTTTATTTATATTCACAGGTAGTTCTCCCTTTCTTTAAAAACGTGTTGGAATTAATGCTATTTGCTCAAAGGAGCAGCAATTTTAAAAAGGCACAGCATCGTACAGGGCATGCTTTCCTAGTGAAGTAAAGCAAGTTAAAATCCTCTAGATTCAAATTCCCTTTGCTTTCAGCTTTCAGCTGTGAAGAAAAGGATTTTCATCTAGATATAAAAGATGGTAATTGTACAATAAGGGAAAAATTCTGACCAATAGAAATGTGCCTGGGGGACATGAAAAGAGGAGCAAAGAAATTGTCATCAGGCCATGCGAGCCAGACTTACTGAAGAGGAACGCCTGACAACCCACATGCAGCAAAACGGTCAGCTAGTCCACCAGGCGCCTTGTCCACCAAACCAAATAATCCATTTGGCTGGCCCCCTCCACTATATTGACTAGAAAAAATTAAATTGATTGATTTGTTTCAGCCTCATTTCATATATGGAGAGTGTGTAAATCTTTAGATCTGTTTGTTTATCTCTCTCTGTTACCCTGTCAACTTTTTAAAAATCCATGTATAATATAATTTCTTATCAGGCAGAGGACCTAAACCATTGTCCAGAGAAGTTTTTTTGCTCTCAAATAACTTAAAAAATTTTCTTCTTAAGATTTGATTTATTTAATTTTTTTAGAGAGAGGAGAAGGGAGGGAGAAAGAGAGGGAGAGACATCGATGTGTGAGAGTTACATGGTTGCGTCTCACACATCCCCAACCAGGGACCCAGCCCACAACCAAGGCATGCGCCCTGACTGGGAATCAAACCAGCAACCTCTTGGTTCACAGGCCAGCTCTCAATCCCCTGAGCCACACCAGCCAGGGTACTTTTTAAAAAAAAAACTTTGAAATCGATCTTAGGAAGTTGCAAAAATAGCATATTTTTTTATAGCATATAGTCCCATATACCCTTCCCCCAGATTCCCCTACTGGTAATGTTAGTAGTGAAACAGTACCAGATATTACACCTTGATTCAGCAACCTTAGTACTTTGAGTTTTGTCTCAGAAAGAATTCAGAGCCAAGACTCAAATACAAGCAGCAGTTTACTTAAAAGATTGCAGAGGTAGTTGAAGTGGGTCATGGAAGAAGTGAGCCAGTAGGGCTGCATAGGCTCAGGAAAGAAGTTACAGAGGCAAAATACGGGCCCTTGGAGCTTAGGAGAGAGAAAGCAAAAGAGATGCCTAAAAAAAGAAGGTGAAGGGGCAGAAAGAGGGGCAGGGAACCCTGCGTCCTCAGTCCTCAGGGTTTCTAAGGGTGGTGATTTTAGGAGAGGTCCCAGGAAAGAATCTCAGTAGAATATTCATCAGCTTTCCAGGTGTGTCCTTTTAGAATCCTGGTCTCCACTGATCCTCTGGCACCAGGGCAAGGGATCAATAGTAACCTAAGATTGTTCGATTCGGGGTGGAACCTCACTGTCTTGAGGGCTTAATGCTTAACGGAGTGGTCCTGCAAGGACTTGTATGGGAGTCACATGAAGCTATTCTGCTGCCCCCCTTGTTATGGGGGTCTACCATATGAAATGTCAGGGGAGGAAAGGTCCCCCTGCAGGCCAGGTCCCATCTTACAGTTGTTCATTGTTAGGCACTCGGGGCTTTCAGCCCTGGTGATCTTCCATACCTGGCCCACCATCCTTGCTCTGCTCATGCGGGCCTAACTGCCTCCTGCAGTAACATCTGACATAGTTGTAGTACAAAACAACACCAGGAGGTTGAGATTGACATCCTCCATAGATCTTGTTTAGATTTTACCAGTTTTACATGCATTAATTTATACATGTGTGTATTTTTGTGTGCATGTGTAGTTCTAAGCAATTTTCTCAAATAACTCTTTCTAGCTTTGTAAAAAAAAATAGCCACCCTGGCTGGCGTAGCTCAGTAGATTGAGCGCGGGCTGTGAACCAAAGCATCACAGGTTCGATTCCCAGTCAGGGCACATGCCTGGGCTGCAGGCCACGACCCCCAGCAACCGCACATTGATGTTTCTCTCTCTCTCTCTTTCTCCCTCCCTTCCCTCTCTAAAAAATAAATAAATAAATAAAATCTTAAAAAAAATAGCCAAGTGGCCTACATAGTGATGATATCTTACTAAATCTCCCATTATTTCAACACTGAACGATAGCCAAAAGTAAGTCTCGTTGTTATGTTTCAGTTGTTTTCTTGTTTAATACATGGACTCTTCAGAGACATCGGAACAGACATTGTTTAGATTCAAAAGCAAAGCAAGATATAATTACAACCAAAAAACCCCCCAGATAGATAATTAGTACAATTTGATTTTTATCAGATCTCAGACATTAATTTTTAATTACCCTTATAATTATGATTTTTACCTTTTCATATACATACACATGTTCATACAGGTATAAGCTTCCTGTAATTCTACTTTGTCTCACTGATCACTAATTATTGTTTATACATATACACACGTATAAATAAGAACACATTTCAATTGCATAGATTCATAGAGTGCAAATGCCTTTGATCAGGCATCAGCAAACTCTTTCTGAACAGGGCTAAGATAGTAAATATTTTAGGGTTTGTGGCACTACTCAACTCTGCTCTTGTAGTAGTAAAGCAGTCATAGAGGATAAAGAAATGAATAAGCTCAGCTATTTTCCAGTGAAACTTTGCTTGGGGGTACTGAAAACTGACATTCATATAATGTCATGTGTCTCAAAATATTATTATTCTTTTTAATCTTTAAGGCAAATGTTTAAAATGTAAAATCATTCTCAATTCATATGTCCTACAAAAGTAGTCTGTGGCCTGGATTTGGCCAACCTTGCACTAAATAATATATGGAATTCTGGGTCATGCTTTCATTGGGGTATGTGTGTGTGCATAAGAAACTTTTCTTCATCCTAATCTCTAATCTTATTCTTACAACACTTGAGAAAGCAGAGACCGGTTTTAGGGAAGAAGCAGTTACGATAACATGAGAGAAATCTCTTTGTATGCCTCTATAGTTGCAGTAGATCATTTTCTTATGTTTTATTTCTTTTTTTTTTTCTTTCCTTTTTTTCCCCCTGTATTCCAACATTGCATTAAAGGGAACAACTCAAGTTTCTAATTTTTTTCCTATTTTCTTGTCATGGGTATATTAGCAGTACATGATGCATACTAATTATAAAGTTGGCTGTAACAAGAGTTCCTCTTGTGAATCCATTTAAGAACTGATTGTTTACTATCTTTTTCTGTAAGTATAAAATTTTAATTATGCCACTGACAGGAACTGTGCGTGATACAGTGCTCTACATTTATCACTGGGAGAAGGCCAGTTGCAGAGCTGTTTGACTTTGGAGAAATCCTGATGCGTTTGCAATGTTGAGCAGCAGGTGCCACATTATTATGTACAGAAAAGCAATTAGGAAGCATATTGGATGAATGGGGAGTGCATTAATATTAGCAAGTACATTTGTCAGTGGTTTTGATGCGAGTCTTTTTCTTTCCTTTATGCAACATTAAGATTGTGGCTCTCATAAATTCTCCCCTTAAATTGCCATCTGTTCCCTTGTCAGGCAGTAGTGAGGTAGAGAAAAGTTTTCTTGACAAAAAGAAAGGGATTTCTTTTATTTAAAGTAGGAGCAAAAGAGCCTATAGAAAGTCGCAGAATTGTAGGTTGTGCAATTCAGCTTTGCGTGTGTTAAGTAATTACCTTTGAATGTAACATTAACTGTGGAACCCTTTGATTTTTACAAGTTGATATTTTTTTCTCAGTCATTTCATGTATTTTAAAATTCAATAGGAAAGAGTTATAATTAGATTAATGCAATGACAGCCAACAATTGGACACTTGGATTAGGAAGTTTGAGGAAGGAATGGCTGATTTTCCATTGCAGTGCATCTCGTGCGTGGTGCTGGCCTGGGGCCACGTTCCCATTCTGAAAGGATTTGTGATTAATCACTAGAATGTCACCCCTCTTTACCTCTAGACTACTTCTGAAATAAATAGCACTCAGTACAATAACAATTGAAAGAAATTCTTGGCACGATACCTACTATAAATACTGGATTTTATCTTCGTGACAAGTTCTGTTGTATAATTATTATTAAAATTTCCAAAATCGTTTTTAACTGAAAAGTGCAGCAAATAAGATGACTTTGGTTAGTTGAGTTTTCTGGTTAGTTGAAAGGTAATATAATTCCTATAATTTCAGCTACCTTAATTGAAATGTTTTTCTGGAACATGTTTGTTCGCTTCTTAACTTCAGCAATAGAGTTTTTAAAAAGTGCTTTTATTCACTTCCTCATTGTCCTTATCCTTATCTGGGCCATTTTCAGAACTGCCTCAGAAAGAAGGAAGATTGGACTACACTTGTGCCTCACATAGATCCTAACTGAATTTTTAAAACATGCATAGTATTGTTGACATATCTTTTCTTCATCTTCTAAAAGTATTTTTGAAAGGAAATCGAGTTATCATATATTCTGGTTGAGTTCTCACTGATTACAAGCTCAGAGAAGGGGGTCCTCTTGAGTAACATGGTTTTCCCACCCAGGTTAACTGCTGCCACATGTATCCCAGTCCTGCTTCTAGGTGGTTGTGGTGAGGATGCTACAAATAGCAAGTTACACACCTTTCCCTCAGCGTCTCTCAGGTCTGTAACTTGCTATTTGTAGCATCCTCACCGCGGTCACCTTTAAACAGGTGAGGTTTTCTGGTTTCCTCTCCTGCCTGTTCCCAGAGTAACTGAGGTCAGGAGGACTAACCCATTGTGATCCTAGCTCACATGAAACTGATGTAATAATTAATGCTTGTGTGTGCACTTAAAACAATATCAGCTTATTCTCTCCCTGCAGCAAGTCTTGGTCTTCAATGTTTGCTCTATTAGTAACATCTCCGTTCCTTTGAAATGTAGGTATGTCCACATTTTCTTCATCAGACATAGCTGAACAATCTCTTATGTGACTTATTCATGGATGGCTAAGCTCATTTATTAGGCATTGTTTTTCAGTCTCTTAGAGGTGATCTTAGTCCCACATTCTGGGGGGCCCATATACACTCACTATCTTATGTGAGGCACCTGGATGGACAATTTTAAGATCTAATCTGAGAGTGATTATGCCATGGCCTTTCATCCTCACATTAGACAGTGTGAGGCCGCATAACAAAAACAAAAATCAAGTGAAAGGAAGGACAGTTAGCCAGGTAATTCAGGAAAGCAAACCACAACGGCAAGGATGAAAATACCCTGTCATCATTTGTAATGAACTTTCACACCCATCATCTCGTTGCTTTCTCTTAACAACACAGTGAAGTGGGCACCGCTCATGTGGGGCATTGACAATGGAGAGATCCACCCTCTGCCAGGCTTCCAGAATCACTCTGGATGGAGGGGCAGGGCCTGAAGGCAAATGAGGCCCTACACATTCTGGGCCTAGTGCTTTTTCCTGCCTCCCAGACTTCTCCTCAGCTTTTCCTATTTCACGAAGGGAGATTTTTAACTCTGCTTAATCCATTTGCAGTTCCCAGTTTCATCTGGTATTTGTTCCGACTTCCAATTTACTTTGCCAGGGTAAATGGACACTGCACTCCCTCAATGACTTCATGAATTTTCTGTTTAAGCCAGCCTAAATGAAAGGAAATATCATTGGTGGGTGGACAAGAACACAGGACTGGAAGTTAGGATTGCTGGCTGTTATATGATTTAGTGAATAACTTTGGGCCAATGAATCATTCCACCAAACTAGACCTTATCTAGTGAGGGAGTTGGCTTTAGATATTTTCTAAGCTTTCATATTTTCTGGCTTGGAGATTTTGTTTGTCTCATATCTTCCTGGAAGATCCTGAGCCCTTCATTTTCAGGATGCTCAGTCCTCTGTTTCTGAAGCCTGCATATGTCTGGGTGCTCTTGATGTGCCTGGGTTCCAGTACCACTGGGGCCATGCACCAGCCCTGTGGCCAAGAGCTAGGTAGACACTACCTCTGAATTCTGTCTGTTTACCTAATGAGGATGATCATCTCTCCTCAGTGGGTTGCACAGGGTTGTGTGAGGATCCAGTGAGATAATCATTGTGAAAAAAATTTGAAAACTTGTTTAAAAAGAATTTATGCACTGTCTATATCAGCTGTCCCCAACCTTTTTGGCACCAAGGATCAGTTTTGTAGAATACAATTTTTCCATAGACCAGGGTGGAGGGATGGTTTCAGGATGATTCAAGCACATTACATTTATTGTGTACTTTATTTCTATTATTATTACATTGTAATATATGATGAAATAATTATCCAACTCACCATATGCTAATCCTTACCACAACTGCAACTGAGCCAAGTGTGCATTGTGGGAAAGAGGCACGCAAGGAAGGAGTAAATAAAATAATGGGCAGGCCACACATGGCCTGAAGTGTCAGATTGTGACTTAAAGCTTGTCATCAGATGCAGCTGTACAATTGAAGTACATCAACTCACCTTCCACTATAAAGCCTGCCACCAGATGCAGCGTAAGTGTTACTTGCCACTCACTGATAGGGTTTGATATGAGTCTGCCAGAAATTGATTTATTATGGTCTCTGTGCAGTCAAACCCCTCTGCTAATGATAGTCCATTATTTGCAGCTACACCCCAGTGCTGGCATCACCGCCTCAGCTCCACCTCAGATCGTTAGGCCCTGGATACTCATAAGAAGCAGGCAACCTAGAGCCCTCACATGCACAGTTCATAGTAGGGTTCAAGCTCCTATAAGAATCTAATACCACTGCTGATCTGACAGGAGGCTGAGCTCAGGCTGTAATGCGAGTAATGGGAGCAGCTGTAAATACACATGAAGTTTCCCTCACTCGCCTACCACTCACCTCCTGCTGTGCCACCCACTTCCTAAAAGACCATGGACTGATACTGGTCCATGGCCTAGGGGTTGGGGACACCTGGTCTAAGTCATCACCTCTCTATAGCAAGTATTCATCCCTCTACCTTTGTGTTCACTGGGCCAGTCTCTGAGACTGGTGGCAAGTGTGGAAAGGCATGTGATCTCAGCTAGGGATGTGAGAGCCCTCGTTCTCTAGGGCATGAACTCTGTAGGCATCTAGGTCATTTCCAAACCCCACCATTCTTTGAGCTAAAGGAAGGTCTACGGCAGGGGCATCAAACTCATATTCCCCGGCCACATCAGCCTCGAGGTTGCCTTCAAAGGGCTGAATGTAATTTTAGGACTGTATAAATGTAACTACTCCTTAACAGCTAAGTGAGAACTCAGCACTGCCACTGGGTAGAAAAAGGTGCCAGGCTGGATAAAACAAGGTGGAGGGCCAGATTCTGCTAGTGTTTGCCACCTGCGGTCTACAGGATTATATGTGTACATTTAAATCCCCTAGAAGGAAAGAAAAGACATTACTATCCTTTGAAGAAATGTTTTAAAATATGGATGCCAGGCAGCCTGGGCATCTACTGGTGGCCCCCCTGAGCTTTATAACTGGATGCCCGTCACTGCCTCTGGGCTATCCAGGCAGGCAAAGCCAGACCTCCTTCCCGCCTCTCACTATGGGCAGATCTGGAGCCAAGCTGGTAAACCTTCTTGGCATATCTTTTGGATCTTTTCTTGGTTCCTCAATTATTTATTTATTATTATGAAGCCATCACTCTGAATCTGGGCAGGAGTACAAAATGAAGGGGAAAAATGTAAAAAAAAAAGCCAAAAATCAGAATCACAAAGTTTAGCTAACCAGTGGTTTCCAAAAACCTTTTCCTTTATTTCCTCTGCACCAACCCCCCTTTTCTTCTTTCTCCCTTCCACATTGTGCACCCTGATTATCTCATTGCCACCACCCTCCGACAGTGAGACCTCTTTGCAGGAATTTAATCAGGTGTACTTCATGACCAAGTCTAAAGTACAGCTGACTTTTGGACCCCATACCCATTTTTTCTCCTCCATCCTTAGTGACCTGGTTTGTTGAATCTAATCTTGAGACAACTTGGCAGAACTCCCTTTGTCAAAACTCAGCCACCCCTTAAGCATTTATTAAGTACATTCATGTTTTAGATCATTAATCTTTTGTATTTGTGTGTTTTGGATTAATTTTGTATTTATCTGAATCCTGTGTGTGGGTTAATTTAATTTGTTTGAGTCCTGTATATCTGGGGCAGTGACATAGTTGTTTCTCTGTCCCTTCTATTATAGGATTGCATTTGTCTATAGTTTCTCGAAGTGCTTCTCAGAAGATATATTTGAAATGAGTAAGAGAAAAAGTGCCTTTGCTATACAGACTCAATGGAACTGTCCCATGCTCCCTTTAGACATTATTAACTTAATTTACTTCCTTCAATAGTTTCTGAGAACCCCAATATTTATTGAACCTTAGTTTCATTACCTCAATACTGTGTACTTAATTCTGTGTAAGTACCGAGAAAGGGTGAACAAATACAGATGATCCTTCTTCTGAAGGGATTTTTCAGTTTTGTGATAAGACATTCTCTCAATGTCTTAATGCATACGGACTTTTAGAGAAACATAGTCAAATTGTAAAATCAGATGCAGAAGGAATACCCAGAGAAATTCAGGGATGGTAAATAGTCAGTGTACTTGGGTAAAAAGGTAAGGCTTCATGGATGAGGAAAGATGTGAACAGGGACGTAAAGGACATTTTGAATGTGAAAACAAGAGGGAAAGGGAGGACAGGAGCAAGTCTGTGGAGGGAGGAAGACACATGGTAATATTTGGAAGGCTGTAGCACTGGGCTCCAATGGGGCATTGCAGGTGAGGAGAGTGACTAGGAAGGCCGGGACCTTATTATCAAAGGTGTGAGGCTACACAGAGAAGTGGGCTGCTGGAAGTTTGGAACAAGGGTGCCATGAACAAATGTTGTACTTTCCTTCTCACTTAACATCGTTGATAGGTTCTTGGAAACTGCAGCTTTAAGTGAATCAACTTATAATTAAACCAATTTTACCATAGGCTGATTGGTAGAAATAAGAGTTAAGTTCCTAAGGCATATTTTGGGTCACAAAAACACCAAACTTCTCAATAAAAACTCAAAACACTTCCAATATTGAACATTGAAATAAATGTGAACTAGATATACATTTAGGAAAGATTAACAAAAACGAGTAAGATGTTTTCCAACCCACTTCTTCCAGCTCAAGGTTATGGGCCCATGCCTACCCTGGCAGCTCAGGGCACCAGGCAGGAACCCACCCTGGTCAGGGTGCCCTTCCATCCCAGGGCATATCACACCCACACCCACACCCACACTTGTACCTATGGGACAATTCAGACGTGCTGATTCACATAAACCAGTGTATCTGGAGAAACCCACACAGATTCGGGAGAACATGCAAACTCCACACAGGTGGTGGCCTTGGCCAGAACTGATATTTTTCCATCAATGTAATAAAGAAATAAATTTATTCAAGGACTTTCTGTATGTATTTTTAAGAAGTCAAAATTGGCTAATAGTATACAGGATAGATGGAAGGAAATAAATGGAGCTCAATCAGACTGGATCATCAATTGGAAGCCATTCAGCTGGGAGTCTTTTGGAAGTGGTCATCAAGAAGATGTGACCGCCTATTCACCCTCGAACTGGACAACCAGAGGCTTCTGACCCTGCCCTGTCCTTGCAGTGTCTGTTCTGCCCACTGTTGCCATACGTGGAGCTGTTCAAGAGGACACAGCCTTGAGAGGGCAAGGTGTTATTGAGATCTTCTGAACTGTATCTGTGATTGAATCCCGTTAAATCCTCAATATAAACCTTTAAGATTCTGGAGGGTGGGTGCAGAGATCTACTCCTCTTGTGGCTACTGGAGACAAGCCTCCTAAATAGCTTCTCTTGCTTATTGAAACTGCCACCTACCCATGTGGAGTGCCCTGCATCTGTCTTCTGTCTCCCCTTACCCTCTGTGTATGGGTGCCAGTTTTGAATTTCACCCGGGGAATGCCCCAGGTTGCTAACCAACAAGTTCATATTGTTTTACCTTGTTAAAAGACAAACTGAGGCATATTACAAATTTTAAGAGTTTATTGAGCAAAAATTTGAACTGGGCAGTGCCAAACTGGATGTCGTTAGGCATGCTCCCAGGAGAAAGATTTTATAGGGAAGATGTGGAAGCAAAGCAAGGAAATTATTTGATTGGCAGCAGCTTAAGTAGTTACCATATTTGGGAAAGCCTAGTTGGCTGTCTGGGTGAGGTTAATTGTCTTTAGGTTTTGATTTCTTAACCTTGAGTCATTCTAGGCTTAGGTTTGGGTGTGCTTATGTGTATGCATATGTGTGTGTGTATGTTCATTCAAATAATCTATTGACCTAATGATCAGTATCACCTAGAGGGTTGGCATTCAGTTTGCTTTCCAAGTCATGCTATCTGGGTTAATCCAGGTCAAGGCAATTTTCTATTTTTTTTTAATTTTTTTATTTTATTGATTATGCTATTACAGTTGGCCCATTTTCCCCCTTCACTCCCCTCCACCCTGCCCATCCCCTCCCACCCACATTCCCCCCTTTAGTTCATGTCCATGTGTCTTAAGTTCTTTAGTGTCTACATGTCCCATACCATTCTTACCCTCCCCCTGTCTATTTTCTACCTATTGTCTTTGCTACTTATTCTCTATATCTTTTCCCCCTCCCTCCTCCTCCTACTTCCCTGTTGCTAACCCTCCATTTGATGACTTTTTTTTTACTGTTCATATTTTTAATCTTCTTTTTCTTAGGTAAGTCCCTTTAACATTTCATATAGTAAGGGCTTGGTGATGATGAACTCTTTTAATTTGGTCTTGTCTGAGAAGCACTTTATCTGCCCTTCCATTCTAAATGAAAGCTTTGCTGGATAGAGCAATCTTGGATGTAGGTCCTTGCTTTTCAAGACTTGGAATACTTCTTGCCAACCCCTTCTTGCCTGTAAGGTCTCTTTTGAGAAATCAGCTGACAGTCTGATGGGAACTCCTTTGTAGGTTACTGTCTCCTTGTCTCTTGCTGCTTCTAGAATTCTCTCCTTCATTTTTACCTTGGCTAATGTAATTATGATGTGCCTTGGCGTATTCCTCTTTGGGTCCAACCTCTTTGCGACTCTCTGAGCTTCCTGGACTTCCTGAAAGTCTATTTCCCTTGCCAGATTGGGGAAGTTTTCCTTTAATATGTGTTTAAATAAGCTCTCAATTTGTTGCTCTTCCTCTTCCCCTTCTGGTACCCCTATAATTCGGATGTTGGAACGTTTAAAGGTGTCCTGGAGGTCCCTAAGCCTCTCCTCAGTTTTTTGAATTCTTGTTTCTTCATTCTTTTCTGTTTGGTTGTTCCTTTCTTCCTTCTGGTCCACTCCATTGATTTGAGTTCCAGATTTCTTCCCCTCACTATTATGTCCCTGTTCGTTTTCCTTCATTTCTCTTATCATAGCCTGCATTTGTTCATCTAATTTATGTCCAAAGTCAACCAATTCTGTGAGCTTCCTGATCACTAGTGCTTTGAACTGTGCATCTGGTAATTCTGCTATCTCTTGGTCACTTAAAAAAATTGATTCTGGGGCTTTCAAATATGTTTGAGCCATCTTTTTTATTTTCCTTTGGTTTGGCTGCAGCTGTTTCGTAAGGGCGGGGGAGCCTTAGGTGTTCACCAGGGCGGGGCACCCCAGTCGCTGGGTTGTGACGTTGTATGTGGGGGCGGGGTCTGTGAGGGAACAATGGTGCCTGCTCCCCTCTCTCTAGGACTTCCGTCCCCTCCACGGCCTCCCACAAGCAAATTGGGCCCTTCCTGTGCTGGCTCCCGGGCGGTGGTCTGGTGCATTTTCTCGGACTCTGTGGGCTTCCCGAGGAGAGAAGTCTCCTGTGAGGCTGAGAGAGTCTCCCGGCCTCAGTTCCCCAATGGGGCTCTTAAGCTTTGAAACGTGGAGGCTCTGCCCGTTTTCGCTGCCCGTTTTTGCTTAGTTTGTGCAAATGTGTGGCTGCCGACAGCTAGTTGCCTTGCATCCCTCACTGGGTCTGCTAGTCGCACCCAGGGTCCGCCACCGGTCCGTCCGCTGCTGTCTGCGCCCTGCGTGCCCGCGCCTGCCAGCCAGCGTTTCTTCCCACCGGGACCCCTCGACCCCTGTCCGCAGGCCTCCAACTCCGCTGTTCCTTACCAGGGTGGATGTACTGGAGCCCGACTTCTGTTCAATTAATTTCTCTCTGTTCTGGTTGATTTTTGTTTCTCAATTTTTGTTGTCTTTAGTTTTGGTTGCACGAGGAAGCACAATGCGACTGCCTATGCCTCCATCTTGGCCGGAACTCCCAATTTTCTATTTTTTTTTAAGTTTTTTTTTTTTTCAATAGCAAGCTCTATTTACTATATATCCATTAATATCTAATTATAATTAATTTTTAGTTATTACCAGTACAAAGCTTGTTTTTACTTTTCAAGGCTTGGGGAGTTTGGTACTTTCTTTGTACTGTAATATGTCTTTACAAAATAAATCATGGAAGAGTACCTATGTGAGTTTGCTAGTTTTGTTCTTTTAGCTCTTAAAACTCACACATATGGAGATATCATTCTACTGATGACCTGGCTCTGTGGTCCTGACCTTGCAAACCTGTGAGTCTGAGTCATAGGTCTTCTATAGCCACCGTGTCTGACTCTTTGATCTTGGCTAAATGTCTGATTCTGACATCACTTCCTTTATGCTATATGTTTTTCCCAAATTCTACCCTGACACTGACCACTATGGTTCCTTTGAATAAGAGGTTGATTTGACACCTCTGATGTTAGCTTCTTCCCTAACTTTGGTTAACCCACTCTACAAATTCAGTACCAAGACTCTGGGAACTTCCCCCTACAGTACCCATGTACTGATTTTCATTTTGTCTATACACACAACCTTGTTCTGATTCCTTTCTTACTTATGCTTTACATTGCAAGATAAGCATACTCAAATTAAGGATTCCTTGCAATGCAGGTTGCTTATCTCTGAGTTGAGGAAGGAATGCTCCCTGAAAAGCGAGAGAGGAGGCCCCTTTCTTCTTGTCCTCCCACATTCACTCCAGGAGGGAGCAAGAGAGATCTCAGGGATGTATTTCTAAGAACAACAGGTAAAGGGTAAACAGTTCATTATCAGGAAAAATGATGTTCACAAATATAGACATCAGAGGCTCCTTCTCTTTCCCTTGCCTTTTTCTTCCTACGGTCTTTTTGTTGGTTTTTGTTTGTTTCTGCTTCTCTCAAGAGTTCTGTTTATTTTTTAATAAAGATTTTATTTATTTACTTTTAGAGAGAGAGGAAGGAAAGGAGAAAGAGAGGGAGAGAAACATCTATGTGTGGTTGCCTCTCGTGCACACTCTACTGGGGACCTGGCCTGCAACCCAGGAATGTACACTAACTGGGAATCGAACCAGTGACCTTTTAGTTCATAGGTCAACACTCAATCCACTGAGCCATATCAGCCAGGGTCAGAGTTTTGTCTCTTAGACAATATGTCCCTTGATTTTTCCCTCTAGATATAGCTAGCTGGATGGCAACAGCAGGCCCTTGGGCCCCTCGGTTTGACATGTCATATGCCAGATGTAGTTAATTATACTGAGAGGTTCTTTGTCTTTTTTGGGTCTCACCAAGCATGATAGTTTCCTCCTAAGAAGGGACAAATGCAAATGAAGGAATAAAGGGGCAGGAGAAAGGGTGAAAAAGTCCCATCCTGGCCACAGGAGTATCCTTTGTATCTCTTCGAAGAGGCTCAGAAACTTCCCTGCAGATGGTGGAGAGGCCAGGAGGAACTTGTGGCCTCATATATATGTGGCTGGTCAGCTCCTGCAGGAAAAGTGGAGCAGGTGCTGTCAACAGGGGTGATTTGGCTCTAGTATAGAGGGAAGCAGTGGCTAGCTCAGTCACCACGGCGGCTTGGTGAAGGGCCACCTCTTGCATGCTTGCGTGCATCTAGGAGAGTCCTCGTAGATGTGATGAATCTGTGAACTCTTGACAGACACATGTTCATTTTGTGAAGGTGGAAACAAAACGAGTTTTTCTACTTTGGGAATGAAGAAAAAAATCACTACTTTTTTAGGGGGTGACACATTTCATTCTTTAGGTAGAAAGTCATAGTTACGTTTTAATTCTTTTTTTCTTTTTTATCTCCTGGGCATGCCTACCCTAGGATAAGACTCTTCCCACCAGTTTCTTATCCACACAACAGATCTCACTCCCAGGGGAAGCATGTGACTCTTCACATATCTCAGTGCCTTACTGCAGAGCCTTTAGGGTTTTTCTCTTCATAGCCAGAGAAAGCAGTTTTCTAGGTTTGTGCATGAGCATTATTTTTTTACAGTGGCTCATCAGTGTATTAAAATAATTTCTCTTTTGACTTTTTTGGGGGGTAATAGTTGCAACCTGATGTAGCTGTACAGGGAGGTGTGACCAACAGTTGATATATGCAAAGTGACATTATTTACACATGCTCTTTCTCAAGGTCCTTTGTCAAGTGATTAGTTCACCTTTGTTTTGATAGGTTCTACCTTTATTTGGAGCTTAGGAAGTGTTAAGTTTGAGAATGTTTATTGTTTCCTAATACATGCTTTCTATCAAAGTTTTTCTTTATTTTTGGTTACATTTAGTTATTATGTGACATTTGGGATTGAATTAGTATTTCTAATCTTGGATTTAATTTTAAGATAGTTTCTCTGAAGCAATAAAGGGGGCTTATTCTTTTCCTCAAATTTAAAACATTTGCATTTCCTTTCAGAACTGTCACAGGGACAGCACCCTCTGGTCCCTGGATTGTTAGGGGCAGAGATGGGCTGGCATTGGCGAGAGTCAATGCAGCACATTTACTCAAGAAGGCAGTAGACAGATGAATGGAAAGGTCACAATTGCCAATATTTACTCAGGTTCTGGGGAATTAGTACCTCTATCTCTAACACACACACACACACACACACACACACACACACACACACACACTTCAAGCTGTAGCTGAACTCTGGTAGCTTCTCTCCCCATTCTCTTTCCAAGTTTGCCTGTGACAGTTTCTTCTTTCTAATATTTACACAAAAATATTTCTAGTGAGCAGGAGGCTGGAAGAGGAGTAGGGTGTTTCCACAAACCAAGATTTTCCTCAGGGCTTCAGAGTCTTCCACATCTGTTTGATTCCTAGTTATAACAAAATACCAACGTTAAGATAGTTTAAAGATCACTTGACTTTGATTGCCAGTACACTCCTCCACTTGATATCACTCAGCCAAATACCTCAGCTGATTTTAATCCTAGCCTCCTCTGCTTGTGCATGTCCTCTCGGAAGGGCACACCCACGGACCTCTGCACGGGATGAGCAGTAGGGTTGCATATTATGAACTTACTGTGTTTACACAGGTGAATCAATCCAATTGCATGGTGATATTTGCATGCATATAAGGGACATTTTGAAACTAAAGAAATAAACATGGGGGAGTTTCATTTTGATGTGATTATTTCATGATTAATTTGTTGATTCTTATCAATAACATAATCGGGAACATTCAATGCCCCTGGTACTAGGATTAAGACATCCTGCCATCAGGTTTTGTACAATCAAGGTGGGGAAAATGGTCTCATCAAGAGGGGATGAGAATCACACACATTAAGGTGAAAGCTAGATGCTCAGGGACTATGAGAGCCAAGCGAGGGGGTCTATAACCCTGCCTGAGGTTGATGGCTGGGGTGGGAAGGCTCCTGGTCACAGCTGTCTTCTAAGTCTAGTGTAGAAGGATGAATTTGAGTGAAGGAGCTGAATGAGTTGAGGGGGAGGGAGAAGAGAGAATAAATTGTGTTATTGGCAGAGGATCCTAGTATTCGCAAAGCTGTGGAGTCCAGAAAGCTTGGGTGCGTCGGAAGGGAGTGTCAAGCAGTTTAGCACTGCCGAAGGATAAAGCAGGGAGGAGGAGGGATGAGAGATGAGGCCAGAGAATTAGGGAGGGGTGTTATCTGCCATGTGACAGAGTTTGGACCTTTTCCTATAGCTGATGGGGTGCCAGGAAAGTTTAAAAGGGGACAGACACGACAGGACTCTTCCTTTTATCCAAACATAGCTTCAGTTCCTTCCAGCTTTGAAGAACTGCTGTGTATTTGTCAATCCAATGGTGTTGAAGGTATTTTTCCCCTGATGAGTGGACAAGCCGAATCCTTCAGAGGGATGCTGCCTGACCCATATGGCCCGCTGACAGTTTGACAGTTGACAGCTTTTAGCCAGACTTGACTCACTTAAGCTGCTCACCCATCCTGAGGCATGAACACGGCCACAGCCCGGACTTCACATCATTCTGGCTGTCTTAATTGGGCACTAATTAAATGTTTTGGCTGGAAACCTCTCCTTGCCATGGCTGAATGGACTCATTTGAGGCCAATATTTCAGGGAAACATCTTGTTAGGCTGATCTGATTTCCTGTTTAAAAGAAAATGCACATATTCAATTTGTTCCTTTTTATTTTGATCTAAGGATCTATTGTATTTTTCCCCTTTTAGAAAAAACTAAAAGTTAAAAAATATGTATATATGTATGTATATATTCACATGCATATATACTATAATATATGTATTCATACATATATACTCATACACATACAATTCAGAATAAAAGCTGATGGAAAGCATAGCTTTATAGTAAGAAACTAGAGGTCAAAATTTACATTCAAGATTTATTTTAGGCTAAGCATTTAATTAATCTTATTATGGCTTAGTTTCTGTATTTGTGACAGAGTCACCCGAAAGACATGTTGGAAGTTTGCCATGATATTTCAGAATGAGAGTTAGGGATGAGGATGACTCATCTAATCCTAGGGGATTTATAAAAAGATCGATGGCTGGACTGAGATCTGTTTTTTACTTTTATTTAGCTACTTATTACATGCTGATAAAGATTTCCTTCTCAAACTATTCCAAAAGCAGTGTGGATAGCCAAGTGTCTGGGGCTCCGAGGGCCACTACTCAGGTGACACTGCGAAGCACACCACGAGTGCCTGCAGTGTCAGCCAGAAGAGCAGTGGGCGCCACGAGTGTGTTGAAGAAGAAGCATCTGATGGATCAGCCATCTGTGGGCTGTCCGAAGCCGGCTGGATCGCTAGCCAAGGCATTGGTGCTGGACTACCATGAACAGGAAACTGCAATCATTATTTTTTTTTTAGAAATTCCTCCACTTGCTGAAATGAAACCTCTCATGAACTTTGCTTTTCTGGTAAAATAAATCTATCACTTTAATTTTCTTCTAAATAATAGTGGCCTTATTGTATTAAACATGGACTAATGTGAAAATTGGGATTTTTGGAGGTTAAAATCAATTCCTAAATTATATAATTTCTATGAAGAGATAGAATTAGATGACTGGGTTCAAGATGATTTCTTCTCCAGAAAAGGAAAAATAAAGTGCTGTAGTTCATGTGTCTTCAGTTCTTCCAATTCTCCTAATATGTATTGATGTATATTATAGCCATTAAGTATAGGTTTACAAGACAAAACCTCATCAGTTAGCTATTCTTGAATTCATTTGCATTTGATTACTAAGGAGTAACTGGTGCACAATCAACAATTGTAGAAAAAAGCACAGTAAAACACTGCTCTGTCTGAACTGAAGTAGCTCTAAAGAACACCTTTGATTTGCGTGCTTCCTTAGGTCTTAAGGACGCATGAAAGTGTATATTGAACTTTCTAGTATTCACTTGATTTAATGGGAAATGTTTTTCTTCTTGTTTGGCCACTTCCTTCCTCCTCTATATCCACTTCCCCTCCCCCTTTTTTTGTTCTGAGCAATGATTCTGTGTGTTCTTTTCCTATTTAAAATTTAAAGAGTTACATTTGGGAGAGGAACAATGTAGGGAAAGAAAACCCCTGGAGTGTGTCTGATGTGCTCATTCTCCTCTGTGCCACCATTTTTCCTCCCGCTGTGGGAGCGCTAAATGATAATGCCTGATACCTTACTGAATAAAGCCTGACACAGTTTCCAGCTGTGAGCATGTGATCAGTTTTTATGTTTGATTTTTGCACACAAGTATACTACTGCAAGCATGTCCACAAACTACTTCACAAATGCTTAAGGGAGGAATTGCTATTGAGTGAATCAAACATTAAACAAACATTGAGTGATTGCATTAAAAAAAAACAACAAAAAACTGAATTTATTTTAGAAAGCCATGTTTCTGTTCAAACCCAGAATTTTTAAAAAAGATTAATGTATACTTAATAGTCAGGTGTAACCAAACAAGCAACCCTTGATGACCCTTTACTCTCAGACGAAATCTTATCTGAGATGTTGTCCAAATAGAAAAGAGATTATATTGCTCACTGTATTTTGCTTTCATGATTAAATGTGATTGTAATTATGCAATAGGTTGATTCATTTATGAGAAATGTTAATATATCTTCTATTATGTCATCTTAAAATGGATTTCATAGGCTATAATTTTAAAATCCATATTTTTCTTGAAGCAGTGCATTGCACATATACGATCCTGGTTTTGGTGACATATTTTGGCAATATTATAGTCTTACATGTCAGAGTATTCTATTTTAATGAAAGAAATACAGATTTCTTACTGCTAAGTTGGTGATATCCATAAAAAGGTTACCTATGCAAACTGGTTATTCTGACTTAAGAAATAATATGCTAGTAAAATGAAACAAATAATCAGTACACTTGTTACTAATCCAGCGAGCCTACTACTGTCATTTGTGAGGTCTGTGGTATACCATGATATTCATAGAATACTACAATTTATTATATATTTCTTCCTGGCTTACTGATCAGTGTAGCAAAAAATGGGTATGCGAGGTCCTGAAAGATACACTGGCAGAGAAAGAAGAAAAGTTATTTGACTTTTGGTGATAAGATGGTGTAATCATCATTTGGGGTTTGATGGTTTTGAGATGGGAGACACAATCTTTATGAATTAATAAGAGTGACTAATTCATATTAACAAAAACAAAGAAGAAAACTACTTTCATACCAGATTCTTGGGTTCCTAAATCTCATTGCTACCCTCTTGCAAGTACCAGAATAGGAGAGGGGGCTACTCATATTCTCAGGCTGGTTTCTCAGGTAGAATACTAGATACTGAGAAACAGAAATATTGTATTTAGAGAGAGTCAAAATGTCAAGTGTTTCAACCAAAGTAGGAAAACAAAATCAAACATTGTATTCCATGAAAGAAAATGGAGACAGTGTGGTGATAATTTTGGAATGACTCTGTTGGTGACTACTGTTTATTTTTAACTTCATATGCAACTACTTTATTTTATTAATTTTTAAAATATTTTAATTGTTGTTCAAGTACAGTTTTCTATCTTATACTTCCATCCCAGCCACCCCCCCAGTGTTCCCCACCTCCCTCCCATTTCCACCCCCTCCAATTTTTGTATCCTTTATACTTGTTCCTGTAAACCCTTCCCCTTTTTCCCTGAAATTCCCTCCCCTCTTTGCAACTACTTTAAACACCAAGTGAACATGGTAATCACTTGTTTTGTTGGAGAAATCTGGTGTTCCCGATTATCCTAATTATTGACAATTTCCAGTTTTGTCCTTACTGTGGGTGACAGTATTAAACCACCTTAGATATTTAGTCATTGTTTCATGAAGAGTCATTACAATTCCAGAGACATTAGATGAGTAAAGGAGAGGAATGGCAGTGAGTCATTAAAACCTGTGCGGAGATGAGGAAACTATTTACTGATGTTGCTTTCACGAACTCTCCTCATCAAAAGAACAATGCTAGTCATTCACATAAACACTGAATCTGTGAGTTTCTGGGGACTGAGGAGTGTGTTTCCAGTCTTGTTTTAGATTTCCATAAACCATTAAGTATTCTTTCTCTCCCTCTCTCTATGTATGTATGTATGTATGTATGTGTATATATATTTATGAACCACACATAAATACTACACACATGTAAAATACATATTAAAACATGCATATCTAAAATATATACTAAATATATTTTAAACGTGTGCCTGTTAAAGTGTATACATGTTAAATACACACATATTCAATATAGTATTTTAAGTTAGTGTGTATATGAGAGATCTAGAGTCATATATTCACATACATGTCTGTCCATCTATCTATGCAGCCCCCTTTGAAGTATGAAATTAGTAAATGGCTATCTTTATTCCTTTTGATATTTAAAATTTTTTTTTAATATGGTGCTTGTGGTGTGATGGGGCATTGGTCTAGGCATATGCCAGGGCTAAAACTTCCAGGACTGGTTGGAATGTCGGGGGAAGAAGGGAGGGCGCTAGAGAATTACCAGATAATTTATAGCAACTGAGGCCACCTGCATCACAAGCACACTGGGCTCTGTCCAATCATTCCACATTTGTACACTTCAGGTTTTTTTTCTGTTAAATGCACATGATAATATTTCTTATCCCACATACCCCAAAGTTCCATTCCCAAACAGCTGCCATACACCAGATATCTTACAGTTTGTAACCCCTGGAGGCAGAAAAAGGGAACGTTTCTTTTTTGTGTGTACCATTTAAAGAGACAAAAAGCTCTGCTGGAAATTGCCCCCAGTAGACATCCCCTCACGTTTCATTGGCCAGAACTGTGGCACTTGGCTGTGTTTTAACCAATCACTTATAAGATGGTTGGGTCTTTTTCTGAGGCAGCGAAATAGAGGACTGCAGTCACTTCACAACAGTTAAAGACAGTCTTGTGAAGCTTTTTTCTTCAGTACCAAATAAGAAAGAACCTTTTAAGCCCCCCAGAGTTGAACATTTTATGGAGTGATTGCAAATCTTATCTAAATCTTGTTTTATTTGGAAAGGTGACAGTGGCCTTTAGAATTTTTTCAGTGTAAGTCATTCAGAAATTCTTTTGAAGTAAAAATTAATAAAATATAAACAGTCTATCACCATCTTCTAGGTAAATCCAGATTCCCAATCTGCCCCTACCACCACTGTTTCTCAATTAAACAGCCAAAAGAGTCAGTCCTTAGAATGGATTAATGACCTGCAAAATTCCATTTAAACATAGCCATTCTTGAGTTTTATTAGGGGAAAAATACAAACTGGTCTGTGGTCATGGATTATTACAGATTCACTCCAGACTGCTGAATTGAACTCTGATGAACCTGCGATACTCTCCATTAAACCTCAAAATGAGCTTTCTCTTAATTGGGGAGTAGGAAGGGAAAAGTAAACTGGTAGCTGGTAAATGCCAGACTTCTGAATCATTGCTTTATTTTGGAGGGAGTGTTGCAACATTTTTAGATACTCATGGAGGTTAAGGAGAAGAAGTAAGAAAGAAGTTTTTTCATTTATTAAGCCCTATTCCATTCTAGGCAATGGTATTTAAAAAAAATCTAAATATATATGAAATATATGATAAAAATAAAATATGACAGTAGCATTTTAGATAAAATTCATTTCATAGAGGTTAAGTGACCCATGACAGGGTAAATAATTAGTGGTGGATCTAGGATCAAAACAAAAGCATTCTGTATTTCTTTAGCTAAGCCCTAGAAAGAGGGTAGTGAAGAAATCAGACAGATCTTTGCCCTTCTGGGGCCTACAGTCTAGTGGAGAAAACTAATATTAAAATAGTAATTTAAAATATACATGATTATAAAGTATAATAAATACTATGAAGAAAGTGCAGGATGTTTTCGTATGAGGGCGTAATTTCCATCGTTGTTTCCACTGGGACATCCGAATGAAGATGTAAAGAGTGAGGATATATCCTAGAAGTGAAGGCCGGAGGCCACGCTGTTCTCGGTGAGGAAGCGACCTACGGTAAGGCCCCAGGCGGGAGCCGAGAGCTGGCCAGTGTGACCAGAGTCCAGTGATAGAGGGCTGGTGAGAAGGGGTCTGCAGAACAGGTGAGGACTTGATTTTCACAGAGCTTTGTAAAAAGCCATGCTGTGAACTTAGATTTTTATCGAAAGTGCAGTGGAATACTATTGAAGCAGAGAAGGTCCTAACAAGACTTATAATATCATTCCCGTTGCCATGTAGGAAATGGATTGGAGGGCTTTCTTTTATACCTAGATAACTCAATAAATATTTTAAATTATAGTTATATGTGTCTAATTCATGTTAGTTAAATGAATGAATGAATAAATGAATTTGCAAATCACATGCAGAACAGTGCTTTAAAGACAAACTGTTTTTTGGTAGCCACATGAGGAAGAGAATTACCTGATAAAATGGCCTGAGAAAATATTACTATATACTTTTCATGACAAAATAAAACTTACTTGCCCTAATTTGCTTTTTTCCCCTACTCTATCTATTCTTATATATTTACTCTTTTTTTCTACTCATATATTTATACTTCAAGAAACTGGGCTTTGTCTCAAAATGTGTACCTTTTTTTGAAAACCTCAGCTTAAAAAAAGAAAATTAAAGGTTCTTAATGCTAAATACCTAATAAGTTACCAAGGGATTTTAGAGCATAAGATTTTAGAGTAGAAGACACCAAAATGTGGTTTTATCCTACAGTTTTTAGAATACAGAATTATAGCTAATCAATCAGTATCAGTGAGCCTTTTAGTATATTAGAAGATATATTTAAAAGTCCTAGTTCCCTTTCCCCTAAGCAGAGACATTAATGGGCTATTATGATTATGAGGGATGTACTGGTGTTTTATGAAGAAATTATTACCAGGGATATATGCATAATCACTTATATATAAAGACAAGCATTGATCCTCAAGATGTCCCCTTACATTCTGAGCCTTTTTAGAAGCCGTCTGATCCACATGTGAACTATTAACACAGTTTTAAAAACAAAAACAAAATAAAAAGCAGGTCTTCATCAAGGAAAGACAAGGTCTCTCTGTACCAGACTTACATAGATGCTAAATCCAGGTCATAGAGCACCTGTGAAGATCTCCTTGTGAGCAAGTCTAAAGTGTGTGACCATTTTGTCTTTGTACTCCCACGGCCCCTCTGGTGACCAGGCATTTGACCATGCTGTTCTCTCTGCCTGGAATGTCTCCTTGTCACCTTATACTTACCCTTTAAAAGGCAGCGATGCTACCTTTCCAGGGCAGCCTTCCCTGAATTCACCTTTAAGTTAAATTAGATTACATTCTCTTCTTATGGTCCCTCTGAACACCATGGCATTTATCACAGCTGAAATTGTGTAAGCATTTGCTTGGTTCTTTGACTGATATCTAGTTTGTGAGCTCCATAAGGTTAATGACAGTGTCTGCTTTTGCCCAATGGCATTCAGTGTATATGAATGCAACCAGGTGGAGGCAGTTGGTATCTCCATCAGTATCATGATAAAGGAGAATTTTTAAGATATTTGTTACCAAGATTAAGTTTATTGTCTTAGTGTTTTTTAGAACTTCATACCAATTCCTCCCCTTTTCTAATATGTCAACTACAATCATGACAATTGATGGCTTTCAGCAAGTGGTTTCACTATTTGTGACCCACACTTAGAACTTAATTTTACATCATACCCTGTACCTGTATGCATTATAGAGATGAGTAAAAGTTTTATTGCTGTAATACTCTCATTCTAATGTTTTTTTAAAAAACATGCTGATCATAAACCAAAAAATTGATTGTATCTTCCACTAATGGGTTGTGACGCAATATTTGAAAAGCACTTAAATTGTTTATCTAATTAGGATTTTCTCCATTATGAAGTAAGTGATTCAGAATTTAATATCTACCCAGTGACAATATTACACATGCTTCTTAATTTCTTCTTTATACTATTCTGTATCACCCACATTTTTCTTTTTACAGTTGAGCATATTGCATTTAAAATCAGAAAAAGATTAGGGAAATAAAGTTCAGTTGTTGTTTTGTCACTGCTATAATATATACTTCTTAGATATTCTAACATTTTAAATCTTAGTTTCTTACTAACTTCTTAATTCACATTGGTCTAATCTTACCAACGATTCTTCTTCTTCAAATCTTCACACAATCCTCCAACTTCCAATATGTACTCTGAAGAGCTATTATGTAAATCTAGCTTCCTAGCTCTTCTTCTGCAAAGTCTCACCCACTCACATCCAATATATAGATGCTCTGAAGACAAGTACTGTGGGTGTCACTCGCAATTTAGATGATCAGCTTTTAGCCAGGAAATACACTTATTTCATATTCCAGTTTGTATGTATAGCACAAAGTGTATTGTATTGTTTGTGTTTAACATTGTTTGTTAGTATCATTATCAACACAGTAATGTTATTAATAGCATTGTCAGAAACAACAGCAATCACCAAGATAACAGCCTTAGCAACAGTGGCATTTACAGTATGCCATTATATTAATTATCACAATGGATCTGACAAGCTGCTCCTAAGAATCCACATTAGTGAATAGTTTATGATTTTAAACTCAAGAGGAAAACTAGAAGCCACATCAATCCTAATATGCCTTTGCCTTCATGTACTTCTCTCTTTTTCTAAGTTTAAAAAAACAAAGAGGATAAAGATAAAAACATTACCAAACCAAATTTATTAATAGAGTGAAATAAGTTGTTAGCTCTGTCATGAAGGAAGATGACAAAGAGTGCATAATTTTTTTGTTCCATAATTTGATCAGTGTCACTTGGCTGGGTAGAAGTAGTTCATCAGAAAGAAATGTGTGTGTCCAATGAGGGAAAGCCACGAAAGGCAAAGGGTTCTTGAAGATTTAATATTTCTAGCATGAATCAGTTGAGAAAATGTCTTCCTCTGTTGGGGAAAAGAATGAACCATCACTTGTAAGTTAGGTTTATAATTTTGTATGTTGTGGATTTTATAGTCATGAACATTAGGAGTGGGATGAAAGTTATCATTAGCAAAATGTCCTCCTGATCTAAATAATAGAACTAAACTTCACAAAAGACTTTTGTCCTTTTGTTTAAATTAAAAGGTTATTATAATTCATAAAATGAACTTCTCATCTTGATTCTGAAAGCTTGTTTATTTACTGATCAATAATGTACTTATTAATTCCTGTGTCACTGTTAGGTATGAATAGTCTATAATTAAAATATCCTACTGAGGAGTAGGGGTTCCTAGAAAGCATTAAGTTATCTGTTTGATTATTAACAGATTTCATAAAGCATATTGTCTCATGGATCCTGCCTGTACTTTTAGTTATCTGAAATAATTATTAAATGAAAATATATTTGAGTTTTACTAACTGCCTTCTTTCATGGTCTGGTATTCAGCTAGCTCCTATCAGAAACCTATGTCATTAATGGCCCTTTGAAGTCATTGATATGTGACATGAAGTGCTGGAAATAATTATGGTTAAGCAACCGTCTAAAAATATCTGACATATACCTACTGATTTCTTACTTACATTAGGATAATCCTGTTTTATATTTATTTTTGGTGTCATGGTGTTAAATTTGATTAAGTAAGCTGTCTATTTGTATTGTTAGGTTTTTGTCTCTAGTTGTACCTTGCATTTATTTATTTAAAATATAGCATATAATTGTATAGGATTTGTTGAAGATATCTAACCAAGGGCTAACTTTTATTATGACTAATTTGTAACTCATGGTTAGTGAGGCAAATAACCTTTATCTCAGATCTTAGGAACCAAGTAAGATTGGACATATTTCATGTTGTGCTTGAATTATCAAATAGTACGTAGATACCTAAATTAAAAGGCAATACAAGGTTCTTTCTTTGCCAGACTGATATTAGAGAGTTGGATCCCACTGAAATTCAATTCAGGCAACATGGCTGTCGATAGTCACGGGTCTTACACGGAGGAAAAAGCAGTCATTGCCACGTTTGAATAAGCGATTCCTCTGAACACAGTTGAAGCAAATGGTGAGGAGACGTTTTATCAGATACTTTTCATAAAAACGAACAGCTTAATTTAATACTCCAGAAATTCCAAAGGAAATGTACCCACAGCGTCAGACGGAAGACACATTAGCAATGACTGTGCCCAACTCACTGGTTTTCAGAAAGCGGAGTGTGGACGGAAAAACATCATCCAAGTAGAACTGGAAGGCCTAGTAGTTAGTGCTTTAACTCACAGTGGATTTCCAGACTTACTCTTTTTATTTTCACCTCCTTTTGCAGGCAGGGGTAGGGGGGTCTCAGTGATCATAGTGCTGCTCCTCTGGATATTTGAGGCTTAGGGTATGTTCAAATGACTTTCCCAAGATGTCTTGTTGAAGCCAAGGACTCAGATGTCCCAACTTCTAGCTCTGACCTATGCTCATTATTTCATATAGCACCTAATATTCACACGTAACTTCTGTTCATGCATTTGTTCCATTAAAGCACTTTGCTGCTGGGATTCAAAAGATGAGATGAAAAGTGAACTTGAACCTGAGGGATGGCATGGTATATTTGTTTTGGGCTTAAATTCTTGAATTTCTAGGGAGGGACTTTGATAGTTCTAATGAGTCCTTATACTTATTATATTTCTAAAACTGTGCCCTCGTGGAGTGGAATAGAGTCTGGTTTTTGAGACAGCTTGAGAGAAAACACAGATTCTCCAAAATCCTCCAAAGCCTTCTCTCAGTGTTTGGCCACTGCTATTAAGAAACATTTACTGCCTTCTAAAGAACTGGGCAGATGTGAGAAGCCCTCACAGTACCCCCCAGCCAGGGCGCGTTCCTCTGTTTCTTATTTCCTGGCTGCTCTTGGCCCGTTCCTGTGACATACAACAAACCCCCGTTATAAAGGATTATATGATGAGTCAACAAGCTTGTGAAAGATAGCAACCAAATGGCGACTCCCAATTATGTGAAAAATTACTATAATCACCCCTGCTGTAACACCCGTCTGTTGGCAAAGTGGTTGATCCCCTTGAAAAGCTTTACAAGAAGGCCCAGTGTATTAAATAAAAATCTCAGTTCTGTGTATAATCATAAAAATTAACACTGTCACTTTAAAAAAAAATCTAATTGGTGTCCTAAAGGGAAACCTACTAGGCTATGTAAAGTAGCTATTATGAAAATGTTTAGCCTTTTGAATATATTTCAGACAGTGTGTGTGTTGCCAGATTTGTCAGCCAAAAATTCACTAAGCAGATTTGTCAGGGGCTGAGGCCGTAATCTGTAGAAAAGACATTGGCATAGAGATGAGAGATCAAGAGAATTATATAGTTTTGTTACCATGTGCCAAGGTTCCTTTTCCAAAGCAAGTTTATTCTGTGAGGGCTGTACCCAGGAGCAAGCAGCTACCTTTGTCATTTAAAACAGTAGCATTTCCTGCTGGGGAAGGGACAAAACCGTTTCATTCACACACTTGGGGTGGTCCGGCAAGATGTTTCTGACACTCTGCTCCTGGTTTCCTTTCTCTCTTTCTGCAGTGTAATTCTCCTTTCAGAGTTGCAGATGGAAAATCAATGGCACAGGAGCTACTGAGTCCACAGTTGCTGTCTTCCGGGTGGGTGCTACAGGAGCTGGCAGACACCTTGCGCTTTCAGGGAATGTGTCCCTAACAGGAAGGGTAGAAACACTGCAATCAGGCTTCTCTTTTCCTGCCACAGATGGCGTGCTCGCATTTATAAAGCTCCCACTTTGCAATTTTACACTTAAAAATGAGTTGGGTGCGAGACTTTTGGGTTCCTGTTCTAGCCTCCTGCTCTGAGCAAGCCATGAAATCACTCTGAGCTTCCCATTCCTTAAATAAAGGTATGAATTAGGTGTGCTCTCAGCACACGGGCACTCTGTGACAACTGTATAGGCTGCAAATACAACCCTCCCAGATGCAGCAGGAAGAAGTGCTCTGCATTGTTGTAATATATATTTCAAAGTTTACTAGAATGGCAGAGTGTTTCCCCAGAATAGGTGGAGGGGAGGCTTGGACAGTGTTACACTAAAAAAAAACTAAAAAATATATAATAATATATATTTAAATATTTTATTTCTTTATTTTTAGAGAGAAGGGAAGGGAGGAAGAAAGAGAGGGAGAGAAACATCAGTGTGTGGTTGCCCCTCCCGCGCCCCACAATGGGGACTTGGCATGTAGCCCAGGCATGTGACCTGGCTGGGAACTGAACCAGAGACCCTTTGTTTCGCCAGCACTCAATCTACTGAGCCACACCAGCCAGGGCTAAAATACATTTTATATATATAAAAAAGTATCTCTTGAAGTTTCAGTATGTCATAGACAGGGATGTGCACACGGGGCAGATTTGGGTATTTACAGCAGCCAAATATAGTAATGACGTTCCTGCACAGTTACACTTCGGAGATGATTGTGGAGGAAACTCGTGGTAACACTTCATAATGTTAATGAGGTTTTAACAGAGAAAGCCTAGTCCATAGATAACTCTGGGACACACAAAAAATTAATTTACCTGAATGGACAGCAAATCACATACAATTTGTGTGGGAACTTTCAAAGGTGCTTACACTAAAGCTTTTTGCCAAGCCACTCTTAAATTATATCTTCATCACACAAATGAAATACTGCTCAGAGAACTGCTGACTGGGAGAAGTGGCAAGCAGCCTTTCCAGACTTTATTCAGTATTCACATCCAATCACATTGGTAAACATAAATACATCACAGCGCTTATTCCAACACTCACAAGTTATCTATATAAAGACAAACAACCATATATTCTCTAGAATAGATTTTCCTCCATTTCTCTTTTTCATTTTGCATCCTGAATATTAACTGTAAAATGCATCTCTTATTGGGGCAGGAGGACAAGTACTAGACCCTTCCTGACTCCACCCATAACTTCCCACATTTTCTTGAGACAAAGTTAATGGCCAGCAGAAATTCTAGGAAGTATCCACACACAGATTCACGTCTGACACACCTTGATTGCGGAGGTCTGAGGTGAGAGGAAAGTAGACTACCTACCCCCCCCCCCCGCGCTGGAGTCCAGGGACTTCCCTGTAGGAGCCCCCCTGGTCCCCCTTGTCAGGCGCGGCAGGATGGGCGGGAGATCACCTGCGAGATGTTTCCATGCTCACACAGACACTAGGGGGTGTCCAAGGACCAGATGTATTTCTCCTTCCCTTCAGGCTGGTCTCCTCAGTACTCCTAGGTCCAGCTAACTTAAAGTACAGGAGCTAAAGGAAAATGTGTCCAGTTAATTCCTGTTTTGTGCTGAAATGAATAATGGGGGGTCAGTTTCGCCACCAGGCCCCCATGATGCCCTTGGATCTGGGCAGAGATCGGGGTCGGAGTCAGAGACCACCCCGTCATATAAGCCACAGGTGACAGGGAGCAAGGTGCTCTTATCAAATGCTTTTTACCTCTGTGTTTGCCTCTGAATTTATGTGTGTTTGAAAAGAGGCCACTGATTTTTCTTTTCTTTAGTTTTGGTTTTGGTCTGTCTCACTGAACCAGAGGCAGGAGCATTGTGAAAAGACAGATCTCTGCCTTCTCATTCTCGCACAGGGTCCGGTTTGCTTTTTCATGTAGATTATTAGTTGATTATTAGCGATCAGAAAACATTTGCCCTTGCTGCTGCAGACATCTTCAGGCCTTGGGGCATGGGTCTGTTTATGAATACCTATCACTTCTTAATTATGACGGTTTAATAAGATACGTCTTTCATTTCCATCTCCCATCTCTCTTCTCCTGTGATTCTTCTCCCTTTGCTATTGGTCCCTAAGGGCGTGTTACTGGCTCCTTTTCTTTATGGCTCCCTGTCTTCTCTTCATCCCTTCTGGTGAATTAAAAAAAAAAAAGAGTGCATTTTAAAGATGACAATAGTGATAATAAAGTCAGGAATTGCTTTCCAGCTAAATGCACTGATTGGAAGTCCTATTGAAAATAGCATAAACCTAATTGAAGTAGTCAACCCCTCCCATACAGGTCATGCTATGCTCTATTAAAATGAAGGTAAAACAAAGCTTGTGACATTTCTGCATTTCCCAGACTCACTTTTCCTAAGACATATCAATAGTATTGACAATGGTATTGCATTGTGCTCCCCAGTGACCTGGGCTGTCATCTGATGGTCTCAGACAATTCTTTTATAATGAAACATTATTGTATCCTTTACCTATAACAATCAGCAACAACAAAATAATGATTATGTTTCCACAAGTAGGATTAGAAAATTTGAAATAAATCAAAATTGTAGCGACTGAGCAGCCTAGAACACTGATCGTTTAGATAATGTGGATACTTAATACCCACTTAGTGTAGCTGTTAAAGATGCTAATACATTTCCTAAATTTATGAAGGAAATATACAAATTGCTAAAGGAATGTCTAATGTGAAATTATCAGGAGAGTTGGGATTTGGTACAAGGATCTGTTATTTGATTTCATTTTGAACAGTTTAAGTAGACTCCTCAAGAGTCATTAGTTGGTCCTAGGCTTTATTACCGCAGTCTCTTATATTAGATGGAACTGACTATCAGATTTGATGGCAAAGCACTAGCAGCTGGGAAACTGCTCTTTCTCTCCCCTCTCATTTCCCAAACAATGTTTGCACTGATTAATACTATGCAACAAGACATGACGCAGAGATTGTGTTGGCATTGTGTTCTGATGACCCCACACATTGTGTGCGCTCTGTGGTTCCTTTTGCTGTTCATAGTTATATGGGTTTATCAGAAATTACATGTCAGGCTCCCAATGAGTGTAATTGTATACTGATTGTGTATAGTTTTTAAAACCTCATTATTAGCCTTGTATGCAAACCAAATAAAAGGAAAGTTTAAAAAAGGAAAAAGAAAATAGCCTCCACCGGACGTCATGTCAGAGCCCAGGTGTTTGAGCATGGATGCAGGGGGGAAACAAAATGTTCTCTCAGGGACATCTGCTGCAGCCATGTGCTTGAAAAGGGCCCTAATGAACAGAGGGGGAAGGAGAGGGGCTGGGCTGTGGGGGGAGAGCTCTGCTTTCTTCTGGCTCTGCGCTCCTTGCACGCAGGATTCGTTTAATAACAAGGCAGGAGGACACGAGGGATGGCGTGTGCATGTCCTCGTTCATTGCAACTTTTATTAATTGGTGCCCCCATGGCAATTTTTCTGAGTTCTGACCCTCTCCTTCTAATCACCCTTTTCACGGGAAAACCAAACCAAACCAAAACATGTCAACATAGCCATAAAGTCAGGGGGAAGGTAGACACAGGATGAGTGATGAAATGAACAGTGCTTTCTTTCCCTCCCCAGTGCTCTGTTGTTCTGCCCATTCACACCTGACCATTTACTGGACCCATCCAAGACAGTTATTACCCAGGGCATGCATTCTTTGGACTCATGAGCAGGAAGCTCAGCAGGGAATGTTGAAGTATTACCTACCAAGAACTAGAGCCATTGGAATTAGACTCGTCTCAAATGTGGGAAGTACTTAGTTCTCTTTTAAAAACCTTTAATCAGTATACAGTGGTTCAGTACACAGATGTTAGCACCAGTGTGAGGGCTCTCTAATTGTAATTTAAGTTATCCCTGCCTGAGGGCTCCAATCAAATTATTAGACTGTTGCAGAGAGTCTGTGGCTCTTGGTTGCACCTTGCAAGGGGGTATTTTCTGCAATGATGAGAAACAGTGGTTTCTCCTGGGGAGCAAATGTACCATTATGGACTTATTAGGTCCTTGATTAGATACACAGCTGATAAGTGAATAGACTTTTCAAGAGAAAATATTGCAGTTTATTTCAATATGCCTTGCTCAGCCATTGGGTTGTGGAAAAGGAAGTAAATGAAATAGAACTAAAGGAAATATGCATGTATTTTCTTTAAAGTGGTGGCAAAATTTATTAAACAATTTTTATAATTGCCATTAGCCCTTTAGGCTTGAAAGTGAAGGCTTTTTAAATCTGTTTGTTTTGTTTGCATGTTTTTTTCCCCCTCAATTACCAAGCTTGCTTTCTGTTGACAATTTTCTGACTGGACTGCCAAGACATAAAGAGTTAAACATTCAGAGTGACAATTAATTAATTAAGGGAGTCCTAGAAAGTTAACCTCTCATTTCCTTCCTGAAATTCACGTTTGTCTGATTTGCTTTAATAGGTGACTTGCTATTGAACTAGTTTTACATACTTTAATTTGAAGATAATTACAGTACTATAATTCACATTTCAGATGCACATTAACTTTTAAAAAGATATTAAGATAGATAATTCTACCTAGTATTTTGCTTTTTTTTTTTTTTTGGTAAAGTGTAACCTGAAGAATAATTGACTGGTTGTAGCAATATCTTCTCAGTCTTTCTATTACTAGGCATTTATTTGATTTTAATTGTGGAACCATTGGTCATATTGAGTTCATTTCCTGTTCATGTTGATTTCATGAGGTTCTCCATTAGTATTCAATTGCACAGTAATTAGTCATTAGTTCACCGTGATGTCTTCAAGCATGTATACACTTATTTTCTCATTTTCCACTGTTTCTGCAGTCATATTTGAATTCTCTCTCTCTTAAGGAAATGAATGCTATGATAAAGAAGACAAAATGCTAGATCATGAATTTATTAGATTAAACATTTTTCCAAAAGGCCCTTAGTTAAGGCATGCAAAACTTCATGCATTGAAAATGAAATTAAGTGGTGGCTGCCTAACCACAATGCTGAAGTCACTGAGATGGCACAGCCTGGGATCTGAGGCACGTGTGATCAGAGGCTAGAGAGAAGCTATTTAGCGAAACTTCAGGATGGTGCTTGACCTCACTGTGCACCTGGCTGATTCTGATTAGAGCATCTTCAATTTCTGAAGAAAGGTCAGATTCCCAACTTGTTACAATGTTCCAAGAATGTATTGGATTTTGCCATTTTAAATAATTGTTTGGCTTTAAAGATCTATTTTCCTCTACAAGAAAAAGTGTTCTTTAAAATATATTATCAATGGATTCATTAATTTCAAATTTGCCGTTTTGAGCTCACATTTTATCTAAGGTATTCATTTAGCTCCTGTGAAAAGTAAATATGTCATCTGTCACAGTCTGTCACAAGCTCATAATTTAAATCCTCCAGGAAATTGTTCCTGCTTTCTATTTGAGCTGGCTTCACATTGTTGTCCTAATTAAATTGGAATCTTATATCATTTAAATGTTAGACTTCAGAAGTGAAATTATTTTTATTCAGGCGATAATGGCCGTCCTCTTGGCAGAGCTCAAAAACCCTGCTTTCAGGCTAGTTGAGTCAGTGTTCAGGAAGCCGTATAACTTTGGCTGCTGGGCATAACTTTCTATTAGCACTTCCTCCCTACACAAAGTAAGAAGCAGGGGAGATAGGGTCCCCAAGATAGAGTCTCTTCTCTTCCTCCAAGTATACCATTTTATAGTAGTTGGTTTGTGTGCCCATTTTTTTTGTTATCCAAAGTTACTTCAGTTCTTATAACTTGACTAAACAAAAATATCTTATGCAATCGTTACATAAATGCTTCTCAGACTTTAATGTATATATGACTCTCCCAGAGACCCGATAAAAATGCGGGGTCTGGCTCAGTATGCTTGGCGTTTCTCAGAAGCTCCCAGGCGAAGCAGAAGTGGCGAGTCCATGCTTTACACTTTGCGTAGCAAGAGATAAATGGGGCTGAGTCAGAATTAGTATCTTCTTATGGAGCTTTTTCTGAGAATTAAAAAATTGTTCTCAGATTTTAGGAATAATAATGCCAATCATTATTTTGACTTGAAATTCTGCTAAGGTACTGTTACTTACTTTTTTAAAGCTTTTAAAACATCTTTGTTTGATCCCCTCAGAAGCAACTGGCTTTTATAAGAGGAAAATGTATGGCTTTAAATTCACCCTCCTGACTTGAACATACTCACTGCGCTAGGCTTTTCCATATACGTGAAACTTAATATTTAGGAATTAGCAGAACGTATGTTACTTCTATATCTTTTTTTGTTTGAAATTACCTTTAATTTTGTTTAAACATTTAGGCTTGAGGAATTAATTTTTATTTCTAAATTTGGTAGGGGTAATATTTACACAGAATAATATCCAATAAGCTAATGATAAGGGATGCTAATTTCAGTATCACAAAGAACTGTGAAATCCCCAAATATTCAAGGTGGCGCAGAGGGTGTGTGTGTGTGTGCATGTGTGTGGTGTTTTATCTGAAAACTAAATTAGTTCCACAAAACAGAGTTTATTTATTCCCGTGGGAATGGACTTTGAATTTCATGTAGTCTCAATGAAAAACTCTCCTCTGAATTGAATTACATGCATCTTATAAAGGCCCCCAAATCTATTTGAAGAACTCTAAACTTTCTCTACATTTTGGAGACAGGTTTGACTAAGAATGACTCTCATCCATCTGTGAAGCGGAACCCCCTTGGCCTTCATCCCTTTGTCTCTCCCTCCCTTCCTTCCCTTCCCTTCTCTATTCCCCTTTTCTGTGTCTGTTGGGTATAAAATGAATGATCAGTACAGGGAAATTAGGAAAAAATCCAAACTATGATTAGCCCATGAAACTTATATTTCAGACTTTATTTTTCTTATGGTGTGAAATCAAAGGACACATTTTCCACATCTCAGATATACCCTAGGAAACCGGTGATGAATGTGACACGTGCTGTGGAGAAAAATGGGCCCCAAAAGAGGGGGATGGACAAGTGCTAGGGCGAGAAGTGGAAAGACGGCAAATGAAAATAAAGTCATCAGAAAAGATGACATTACAACAAAAGTCTTACTGAGAAGAGTGTTTGAAGCAGGAGGAACAACAGGTGCAAAAGTCCTGAGGCAGGAGCAGGGCCAGAATGTGTGAAGAGATGGCGAAGAGGGCTAGTGTGGCTGGAGAGAAGGGGCGGAAGAGGGGGAAGATGAAGTCAGGAGCTAATGCCGAGGCCTGACGATGCAGTGTCTGATGGGTTGTTGTCAGGAAGAGTCCTGGTTTTTTATCCTGACCATGATTGGAGGTTTGCGCAGGAGAGCGAGGTGATCTAATTTCTGTTTTCAAAAGGAGAAGTCCCACTGTGGTTTTGGCCAGTGAAGGCATGGGAGTGGTTGGATTCTGCACGTTCTGTGCTGGTAGAGCTGACAGGATGTGCTGTGGGACTGGGATGTGGAATGTGAGGAGAGAGAGCCCTCAGGAAGGACTCAGCCTTTTTCCATGGCCTGTGAAACTGGGAAGAGGGAGTCAGTATTTGCTCAGATAGAGCAGCCTGTGGCAGGAGCAGGTGTGGGGGAGGCAGGACAATGACGAGTTGAATTAACACATCTTAAAATCGGAGTAGCCTCTAGGACGTCCCAGCGAAGCTATGAGCTGGGCCTGGGCAAATGTGTCTATCTGGGGCTCAGTGGAGAAGTCCAGGCTGGATATGGAAAACCATGAGGGGTCACGTGTACCCTGGAACACAGATGTTTCCATGGTGACATGGGAATTACTGCGCCTGCTACATAGTAGGTGCTCAGCAAAGCTGAATTTCCCTACCTTTATTTTTCTTTTACCTTCTGACTGACAGTCTCATACCATTTTGATATGTAAGTAGATATAAATAGGGTCTAAGTGGCACAGTATTTGTTGCATGCAAGTTTGTGAGTTTTCTTCATCTCCTAGAAAGGCCTATCATTCTGCAGCATGGGTCGAAAGTAAGTGTATAGTTGTGAGTATGCAAAACACTTTATTCTTGTATTATCATTTATTAATTTTGTGTCATTTTCTATACAAACAACTGTGAGCTGTCTTTTGTTCCACTCTGTGTATCTGTTAGCTGTAGCCTCTGCTTCTTTGGTTAAAATACTTTGGAAATTACCTTCACTTGAAGTAAGCATATGTCTTTGTACTTGCTCTCTTTCTAGCGAGTGTATGACAATACTTATCTTCACGAGTATTTATTAACAGACCATCTGAATTGTGTGGTGCTCTCATGTAAACAAGGTGAATAAACTTTTGAATGGATCTTCATGCCCTTACCCTTGAAGAACATTTAACCTCATGCTAATAAGCTCATAGCCAATAAAGGCTATTTAAGTGCTTCAATAAACACTGAGAAAATGCACACAGATTACAAAAGATGGTTTATATTGTACTTAGTATTGACAGGAGTAACTGATATTTTAAGTTTTGTTTAATGTGCTGATTAAAATAGCAACTGATAGAATATTAGACCATCTGGAGATTCTTGACCTACTAAATTACGAGAGATATAATAAAATTCAATTTTGTTTCTCTTCTCTCTGGGCATTGCTTTCTCACACAACATCCCCCATTGCTCCATGACCGAGTGGGTCCATAACATACTGAAGTTTCTATTTTATTTATTGATGGCAAAGCTTTTGTGTTCAGTGAGTCCCTTTATGCATCTTTTACATGTTACCCACTGACAGCTCCCAGTTCAGAAGTAGCACAACAAAGGTTGGGGTGTCTCGATTATTTTGCTCATGAAGCATTTTGGCTGGAAATCTGCCCTCAGGAAAGCAGAATGCATGGTTAGCAACATGTGTTTTTGATAAAAACACATCAAACTTTTGTTGAGTGAATCTAATTTCTCCATAATGAACATCTATATGCATTGGTTTATTTCTTTCTCAAGGGTTAATTTTTCTGTCCTATAGTTATATAGAAAGCACTACTTGAAAACACGGATATAGTCATGCATTTATTAATTGAGAAAATACCTATAGTACTAGGTGTTAGCTAGTGCTAAGGCAGTAATCACATGGCACATATAGATGTATCAAAGCAATGTGTTGTACACCTTAAGCTTACAAAAATTAGAAATAGAAAAACCATGTATATATAAAGAAAGTACCTAGAGAAAACTCTTGTTGAAAGCATCTTGCAGGATTGTATTACCTTTGTCAAATTTTATTTCAAAGTAAAAAATAATTTAGGGTATCTTTTATGACACAAAAATTAATTCTAGCTAGAATTACATTTCTAACAAACAGAAAATTTTCAGAAAAATAAATACTGGCCCACCTTTCGTTATAACCAAGTTCTAGTCAGGATGGGCTAATGGTTGTAACGGAAAGTCCAAACTCTCAGTGGGAGAACACGACCAAGTTTTCTTTCTGCTTCTTGACAGTCTCATTAAGACGTGCATGTTTTGCTTCACACAGTCATCAGGGACCCAGGTTCCTTCCATCCAGGGGCCTGCCCCACCTTGTCTCCAGAAGACTCAGTGCCCTTGGCTGGTTCATTCCTGCCCAGACAGAGAGGGTAGAGGATAAAGAAATTGCATGGCAGGTTGGTAGGAGTTTTTAGAAACCAGGTCTAGAAATGGCATATATTACTTCTGCCTATCCAGTTTATCTATCATCTATCTATCTATCTATCTATCTATCTAATCTATCTATCTATCATCTATCTATCATCTACCTACCTACCTACCTACCGACCTACCTACCTATATATCCAGAACTCAGTTATGTGGCTCCATCTAACTGTAGAGTAGCCCAGAAAGGAAGTAAGCTGACTGTCAAGAAGTGAATACAGGTATGTCTCGATTTTAGCCATCTGCCAGACCCGTTAAGTTTGCAACCCCAAACACTCACCATAGTGGATCCCTTTGTACCCTGCAATTTCTCTCCATGCTACTGCTTCCTCCACCTTCTCTTCCCTCCCGGTGTTTACCAAACGGTGGGAACTGTAAGATGAGAGTTGCACACTGAGCTTACAACTGGTTAAGAGAGTAAGATTATTTTTATTACTTAGATACTTATAAGTAACTTGTATTGGTCCCATTTGCTTTGAACATTACCATTCGCAGTTTTTAGCTTGTTTTCCCTCTCTGTGAGGCCAACATCTATTAAAAAAAAGAATTCCAGCATGTCAGGAAAGGTTGTAGAACTTCCAAGGAGGAGATTCTGGCATATTGTTCTACTGCGGTTCTGCACAAAAACAGTCCCAGAATTAACATTTACTGAACACCCACTGTGTAGCTAGGCTTCACTCTTTGGGAATATTAATCGTATTCAAACACCAGAACAGTTCTGTGAATTGGGAGTTTTCCTAGTTGGAAGAAGAGGAGGCTGCTTGGGTTAAAGACCCAGACCTCTCTGACTCCAGTGCGCATGCACTGGCTGTATCACGCGGTGCAGGGACCGCCCCTCCCCGCCCCACGCCTGCTCCCCAATCTTCTGTACCAGCCGAACGCCTTGTCCAGGGCCCATCCTGTTTGACCGTGTAGACGGAAGTGATTGCTTATCAAAATAATCAAATCTGCTGTGTGTACAGACATAGGCTAAACCGATAATCAAGACAGTGTACTCAAATCTGAGATTAGAAAACTAAAACAGTTCTGTAAATCATATAAATGTAATGAGAAAGGCATCACAGACGTTCTATATGTTTTTTAAAAAAGCGATTTAAAAAGCTGAATAAGAAAAATGAATTTAGTGCTGTTTCGCTAAATATTGAGTTCATTTTCCAACATATTTTTTCTTTCCTTTTTTCTTCTCTCTGCCTCATTCATATTCTCTATTATTACTGAGAAAAGAAACCACAAAAAAAAGAATAGAAAAGGTTAATTTTCCTTTTGCCATGGACTCCAAATAAAATAGACATGGAATCAACTCCTATAAAGATTTCCTCTTTGCTTCTATCTACATATTTGATCTAATTATACTAATAAAATAAGAAGACAAAGGGAGATATTATATTAACGAGTGAAGTTTTTAACTTGCACAAGAAACATTTCCAATCCCTCTGCTCTCTGCTCCCCTTCAAACAGTGATTTCACACCCCTCGGCGCTCACCAGGGGGAGCAGTACCCGCCACCCCATGGCAAAATGGATCTGCATGCCTCTACTTAAAATTGGTCCACATGTGAATTAGCTTTGAGTTGTATTGTGTTTCTTATACTAATATAATATTGTTCTAGTGCTTGCCCCTGATTAAAAAAATACATAAATAAATAATTTATAATTTAATTAATAAGGTATAATATGCAAAGCGCAGTAATTTCAAACAGCTTGTAATGTCTCTAATGTACTTTCAATTTTTTATTTTACATAAGGGCTATATTCATTATGTGGTTATGATAAACATACTAATGAATTTTATTACAGGAACAAATTTAAACATGTAAATGAGATCAAATAGTATTAAAATGCAAACGATGGTGAAACTTATTACAAACTAACCTTGCCAACATACATGGAATGATCTTATTTTGAAACTTTGCAAGTTGTATTCTTTAAACAAAGGCAGTGCCTTTTACAATGTTCCTGAACATAAGATTTTGTGAACTGCATGCTTTATTCTCACATGAACTCCTCAAAAAAAAAAAAAGTTAACTAGAATCCAGGGTTTGCATGTAACTTTGGATGACAATTAAAATCCCTTTTCTTGTTCCAGTGAACAGTAATCTGTGCATAATTACATTCAAATGAGATATTAGCATTTTTTTGTGCTTACTCTTTGTTAATTGCAGAGTTCATTCACCATGGTGATGCTTTTGATGGAATCAGGCAACCTTATTGACCTGATGCCGTAAGGCATGTTGGGAAATTCTGCTGTATTCTTCATTTTTTTTTTATTTTGGCATTTTGAGGAGTCCTGCTGCTTTTATTACATTCCTGACACTTTTGTTAATAAATCATTGCAAAGTTAATGAAAATTGCATTCAGGCATATCCAAAATAATTGTGTCCTTTGTCATGCTAATAAATTGAAAGATGTTGATCCAATGGGCGAATGCATGCCCATAATGGAGAAGTTTGTGATACGGGTGCCTGTTGCACTCACGCCGTTTCCGGGCACAGCGTTCTGTGCGAGGTGCGAACGAGGAGAACGAGCCTCCGTGGGTTTTATTTCATACCTTATATCGTGAGTCTTTAATTAAGTCAGCAAATGGGTGAATGATGTCTACACAGAAAGATAGAAGTATTTGTATTATGACTTATGAAAGGTTGTTAATATCAATAGGAATCAGCAGCAGTCTAATATCAAACTCGTGAAACTATAAAAGCCATGGCTTAACTGACCTTTGTCTTATGCTTGGGGATTTTTGCACCTCTGTGCGTAACCCACTTGATTTAAAAATGATGATGATAATAACTCAACATTTGTTTCACAAGGCTTCTCCTGGACCAATTTAGAAGGAAAGTGAGGAGATGCTTTAAATTTTGTTTCCTTTGTTGGCAAAGCATTAGACCTGTCATTCACTCAGCCTTATGTGTACAAGGGTGTAAGTGTGTTTGGGGGGTAAACACAGTTACACTCACACACACAGTGCCACAGGTTTAACTCTTCTAGGTGAGGAAAAGCATTCAGTACAGACATATTTAAACTCATAATGCATTGTATATATATGTGTATATATATGTATTTTTTTCCTCTGAATTTATCACAAGGAAGAACTCCAAGCAGTTGTTGTCTTGGGGAGTTCTTAATTTATGCACTAGCCCATCATGCTGATTTTAGGTAGGTATTTACTCTGCTATTCCATCAAAAAACATAGTTTCCATAACAACTGCCACATCAGATGAAACATACAGCTTGGTATTTGAAATACAGGACTTCTTAAGAGATGTGCTTCCTGACATGTTGTGCTGGACTTGTGTTCCTTTCATTCTCTTTTAAGCTAGCAAGATCTGTGTTTCTATAAAGGACCATCGCAGTTTTGCATAATTATTACAATCCATCTGCACATTTCCAGGATTTATATTAAAGTAATTAAAGCCATTTTGTATTAGTGGGTGCTGTGTGGAACCGGCTTGGATGCAGGAATCTAAAAGTTCCCACTTGCCTGCTTTCTGTGCTGTAATTTGGAGAACAGAATGTTCCATAAATGAGGTTTGGGAATACTACATTTTTTTCTTTCTTTCCTTTCTTTGCAAAGTAACTTTTTTTTCCTCCAGTGGAAAATGGAATAAAAGGTTCACCTAGGGACTGGAATTAATGTAGTCCTTCTGCTGAGGGTTAAAAAAGAACAAAAATCACAGCTAGCAACATTGTACAAACCCTAATATATTTCGCTTTTTCTATGGAGAAATAATGAGCCTGTGTTTCTAAGGCAACTTTCTTCCAAAACGCAGCAAGCAATTTAATTTATATTCTCATTTTCCCCAGCAGTATTTGTTCAAGGTAAACGAGGGCCATATTATTAACACCATTTTATGGATGGGATGATTGAGGCAGACAGATAATGTTGTACAGAGCAGATAATGAGGCAGATAATGTTGTACCGGGCAGGGGAGAGGGACATCACATCAGGACTAATAAGTAATACCTGTTGTATCACGCCCACAGAAAGAACTAACTGAAAGTGCAGTGTTGCCATTGCTGAGGGGAAAAGCCTGTAAGTTCTATGGACTTTCAAAGGGATAGCTGGGAACAGATTCAACCATTCCACTCTGCGTGAAAATCCTTGGCATCTCTAGTGAGGTTTGCAAAGCACAGGTTTGATTCTTGGTTTTCGGAGTCTGTCTCATAAGGATCTATGATTCCTCTGGGGGTTCCAGAGGAGGAGGCCCTGAGGAGGCTGTGCCATCCAATTAAGGAGACAGCATACTTAACAAAAGTTAATCTGTGTAAAAAAAAAAATCTAGGTGTAAAATTGTTTCCTAAATGGAGGGAATTCTTATCTTTTCTCCTTGAAGTACTTTTTCTTATTATCAAAATGTCTGCACGAGAAGAGGAGAGAGTGGGGGTGACGATGAGCACTCGCTTCCTGAGCACTCACCTGCCAGACCATTGCTGCCATGCTTCCTAACCAATGGTTAGTAACTGATCTTCCTGGGATCCCTTCATATGCCTATAAGGCTGGAGGATGATGGACAGTCTCTGTCACAAGCAGTAACATCCACGAAACTTACGGGATATGGAATCCCGGCTTCTGCTTAGCAGTGGAGCTGAGATGTTAGGGTATGCTGGAGCCCAAAGTTAAAAGTGCCTGGTTCTGGTGTAAATGCACACAGACTTAGCAATCAGAGAAACCTGCTGTCAAGTGACACTTACCTGCTGTGTACCTTGAGTCAGTTCCTTACTAGCACTGAGCTTTGGCTTTTTTTCTGAAAAGTGAGGATAATAAGAACTCATTCACTCATAGGGTTACTTTAAAGGTTTTGGGAAACAATATTTGGAAAGTGCTTAGCACATTACTGGCATATAGAAAAGATTCAAGAAGTGGTACTTTCTAGGGTCATGGTCATCATGCATACATTTTAGAACCTACCAATTTACATTATCCAGATCAGTGATTTTCAACCATTTTCATCTCGTGGCACACATAAACTAATTAGTAAATTTGTGCGGCACACCAACAAATAAACTTTTTGCCGATCTGACAAAAAATAGGTATAATTTTAATTCATTCACACCAGATGGCTATTGTTGTGTTGGCTATTGTCATTTTTTTATTTGACAATCTAAGGAATAATAGGTCAGTACCTGTAACTAAGTCATCAGGTGTCACATGTTTTAAAAGTTCTTGTGGCCCACCAGTTGAAATTCTCTGATCTAGATTACTGTTTTTTTCTTTCTTTAGCAATCTATTCCTTGAAGGTTTTTTCTTTCTTTTTTTGTGTGTATTTTTGGTAAGAAAGAACTCAGGTTTGTCAATGCCATTACTATTAGGTATATAATCATGGAAGGTGAAAAACCTTTACTGCATGTTTGGTTTCTGTTCATGTCCCATCTCATTAAACTTTTGCAAATGGCAAGGTGTAGTGGAGGCAGCCAGAATGAGTAAAGGGGCAAAGGGACTTTATAACAAGATTCAAGGAAAAGGACTTCTCAACAAACTCCAGAATTTAACCTGAAGGGTGTTCTCAAAGTTTGACAGAAGAACTTTAGGGGAAGAGGATTTCAGCTATATTTTGCACAGTAGCTATTGAAATTATGTAACTTTACCCTAAAAAAATAGTATATTTTGAAACTCATTCAAAGAAGTTTTAACTCCTTCTATGGGTTTTAGTTTCCATGAAGTTAGCAATCAGCATTTAGAAGGATTAAATTAGGGATCATCTTACCTTGGGGTAAGTGGAGTGGAGGGGTAGAGTGGAGTGGTGGCTGCAGGCTTGAGGACGGGAACAAAGGGGCATGTGGTGCTTACACTCTCTGATACCTTGCCAGCCCGAGCCCAGAAACAGATTGTTGGGCTGACTAGACTGCTGTCAGGCCCAGTGTTTATTACATTTCTGATATTCTCAACAGATTGTCCAGTAGATTATAGTCAGGCAGTTCTTCCAAAATCATCCAAGCAGTAGTACAGTATACATACACTGTCCTAGTGAACACTACCTAAAATTATCTTCACCTGTCCCATGGTCTCTAAAGGCAAAATGCAATACAAACAAAAGGTTTGCAAAAGTTTTTTTTATGATTTTATTTATTGGGTAGGGGAGAGTGGTGGGAAAAAATGAGGACAGCTGTAATCGAACAAGGATAAAAAAATATTTATTTATTTTTAGAGAGAGGGAAAGGGAGGAAGAAAGAGAGCAAGAGAAACACCAATCAGTTGCCTCTCTCATGCTGCCAACTGGGGACAGGGCTCGCAACTCAGACATGTGTCTTGAGTTGGAATTGAACTGGAGACCTTTTAGTTCACAGGCTGGTACTCAGTCCACTGAGCCACACCAGCCAGGGTGATTTGCAAAAGTTTTGATTGGGAATGGAGGAAATCATGCTGAATTAATGTGCTGGAATTAAAAAAGAGTTCTAAAATCTGACCAGTGCACTTTTTCATATTTGTTCTGGCAATGCAAAAAATAAGTTTCTGTACACCCATTTCCCCTTTCTTTTTTTCTAACACATGTTTTGTTTGTCCAAAACTGCCCCTTTGGAGTGATTAACTTGCTTGAGGCCTCCATGCTTCAGGACAAACTTTATTGCCTACAGTCGCCTTTAAGTTGTCTTTATTGCCTACAGTCACCTGGCGAGGCTGCTCCTTTTCTTGCACGTAAAATCATAAAAGCCCAAGTTATTTTTGGATAAATGGAGTTGCTGACTAACAAAAATTCTGATCTATAAGTTTTTTCCATTTAAATGAGTACTCCTAATGATTTAAAATTTTTTTCAACCGCATCTATTCTGGACAGAGGCTACTCAGGGTTTATAGCTTGGTGAAGGGCCAGTATGAACATTGGGGAACCATTAAGGAGAAGACGTATGTTTAGCCTAGTAGAAAATATTATAGAGCTGCAGTTACAAGTCCTGGGTTATAATCTCTCTTCTGCTACCAATTTCAAATTTATCTACTGTGAGTTACTTAGCCTCTTTACTATTTAGTGTTTTTTTTTCATTTGGGAAATATAGAGAATCTATCTAAAATATTTACCATTTCTAAAATTCTATAATTGTGTGGAATCTTTTTCATTTGTTGTTATTGTTTATTATAATTATTAATAATAAACCTTATTGAACAAAACCTACATTGGGCTATACTACTATAAATCAACGTATCATACAACAGTTGAAACAAATCACTAGTACAAATTCAAAAGGAAAGAAAACCAAATTGAACACACCTTCTGGTGTATACAACGTCAATTATGTGCTGTTGCTCCTCTGCTCGAAAGACCTTGGTCGGCCCGTCTCTGGTCTTCGTATAAGTGGGTCTCAGCCTTCCCCTCCAGCCTCACGTCTCCCTCTTCTGTCTGCAACGCACTGTGAGCTCCAGACCAGTTGAACAGCTTGCCATTTTCTGAGTAGTTCATATTTTTTTCAGTTTTTTTCTGCTACTATGTCTTCTGTTGAGGGTGTTCTTCTATCTTCTTTGTGACTGGTAAAGCTCCTGTATTTCCATCTTGACTAACTTTGCATTTTTTATAATACTTATCACTTACTAATTACTTTGTTACATACCTACATCCCCTTGCTAAATTATGTATTTTTGAAACTAGTATCTGGCATCTATCCGAGCACTTAGAACAGTGTCTGTGTCTGACACATTACAGAGAACCAAGAAATATTTATTAAATAAATAAGTAGCAGTTCAGAATGTGGCTAGTCATTCCAGATATATAGAACACATTGTTTTAGAAACCAGCAAAATAATTTAGGATTGATAGGTTTTGTGGGAGAAAGATACAGTAAAATTATGTTGCAATTCCCTCTTCTGGATTTGGAGGGCGTCAGCTGATGACTTGCCATCTTATCCTGGATTGGGTCACTACCATCAACTCTGTAGTGGTAGCTGAAGGGTCCAATTTGCACATTTTTCTCTTCTTCTTTTAATTTTCTGACTTACTGAGACATGAGATTTCCTGAAGTTTTTTTTCTGATAGTTCATTTCACACAGTATCATATTTAAATTACTGTCATGATAAGCTACCACCTCTACAACACAGGGAGGCAAAATTTTCATGTCTAGTTGATGGAGAAGTCTGGAATCCAAAGAGATTAATCCAAAGAGATTAATTCAATATATTTCTCAATGAATGGAGACTATTTGTGCTAGCATCCATCATTAATGAGAAACATTTGATAAGATTGGAAAAGACCAGATTTTGCTGTGACCTTCCCCTGCAAAAGCACCATGAGATTGGCCAAATGCTAGTTGTGGTCAGGGTGTTTCATATACATTTTGTTGCCAGTATTCCAGTGGTCTCCATAGTGTACTTCCCACCCCCTGGGCTTCAGTGTTAACAGTGGTATAGCCCATTGGATTTCCGTAGCTATTTCTTGGATGCCCCATTGAATAAAAGGTATGCAGTGCAGCTTTAATAATTCCTCAGACCTGCCAAATATCTTAATATTGAGTGAAGCAGCGTCAGTTGAAATGTTATTATTATTAGTTTTTATTACTGCATCAGGAGGATATTGTGCTGCTTTTATGGGTTTCTTTTCTTTTTAAACATATTCTGTTCAGTTTGCTTCAAGGAAAAAGGATGCTGCTCAACATCTGAATCTTAGGGAGCTGGAAGACTGACAACAAAGACTTGATTATGTCTCGATGTGTCTATTTTAAAGACTTTCTTAAGACCTTGTGGGGTCTTAAGACCGTGAGGATTGTGCTGATTGCTTACAGAAGTGTTGGCTACCTCATTGCTTCTTAAACTGCATCCTAACTTGGACGCTAGAACATTTAATGTATGTGTATCAGCAAGCAGATAAGAGATGAGCAGGCCTTCTGAAACAGATTTTCTTTAAGGGAAAAGCTCCTCTGAACAAACCTCGTGTATAAAGGAATTGGATAGAGGAACTGAAGAATTTAAATTTAAAGGAATTTAAGAATAGTATAAAGGAACTTAAGAATAAAAAATTAGAGATAGTAAAAGGGAACCTCTGAGGCACATGAAACTTAAGAACTCGGGTTTTGTTCTCATTTTGGACACTTGGCCCCTAATGTATTTCAATCAATCTTAGCACTCTGATATGTCACAAAAATATAAAGTAATAAATGAATGATAAAATGTTCAGGCCCTCAGCACACATGTGGTGAGACAGCACTAGAAACGCAGCTCCGCTCTGTGCTTCTGCTCGCGAACACCGTGCGTGGAGCAGGTCTGCACGAGACCACCGACCCTTCAAATAAGTGCAGAGTATGCAAACCTTGAATAGCTTGAGTAGCTGGCATTTGACCATCTCTGTCCTTTCCAACAGTGTCTGATTGTGAGTCGGGAGCTGTCATTTAGCCTGCTGCTTTTTTTTATCTTATTTAAGGGTCACACTTGTCATAGCGCATGTCTATTCTGCACCTTGACGTTGTTCCCCTAAGGTTATCTGTGGCTTTGAAAACCATTGTCTGATGAACAGTTTGTTTGCCTCTCCCCACTTTTTTTTTTGCCAATTTACTGAAAGGTAACTTGTATCTATAAATAAAAATTATGAATATGAATTAATTTAAAGATGCTCACATAAATGCTATGCTATCAACAGTGGAAGTATTTGTAAAAGCATTCTGAACTACGAGGGAGAATGAAAATTTTATTGATTCTTATGGCTGACATTATGTGGTAGATGAAGACTTCCAAGACATTTCAGAAGAATTTTTGTAATTGGAACCCACACTTTTTAGTATTTTTTAAAAATATAAATGTGGTAACTTGACAACTGGGAATTTTTTGCTTCGTATATCAGCATTGTATCCATGACTGGGCAGTGTCAAATATATTTCTTTTTGCCCCTTTCTCTAAGTTTTTAATGGCTCTGTTTGATCTGACACTTCACAGGAGTCCCTAAAACATCGAGACGTGTGTAATTCATTTATCACAAGTGACAGTGCTGTGGACAACATATCATGTCTGACTCTCTATTAGATATTAGATCTTCTGTAATCTATGGGCCTTGTGATGAATGGAGAAAGGGGTACTCTATCACAGAGCTCCGTGACTGTCAATCACACCTAGAAACTGCATAGACGTTAATTAGAGGAAACCTAAAGTGGGATGAAAATCACAAGCAGTTAAATCATAACCTCCCAACGCGCTTCACTCCAGAAGCCGCTGGGCTTCGGAGTGATCTGCTATGGTTTTACTCCTCTCCTTGCAGCTTGGAGCCTCGCGTAGCTGAGACACTCTTGCTTCCACACTGCCTGCACCCATGCATCCAGGAATGTCTTCTCTGGTGCTTGGAAGAAACATCGAGCTGTGGTATTTTTTTCTGGCTCAGATACATTTTGAAAGCTGTATTCTTGCCACTGAAGCAAACCAATTAAATTTGTTTTCATCCATCAAAAGAGAAAAATGACTTAGTCTGGGTTGCTAGAGAGTTCTCTGAAAAAACAGTATTATCTTCTTTGGGTTCTATAAAGTACTTTTTAACTTTCAACATGCATATCAATCATCTGATATCTTTTTCAAAATGGAGATTCTGATTCAGTAAATCTGGGAGGGGCTCATTTGACATTTCTAACCAGCTGCAGTCCCCTGGCTACACTTTTGAAGAGCAAGGTTCTGAAAAGAACCCGCTGAAGCATATGCCTGAAGGTAGTCAGTGCTAGCCCCTGTGCTGAGCACACCGAGGAGTCCAGGGTTGTTTAGATTCCACTTAGAAAATTGTCTACTATAGCATGTGTCCTGCTTATTTCCATTAACAAGAACTGAACCTCATTATTGATCTGACCAGCCTTGAAGGATCAGACTTCATTCCTGAATGAAAGGCTTCAGCACATCCTGAACCTTGAGCCACAACTGCAGGAAAACCACCCAACACAGGGGTTTAATTTCACCCCCTTCCGTATTGACCCTCCACTTGGGGAGCTAGTATTTCTGGCCCTGAGCCAGCTGATCTCATCCACGAATTAAGCTGACAGTTCCTTCCAGCACTAAATGTTGTCTTGGAGCCAAGGCAACGTTGATTTATTTCTACTCAAAAATCTCACTGGCAACAATTTCACAGATTCCTGAGGGAGAGCTTCCCTCCTTCAGGGGCACTGTGAGCCTCTTCCTTCCTTCCTTCCTTCCTTCCTTCCTTCCTTCCTTCCTTCCTTCCTTCCTTTTTCTCTTTCTTTCCCTTCCTTCTTTCTCTCTTTCTCTTTCTCTCTTTCCCCCCTTCCTTCCTTCTTTTCTTCCTTCCTTCTTTCTTTTCTCTTTCTTTCTTCTCATGTTCACTGATGCTGCTGTTAATGGGTGAGAGCTGCTGCACAAGGAAGCAGGGTGTCATGGACATTGATTAAGGTGGATGGACTTGGATGGAACCAGATGGGACCCTCATATCTGGTCAGAGAAAAAGAACAAAAGCTGGTGGAAAGCAGAGTGAACACACACAGGACAATAGGGTTGAGAGTATTTGAAACCTCTCCTGATGTGTGTGTTTTCCCATGGAGGATAAAGGCTTAGCCAGCAGAAACATAAGAACTCCAAAAATGGAGGAGGAAGGGAGCCTTTCTCATTCTCTATGTTTACTAGATGTTGCAAAGCAACTAAAGTTATGAAATGTTGTTCTAAATAGTGGTTCTGTAGAATATGGAAATGAGCTCAGCAACTGGAATATATGGCTAAGGGGAAGCCATTAGCTTGTAGTTCCCATGAAACCCAGTGAATTTTTACTGCTTCTAGGCCTGGGATTCATGAAATTGCTTAGTTTCCAGGAATCCTTGAGCCTCCAGAAACCATAGCTGGCATTTTACATGTATGAGCATTTTTTTTCCTTAGGTAGATTTCCTTAAGTATCAGGATATCAGACTTGCTTGTTGTCTATAAAAAAAGCTAAATAAAAGCACTGTTCTAAGGAGCTATAGAGAGAAGGAAATCTTGGCTCTACCCCATGATATCTAACATATTCTTACTTTTATCCAAAATTGATCAGAAAAATTTTCATAATAAATTAAGGAGAAGAGGGAACCTAACTCCTGCAGTATCAAGAATGAAGACTGACACTGGTTTGCTTGTCTGGAATAAGCCATCTGAGCTAAGGAGTACCCAAGAGGTGATAGTGGAAAAGAACCATTCATATCTAAAGGAAATTCAGGTCTAGAGTAGTTTAAATGACTCGGCCAGTATATGCTGGTACAGTTGGAATGAAAACCTGGGTACCCTTACTCTTCATCACGTGCACATGTGCATTCACCTAATGTTTTAATTCAGCTATCACACTCTCGGAAATGTGCTCTATTTCTCTCTCAACGCTACATCTTCCATAATGACCCTGAGTGTTTCATGTCCTTCGCCTGTCCCCATGGAATGAAAATGATCAATACCTAGGGATTTGTATTTTTCTTCTTGCTCTAGTTTATGAAAACAGTACATTTTAAAAGATTGTTCTTTATCTTCAAGATCTTTCCTCCTGTGCCTTTTCGTCAACACTCCATTCTGATATTTCACAATATCAAAAGAAAGCAGAGGGTTGCCAACCCGTGCCTGCATCTCTGCTGCATGTATTCTATCCGTGTCTGCATACTCTCCGGTCCCATCTGGGTTCATGCAGTTGCATTATGCACTCTGACATCCATGTCATGTCATGTTTATCCAACTGTTTTACTACTAGTCAAAATCAAAAGTTTTTTTTCTCCCCAATTGTCCCAGCAGGGCCTTCCCAGCTTAGAGAAAATGAAGCTGTCGGCCATCAGTTTATACATCATCACCAACGATAAACATGCCAGGATCAGAACCTGCATTTTGTTATCTGACCATTGTTGATGGCAGGGGAAAAAAAGACAGCTTGATTTTCATTAGCTAGGCTGACCCCCCAGCCCTGGGGGCAGCGGGAAAAATACATGTTTTGACTGTAAGGAAACTGAGGAAACATGACATGGAGTCAGGGAGGGATTGTAGATCTGTCCCAGAGCAGTGATTTTTTAACAGACTGACTTTGGCATTTGTGGAAAATCTCAACAACTCTCTGGACAGAATTTTTATAAGTGTCGGCAGGCTGATCTGATGTGTGACTCAAAAATAGTGCTCCTACCATTTTATTTTATATGCTCTGGCTTTTGTATACAAATGGTCTTGTTTCCTCAAGCCTGGGAAAGGGGACTGCTCCCCACCCCCTCCCTTGTCTTACTGCACTTTGCATCTTTGGCCTCTAACAGAGTGGCTGGCACAACAGGCTTGTAGTAAATATTCTCTGAAAGGAGTTATTTATATGGAGATGGGAACTGCTCTTATTCACCATGTGGTCCAGGAAGAGGTGCAGACTTTGGAAGTCAGGCAGGTCTGAGTCTCAGTCTGAATGTCACCGATTTGGCCTCAGTGTTCTCATCTTTATCATGGATATAAGACCTTCCCCCTGGAGATGTTAGAAGGAAGTGAATTAGTATATGTGTCAAACTCGGGTATTCCTTTTTCTCTGTTGGTTCCCTTTTCCTTTCAGTGTGTTCGGAAATGAAATATAGTGCAAACTTAATACAGCTTTTACATGAGTCTTTCAGCCTTTCTTTTAAATTTTCTGTGTGGTAAAGATGGAAGAATAAGGGCATTGGAATCAGATAGATGTAAAACCCATTTTCCTCTTTATAGAGGACTCAACTCAAACAAGAGTCTAACGCAAGCAATGTCCCAAGTAAGATACATTAGTTACACACCAACACAGTATCTACAGCCAGTGATTTCCTGTTTTTCTATTATTTTCACTTAAGGTAATATTTGTGGGTCTAACAAAAGATGGAGAAAAGAGCCTTATTAGCTAGAACACTAGGGTGGTCTCAGGAGGGAGAAACTAGGGGAGAAAGAAGGGAAGAGAAGAGTGAGTCAGGTGGGTGAGGGTTTTTTGAGCAGTACAACACTCTGTTGCGTGGGGTGGAATGAACCACCACAACTGCCTCCTTAAATCCTGCCTTATTTTCCCCCCATGGTCTGGAAGACCACCATGGTTACTGTTTCTTGACTGGGGTTTTCAGGGTTAAGATTCAAATCTCTCCTTCTCTTTCTCTCTAGAACCATAATAAAGGCACCAGAGGGTCTTGCTCCTTCTGGCCCAGAATGAGATGAAAGAACAAAGAAACTTGATTATATGCCTGCAAATTGAATGTTCTTTATTGGGTCCATTTTGAAAATTGTGAAGTGGGAGACTCACCTGGACTTGGGGTATTTCATTTGGACTTGGCTTAACCCCCTAGGGCAGACAGCTGGAATGCCACTGTGCAGACTTGGCAGATATGTTCTCAAGTGTATGTGTGTGTGTAGTGGGGAAGGATTAGGGAAACCCTTTCAATAAAGAAGGTTATTTGACCTTCAATAAAGCAGGTTAAAACTTCTGTTCATCATTGCTAGTGGGACAACAATGACCTCTTAGGGACATTTTTAATTTACTTCAACAATTATTTGTTCATGCTGGACAACAAGACCAAAGGATTCCCTGCTGTTCTGGGTCTGGTATCATGATTAGGCAGAATCAAATCACACAGGAAACAGTTTAAAAGAAGAAATACAGAGGGAAATCTCCCTCAAAACCCAGAATTACCTTCTGGAGGGTGGGCCCCTTGTAGTACAGGCTTTCGCTGCTAGGTGAGTGTTCCAGGAACCCATCTGCGTCAGTGTACCAACCGGCGATATTGCGTTTGGCTTCAGTGAAATTTGTTTGAAGACTCATTCAATGTGTTTGCCCATTTCGTGATGGGTGATTTACAAGCGTACCTGCTCACACCCACTCATGTTCAGCAGTTTCTGACCAAAATACGACATGACCCTCCCTAATCACCCCATCTTGCTCTGAGCCACTTGTTTGTTTCCCCAGATGAAAAAAAGTTCTCACAGGGAGATGTTTTGCTGATGGAAAGAGGTGAAACAAAAACTGTTTTGAGCAGCAGAAAAAATGTCTCAATAGGTGTATTGCATCAAATGGAGAGTACTTCAAAGGTGACTGAAGTTTAAACATGTAAGAGTCAATACGCTTTTTTTAAATAAATAAATTCTGTCTTTTTGGGTCCCCCCTCATATAGTACTCAATTGGCCCTAATTAAATAGCCCATAAGTTTCAGTAACTGGGCTGTGGTATGGTGATTGTCAGAAAGGTCAATGACCAGCGGTGATTAGAGCAGACAGAGACAGGTTCTTGGAAGTGGATTTCATAGCAGGATAGACACAGTCCTGTGTTTTTGTGTCTTTACTGTGGCATACAAAATTCGGTGCCTCCCTGCTTTTCTTGATTCCTTCTTAGAAGGCCCTACATATGCCCTAAGAAAGAATAGCAGGTCTCATGTGCTATATGCCCTCATTCCTATGCATCTTTGCCCATGTGCTCTTTCTGCCTGGGAGTCTCCTCTTTCTTCATTTGTTCCTCAGATTATTCATTCACACATTACCTGGTTGAACCCTATTTTTAAACACATGCTATATGCCACCTCCTCCAGGAAGTTTTCCCAGAGAGCTTCCCTTTTTATCCTCCAAATGCCCCTAGACTGAGCGGAATGTTCCTCCTCCAAGTTACATTAGTACTATGCATACCTTTCCTATACAGGGTGTAGCAAACTAGGTTTACAGTTGTTCGTATGGAAAATAACACAATAATTAATGAATAATAACACAAGAATAAACTCAGTGTTTCGTGTACTCACAACTGTAAACCTACTTCCGCCCAATCCTGTATAGCGCAATGATGACAAATTCTGTGTCCCTGACCAGACTCTGAGCTCCTCACTACAGCTCTTCTGTGTCTACTAACTGTCCCAGATTTGGCAACCCATAGCCAACTCAAGACTAATGTTTTGAATGAGTGAATTAGAGAGTACCAGAAAAATAGCCACAAACATCTCATTGCTACTTTAGCTGCATGCTCCTAGGAAGAAAATTTATGTGGCAAAGAGTCCCATTTAGAATCTGAATCCCTAATGCCTATCTCATCCCTGGAAATCATGCCTTTCTTGGCAGTTATTCCCATGTACCCAGAAGAAGAAACCTCTTAGCAGGGGCCACAGGTGACCGCAGGCCCTGGCTTTCCTGCTGGCAGCTGGCATGGCCCCACATTGCCTCCAGGAGGGAATGCTGAGGCTGGCTTCTTCCAGGATGAATGAAGGGTCCTGGTGATGCTAACAGAGCAAAACTCGGGGTCCATTTGTAGGCTGACCTCCCTGTGATGTGCAGCGCACGCTCTGCTGGAGGATGGGTGCTGTGTTTAGTGTTCCATTTTCCCTGCAAGAGATGCAGAGATGTGAGGCCAACCAGAGAGAGGTTAAAGAGATGTGGGAGCCTTACAGCTGGGGATCATTAACAACAATCAAGACCAACATAAAAAGGCAGCAGGACTTCCCTCCCTCTTGGCCTTGGAAGCCATCTGGATAGAGGAAATTTGGTTTAAACTCTGGTAGTTTAAGGGAACTTTTTAGTATCCTGAGATTGTTTGTGTTTAACTTCTCCATAGAAGTCCCTCAAATCTCTAAAAGCTATCCCTCAAAACCCTCTACCAGCAAATCTGCACCCCTTTAGACCACAGCAGATGGTGACTGGTAGCATAGACTATGCCCTTATTACCTTTCTTAGAAATATTGGGTAGGCCCAATGGATCTTTCCACACTTCCTGAAAGCCGGGATCCCATTCGAATCAGAACTAGGCAGGATTCTTTGACTGCCACACCCACATGACCCTGCTAGGGGCCCACCCTCTGCCACTGACTGAGATGGGGGGGGGTGGGGGGGTGGCCTCCTGACTCTGGGTTGGCCTAGTGATCTGTGACATGGCCTGGCTAAATCACTCAGATTTTTTTCCCGCTTAGAGAACTGGAAGCAGGAACAGAAAGAATTTGTAGTCTTCAATGGACTCTTGAGATGAAAGGTCAAGGCGACATAGATATAGAATTAATGCTGGAACTGCTTTTCCAGTATCACATGCACGTGGAAGTCGTGAGTGTCTGGGCAGTGAAGGCCTGAGGAAGCAGCTGAGCAAAGCGGATGGGTCAAATGTGCAGAGAAGTAAAGAGGAAACCTCACAGGCCTCAAATATGGAGGGAGCAGCCTCAGTTACTACATCCTGGGTTCCCAAGTCGAGGTCTAACTCGGCAGTGTTTCTTGTCCTCATATGCTCTGATGTCTGTGACATCATTATCTCCTTCCAGGAACTTGAGATGTCTCCATTCTTAGAAGTGGAAAATGCCCCAAATGTGTCCCTGTTAGTCTTTGCCTGACTGTGGAACTTATATTGCTTTTTCTAAATAAAAACAGCATATTTAGATGAAAGGGATCTAAAGGTGGTCCATCAGTGACAGTCCTTATCTTCTTAATAACTACTTTAGCTCATGCCCCTCAAATCCACTGACTCTGTCTTAGTTCCCTTTCTCTCAGCCCTCTGCAGCATGCAGCAGTTTGGACGTTAATGGTGCACTCTATTTCAGTAGTCTCTAATCGTTCTAGACAGGGAGCACTTCTGTTGAGATTGCTTACACTATGGCAGCAAAATGTTCCATGTTTCTCTGACACCCCCTCCACGTCACTCAGTTATTGGGTGCACGATTCAGGCATCCAGAAGATTTTTTTTTTAACCTGGAAAGGTAATGTTGCTGACTCATGTTTTCCTCGTAGATGTTGGTGAGTAAAAGAAACAACGCTAGTACCTTGTATAATTTGCTTTTGCTACTAGTGCTATGAAACCAAGGTGGAAGCTCAGTTCCACCCCTTCTGTCCATAGTTGATATTCAGAGTGTCAGAGAGGCCAGTTCAACGATGGGGGTCCACGGCTGGGGGTCATTCTATGGCCTTGCAAAAAATTGTTTTTCTTTTTCACCCAAGTGAAATAGCCTTATCATTTAGCCTGATTATAAATGGAATGTATGTTTACAACACTTAAGGCCTTGATATTATTATTCTCTCTGCCTAGAAGGCTGTTCTCTCTGCAATGGTCATGGCTGGGTCCTTCGTTTCACGCAGACTTTTTCTTCAAATATCACCCCTCTGAGAGGTCCTCCTTGACCATCCTAAGTATAATGACCCAGTTGTTGCTCTCAATCCCCTTTCTCTGCTTTAATCTCTTCATTGCATATATCACTTGCCAACCTTATATTCTATTTTTGTTTATTTATTCCTTGGCTCCCCCACAACACTGTAAGTTCCCAAGCTTAGGGACTTGGTTTTGCTCTGGGTCATATCTTCAGTGCCTAAAATAGTGTGAAGGGCATGGTACCAAGACAGATATGTGGGATGAATATGTCAATGAATTGTAAAAATTTAATGACTTCATAAAAAATAAAATAGAAAGCAAATATTACCCATACTTCCACCACCCAGAGATAAATGCTGTTAACATTTTAGTAGATAGCACTCTGAAATTTTTCAAAGAAGAAAGGGAGCATGCTATTTTAACCTGATTTTTCTTTCATTGAAATAAAAGTGGGTGTGTTTCCATGTTTCAACTGTAGTTCTCAGCCAAGGTGGTGCAGCAGGTGGAGAGTACACATTCCAAAGCCTTACCCGAGACCAGCCCAATCAGGTCATTCAGAGCTGGAGCCAGCATCCCTGGCTTTGGAAGTGGTTTGGATGCACAGCTGGAGTTGTAAATTACTGGTCTATATAGTTATTTCAATTGCACAGAATGAAAGGTTTTTTTTTTTTTTTTTGTAAAGCTGGACCCTTATGGGAATCTTAACTTATGACCAATGTACTGATCACTAATTTGGGTTCATAATATGGTGATATTAACAAATGCTTTTAGAGTACTTACTATTAAGCTACAGTATTTAAAGATTATACATATACATATATATATATATATATATATATATATTTCTTTAACTCTCACAGGAACTGTATGTTTGGCACATTGCTATCACTAGTATACAGATGAACAAATTGATGCAAAAAGAGTTTGAATAACTCACCAATGTCAAGTGCACTCAGTCACATAGTTAGTAAGAAGCGAATCTGGGATTTGAGACCAAGGACTATGGTTCCAGAGTCTATTCTTCTAATCCTGATGCTTCACAACCTTTCCACAGATTCTAATATATATATATATATATATATATATATATATATATATATATATATCTTAGTAATTCAAATTAATTAACTCTTCAATATGAAGGTAACTTTTACTTAGGAAGTTAGTATAATGTAGTGGAAAGATTGTCACTTTCGGAGACATTTGGCCATTATCTGCTTGATGGTTAGATGACCTTGGGCAAACTGTAATTTCTCTAGTTTAGCCATATCTGAAAAATGGGAACAGAAATGCCAACTGATCACCTGTAGAGAGCATGTGCATGATACATCCATTGCAGTGCCTGACACAGGTAGGTCTGACGACATGATAGCCTTCATGTCATCATTTCACTTGATCCTCAAAGACGTGCTGGGAGGACACACGAGGGACTTTAAAAAGAGTGAGCTGTGCTGGGCTCAGTGTGTAACGCGTTGCCTACACTTGTCTCCTTCCAATAAGCAGAGTAACTGCAGAGGTCTGATTCTGCTTTGACACATAATTTGGTGGGTGAATCCTCTATTACATTATGGAACAAATGTCTAAAGTCTTTTTTTCCCCTTTCTCTCTGTACATTATAGAGAAAAAGGCACACAAGGATAGAATGGAGGTAGGAAGATAGGTGGCATATCTGCCTTTTCCGGTTGTCTTTATTCTATTTTACTAGTGAGCGATTTAATTTTACTTGCAGAATAACAGAGATGTTAATTGTCATGTCAGAGCTTTTACATGACAAGATACAGTTAGTTATTGAATAGATAAGGACAATTTCAATGCTGTACAGTTATGGTTGAGGTAGCACAAGTGAACGGTGACATTTTTTATTTAACTCCCTATTACATTAAAAAATCAAGTCCTTCTGCCTTTTCTTAAGAAATTATCAGCCATCAGTCTTTTGAACTGTGAGGTTCTTGAGTTAAATGTCTGAACAATCAAATTATAAAGTGTCCCCTCCCGACGAGGTTGCCAACTGAGCTTGCTCTTGCTGAGGATGCTCAGAGTCTATGGAGTGAAGTCTGAGGGGTGGCAGGAGAGAGAAGCGAGTGGGCACAGAGTTGGAAGGGAAGGTTGGAATGGAAATTTTCTGCTGAGTGGGAGAGGTGACGGGAATGGTGAGACAGGACTTGGAAGACTGTGAGGCTATGACAGCGTGTGAAACAGTAGTTTGGTTTTCCTCCGAGGAGTCAGAGCTTAGGACACTCCTAGACGTGGTCAAAGTCTTGTGAAGTTCAGTCACACCTCTCTAACGTTTTTTTCTTCACTGTTTTTATTTCCTTACCCCTCAATACGCTCTACTTGGCTTTCCATTACTGAACCAGTTCAGCTCTCAGGAGGGCCAACAATAACCTAAATTCATGTGTGGTCTCCCTTTTATTTTTGTGGCCCCTCAGCATATTTTGACACTGTATTACTCTCTCCTAAATAAACATGTTCTTCCTTTTTATTAGCTTACTCTTTTCTCCATAATCTTTAAATGTTTGAGAGTTTTAAAGCTTTGTTCTTGTCCGTCTTTTCTTGGCAGGCTCTGTTCCTCCCCCAGGAAATTTTGTGTATACTCATAGCTTTAAGTATGTTCTGTATCATAGAATCACTACAGTGATGACTTGTAATTGTATACCTCTAGCATGGAGGTCCCTTCAGGCATGTGAGATGCTTCCCTACCCCATCCTCTGTTTCATGGGCAACTCAGTCTCTCAGAATCTAAACTCATCACTCATCCCACCCCAACCAAACTCTTCTACTTCTCCCTGTGGTAGCCTTGCATTCTGCCTCTCACCTCAAGTCTCTAAACATTCATCATGTTCTATGGTCTTAACTCCTAAATTTCCCTCGGCTCTGATCACTTCTGTACTACAGTGTCTTTGTTCTAGATGAAGCTACTGTGACCTCTTTCCCTTGACCACATGGCCTCTTCATTGATATTCCTACATGCCTTTATCAATCTAATACATTTATTTTCCATCTGCTTTTCCTTAAGGCCCCAATGATGGGGAATCTCCCTCTCCTGCCAGCTTGAATATCTCTTTTGCTCTCTCTGAGTTCAAGACCTGACATTGCCCATGTTTCTTCCTGGTTGACAGTGTTCACATGTTCTACCCTGGATACTCCCATCCCCCTTCACTTGCTACATAATTAATTGCTGCTTTTTTGCTTCCTAAAGGAAGCATTTGTTGACCTTCCAAGTCCTTCTGCTGTATATCCCTATTTGATCTGCTATATATCCTCCTTTATTCATTATTTCAACACTTATCACAAAACATGTAACTAAGTATCTAACTGAAGAAAGTCATAATCTTTTTACCATCCCAGTGGGATGATAATACCCATGAAGGTGGAGGTCCTTTGTGTATTGTTCTCTGATTTCATCCCAATGCCTAGCGCAGTTCTTTACATGTAGAAGGCCCTCAGTAAATATTGGTTGAAAGAATGAAAGAGAAAATTAGAGAGCTAATTCCTTTGGGGATATAGAAAATTTAGCAAAGACTCTGGGCAAAGAAATATTCCATTACTAAACCTTGGGGGGGTAGTTTGAAGTTTTCTTGTCTAAACTTGTATGTCTCTATTTTTCCTTCAATTTTTTTTTCTACCTGGTAAAATAGGTGAGATGATAGGATACTTCTTCTGCCATAAAACTTCAATCAGATGAGGGCAGTCATGCTATATTTATGCTGAATATATCCAGTTGCATACGTATTTTTTGCCTCTAAGGAAGACTCTATTAGTTTTTTTTTTCTTCTGTCAAAAAAGTGAGAAAGTTGAAAGATATTATATTCATGATTGCTGAAGCATGTTTCTGATTACACCCAGATTTCTTTATGCATTTGACTTAATGATATGGGTGAGGGCATAAAGTTCTGTGCAGGTGTTGGCGTGGGCACACCTCAGTAATTAGTGAGGAGCGTAAACTCTTTCTTTAAATAAATTGCTGTCTCTTTAGCACTTGACGGAGATTTCACCTTATCTTTCTTTCCTTGGTTAAAAAAGAAGTGATATGGCTGTGATAACAAAGGGTCTTTACTCACTTCATTGGCAGTGTTGACACTGGACACCATTGCAAGAAGAGGGAAAGAAGGTAAAATTCGGACCCTTAACAAACCTGTCACAAAATTACATTTTCACATATCTAACTGGGAAAAAGAAAAGAAAGTGCGATTCTATTCATTTCCAATGTGGATTTTTCAACATCTAAATACAGGTGGCAAATGAATAGTATCAAACAACTATTTTATAAAACATCTCCAACAATTATCACAGGAAGTCTTTTGTGTGGAACAATATTTGGGGGATTGGCAACCGAGAAATGGTGCTACATGGAGAGTTGCCAGGATGGAGACTTATTGGAAGACTGTTCAAGAGGTTAGAAAGGAAAGGAACAAATTTCTGTGAACAAAGCAGGAGCGGATGGTGGTTGGAAGAGAGTAGGGAGAGTGAAAGGATGTGAAGCAGACGGCTGCAGTTCCACGGAGGATTGCAAACCAGAGGTGGAATTTTGAATTGGATGTACATGAGAGGAATTGATTGAGGATGCGTGGAGGAGTGGGATGTAGTATTTCAGCATCATAAATGTGAGGAAATGGACAGGGCCCTTGTCCACAGACATCGATGCACTGACCTGAGGAAAGGAATGAGCTCATCATGGTGCAGGGTTGAGGAGGGGTGGAGTATTGCATCAGCCTGGGATGGGGCCCTTTCCCCCTCCTCTCTCTTTCTGAGCCACTGGCAAGGTCTCCCTTAACAATATGCTGTATATCTTGCAACACTTGATTTGCTGCTCTTCCTGTTTTTAATTTTTATTGTTATGTCATAGGAAGGAAAATTGGTCTGATGGCTAAAAAGATATACCTAAATTGTGAGAGTCATATATATATAGATTTAGAAATGTTTAAATTTGTTTATCCAAATATATATTGCATGCTTATGTCTTTAAGTATTTGAAAGCTTTCATGTTAAAGAAGGTTTATGTGATGCTGAGGGGTGACTCTATAAACAATAACAAGTATATTTTGATGTAAAAGAAGGAAAAACTGTCTAAAATGTGGACAATGAGCTGAGGAGTGCTGAATCCCTCACAGGCAGAAGTGCTCACACCCAGGCAAGGGCAGGTTGGCAGGGACGCAGTAGGAAGAGCAGCAAAGCAAGTGCTGCAAGTCGGAAACTCTGGAGTAAGTGGGGTGCGCCAGCGTGTTAGCCTGAGGCCCTGAGACAGGCCCTGGTCTCCAGAAAGGTTTTCTCTGTCACTTTGGGGTTTTATAATCTTTTAACTAGTTGCCCACAGTTAAAAGTTGGAGGGAGCTACCAGATCCAGATTTCCAGCTTTTCTTAAAACATCTAGATGATCTGGCAATGGAGTACTAACCTTTCTAAACGACAAGTCTGCCAGAGGAAAGTTGCCCTTGTCCCTTTGAGACAGCACGGAGGATCTCCTGTTCACCACAGACAACACAGTTCACCACTCACTGCTTCCCTGTCCTGTGTGGCACTGGTGGTTTCTTACCTGGCTTATATGTTTTCCTATCCTGAGACTGTCCAAATCTATAAAAACTTCGACATTATCTTTTTCATTTCAGATATTGTACATTTTGAGTGAGGTATGTATAAGAGAGTAGTGAGAAGATCCAGGGAGGAACAGAGTTTATACTAAGTAGAAACCTTGAAGGTTTTATTATGATTGTAAGTTAGTTATAGCAAAGATATTTCATATTGGTAATCATATATCTGATTGGATCGATCCACTGTACTGCTTATAAAAATGACTTTTATAAAGTACTATTACTTCTTTATGAGTAAGTACATGCTTTTCTTTATGAGACATGATACTTGAACTATAAGACAACAATGAATTACTATCATAAATCTTATAAATCTCCCAGGAATATTTTAAAACAAACTTTAGTGATTTCTGTAGTATTTAGAGTCTGGACATCTATATTTTATAAGCCCCTAGGCTTAACAGCAATAAAAACCAAACAAATACAGTGGTGGGCAAAAGTAGGTTTATAGTCATTTATATGAAAAATAATACAATTATTAATAAATAAATAATACAAGAATAAGTTCTGTGTTTTGCATACTTACAACTTTAAATCTACTTTTGCCCACCCCTGTATATTTTGTGTGGGAACTTGATATCCTATAATATTTAAAAGTATAACCAAGGAATCAGAAACTTCAGGTCTTTTTAAATTTTTCCATGCAGCTCTATAGAACCTTCTTTGTCTATCTCATTGGCAAAAATAGTGTTTAAAATTTGCCACATTTTGCCAGTATTGTATAACTGTAGTGTGTAAGTCCTTGGAAGTAAAATTCCCAGATTTATACAGATTTTGAAGTGGAATCAGATCCTAAATCTGGTCATGGGCAAAGTTTTAGGCAAGCAGAAGATAAAAGAAGAAGAAATGTATTTCTCTGTTCTTCTGTAAAGCCTGGAAGAATGTCACCTTTCTTAGTGTAAGAAATATATCTTTAACATTCCTCTGTACTGCTTGTGATAGTTGTTCCCTATGTAGTCAGTAAATGTTGCCATAAAGATTACATACTATATACATAGATGTTTTGATCTGATGACACTTCCCCATTAAAGAGAAGAGAAAAGCAAAAGATTTTTTAATACCACTTTTTTTAGGACAAGGTATAACATATGTATCATTTATAAATAAACCTTGAAATAGCCATGAGATATATGTAGCAGATAGTTGAGTAAACATGGTCAATATTAAGATTTCCACAATTGACTCAAGTAGGCAAAATTGATTTTTTAAACCTATAACCCATTATGAGTATGCATTCAACTTGACCGAACTTACATCATGGCATTTGCATTCTGTGTGGCTTGGATTTTCTGTCTATAGTCTCATACATGCTAAGAACGAGGAATTGGAGTTCTTAGATGATGTGTGAGATTCATAAAGACACATTTAAATAGTAGAAGAAAACCTTTTCCCCCTGTTTTTAAAATTCAGACTAACTTATTGTTGTCTTTATACATGATGATATATAATGCATTTCAGAATTGTCTTTCTAAATTTCTGTTGACCACTGATGGGAGGTATGTCCTTTTCTGGATCAGAGAAGGTGAAACAGAATTCCACAACCTCTGCATTTGTCATGGAGAACCTTTGGTAGTTTATTGACTTTCCTTTTCCACTCACATCAGTGTCATTTTTCTTTCTAGTTTGCTTTCTAGTTTCCTAATTGTGGTAACTCTTGCTTGAGGACTGGTCCTTATCAGGGCAGCAGCAGAATGTTGCTTGTTGTAGTCGTTACCTTCTAACATAGCTCCTCAATGATGCCTCAGTGGTTGCAGAAGGGCAAAGTTAATATTTTTAAGAACTGCCTTTCCCTAGCAGGATGCACTTCATAGAGTCACAGACAGCTGAAGCTGGAGACTCTCTATAAGTATCTAGTTGGTCATTCACAAACTGGTGGTCCCCTGTCCTCACCTCAGCTTTGTGTAGTTTGAATGACGCAGTGGTTTTGGCCTGTTTGTTCATTTGTTCGTTTTTAATTGGAATTTCTTTAAATGAGGCATTACTCCAGACTCCAGTACTTCTTAATTCCTCACAACTACCTACTTGACACTGTGAATGCTACCTACCTACCCTCTAGAGGTATTTATGTTTATAACCTGTAATCTATTGAATTAAATTGTATGAAATTTTCATTTGTTTTAGATTTAAAAGATGCTTGAATGTTAGAAACTCATAGTTGTCTTCTTATCACTAGGCATATCTATATGTGAATAATTTATTCCAATTCTTTCCCGAGAGTAGGATTGGATAGGTAGGAAGATGATAATGAAACAAAGTGAATGCCAGTGTCCAAGAGGGAAAGAAGGGGTGCCACTGAAGAAAAAGTATGAGCAATGTGAAGACAGAGAGAATGAGAGAGAAAGAAAGACAGAGAGACAGACAGAGAGAGAGAGAAGTAAAGGAAACCCAGTCAGCAATTCATGGGAGTTGAATGGAATTTTCCTGATATGCTGTTGTTTTTGTAGATGTGCCACTTGTTTTATGTGAATTAATTGTTATCAGAATCAATATGCTGTAAATGATGTAAGTGAATTTTAACATTCTTTCATTTAACAGATTCCTAGTGTGACCCATATTTAATGATCAGCCTAAAATTGGAAATGGATATTCATTGCAGGGCTCTAAGTTATGAGTTCATTTTGTAATTGAGTTGGGACAAAGATATGATTACAGTTTGTTCATTTTATGCACGGTGGCTTAAAAAATGCCTTTGAAATGCATGCATGTAGATGAAACTGCATCTGTGTGTCTAAGAGGAAAAAAAAAGTCCTGTCTTTTTTATTCCAGAGTGTTGGAAAAATGGGTTCTGAGAATGATTTTGGCAGTTAATAAAAGTGAAGAGTTACAATATTGTATTGTACTCTAGAAATTAGAGAGAACAGAGCCACTTAATTACAAGTGGCTGGTTTTTCAGTTTTATATTTCTATGCTTGTTATGAGATCAATAGGAATTATTTTCTGATTTTTCTAGTTCTAAATATGCCAGGAAAACAACAGCCCTAACCTAGTATACTAGTGTGAATGAATGATAACTATATTCTCAATAATAAAAGTGTACAACACCCTTAAGAGTTTATACAATCCTAAAGCTCCATTGTCTCCTTACATTCCTATGACAACCCACCAAGTGATCATTAATGTTGTTCCCCTTTCTCAGATGGGGAAATTGAGGTTTGGAAAGGGAAAGTAGCCCACCCTGAAGTGGTAGGGTGAGATTAGAGTCTTCACGCTGTTTTCTCTAATTCTCATGTGCTATTCTCCATTTGCTGAGGGAGAGAGGAAAAAGAGCAAAGGACCTCCTGCACTCAGACTCTTTGGAGCACTGACCAGGCTGGACATCAACAGAGATACTCCTGGAAAACTTCAGAGTTGGTATTCGGGTTCTGACAAACAGAGTCCTCTCCAACCACCTGCATATTTGAATTTGCTGCAATGGAGAAACTACCGTACCTGCCTTCATGGCAGATCAGAACTTATATTGTCATGCTATCCTTCTGCTTAAAAGGGTCATGCTCTATGCCTTTCATTATCTAGGGAAATATCACATTATTAACCAGGGGCACTGAGGGATGTATATGAGAACTAGTGGCACAAATGTAGACAGATGATATTTCCCAGTGGTCTGCTGGAGAGAGCCTATTGGAATGCATTGCAGAATTTCAAGCCACATTAACGGAGAGAAACGCCGTTCACTGTATCCCTTCTGTCCATGAGGGAGTCAAGTGTGTAGGGAAAGAAGTTCAATTTCTATTTCTCTGTAGCCATAAAATGACTTTTTTTTTCATTTTGATAAGGAATATCAGTCTTTGTAATTGGGAAAATTCAGTTAGAATTATTGAAATGATTGTACTCGTTGGGCAATTACATGAAGATGGCTCATTTGAAAACAGATCTTCTGGTGTTTATCTCAAAAAGAATTTTGTACCTCCCTGTCACTAGGAGGAGAGCAGCTCTGTGACTAGGGGCAGGCTGGTAAGTGAGGGTGCAAAACTGCTTTTTTGTGTAACGTACTCTTTACTTGGGGAAAGAGTGAAAGAGCTGAGAGGGGCTGTACTGGGGAGAGGAATTACAGAAGATAGCTTTCCAAATGGTTTTATAATGGAGCTGCCCTAATTATGTAAAGGAAATATGTTTAAAATGCCAATGAATAATAAAAGTCTTTATTAGGTGCACAATTATGTTATCAGTTTTATAAATATTTCCACCAACTTTTAATTTGGGTGACAACAAGAAAGACAAACAGCAGTACATTTGAATTTTATATATGTCACTTAAAAAATTGGGGCTTGGATAAATTGCCATGTGTTCTTCCTGGGTCATTTATTGGTTTCTAAACAGCAAGATGTGAATATAATAGACCTTATAAAAAAATACACCCCAAGTAAATTTATTGGGGTATTAGAACTTTTAAGCACATTTTTTTTTCTGGAATCACATTTTAATTTTGGTCCAAGTGAGGAGAGCACTTGTCAAAAAAAGAACTGCCAGAAGGTTCTCTCTCTATAGTTGTCTCTTTTTCTAGATCCTGGGCAACAATGAGATAACCTTGCTTGAGTGCATTAAAACTTTGGTTCTGATGATCAGTGTAGCAGACTCATTTTGGGTGTCACAAACCAATATTTTTTGGAAGTCCTCAATGTTTTAGGTGCAATTCAGACTGCAATAGAGAGAGACTCGACCCTTAGGGAAGTTGCGATGTAAAGGCAAGTCAGTGGTGAGATGGTTGCCAGGCAGAGTGACTGCAGCTGCTCTACAGAGACATTGTCTTTCACCTTGGCACTTGGCAATGAGAAGTCCTGGCCCTTAACTGTTTGCTCTGGGGAAGAGGAAAGTCTTCAGAGTTCTTTTGTAATTTAGTATATCCATTTAACGTTTCAAAGTCCAGAATTTGTTTCTTCAGTTGTCTCCAGGTGGAAGAACTGTGTTTGCATTCAGAAAGCTGACAGTTTATCAGCTTCTGCCATGGACACTAATCGTGGTAAAGAGAAACCCAGGGATTTCAGCAGACAGTATTGCAACAAGAGGTGAACCAGGGAGAGACAATCTGGACTTTTTACTGTCCTGTTGGACATAGGTGCTCTCTGGCATTTCGTTGCACAGTGCTTGAATTCTGGCCTTGGAGGACCTGACAAAGTGAGGAGACAAGATTTATCATTTTTGTTTCTCCTAGAGTCCTGATGTTTCTGTCTGAGGTCTCAATTTCTTATTATTTCCATGGCTCCCTGTGTGGTAATACCTCTGAGCCCTCATCATGCTTGCACAAGTTTAAGGAGTGTCTGTCTCAGTTCACAGTGGAGGTTCAGAGTGACAGCTTGCTTCAGAGTGCTGCTTGTGGCCAGGAAACAAATAAATAAACAGACAAAGTTCTCGATCTTCATTCCATTTTAATTGCCATAATACAATTTAAAAAATAGCTTTGAACTACCTTTTAAATTTTTATGGTGTTCTTAAAAAATATTTCCAGTCATAAAAAGGATCACTTGCCAGAGACTAACACACACACACACACGATAATCTAACATTCATCACAAATAGACCTTCGGTACTCTGCCATTAGTCGCTGATACCAGAACGTACAAAGTGCAACTCTTCCATCGTACAGCCCATAGACAATAGATTTTGATGTTGCATTTGGCGAAGGGGACAGTAACAAGAAAGTCTTAGAACTGCTTTATACATTTCATAATATCAACTAATACTTATTTAATACAGTTTTTTTTAAAGCTTGGGTCATAGTTTCAGACTGTTCCTTCTCTGAATATTAAAATGCAATAGCTTTTTTACTAAGAAAATGAAAGTCCAAGTCCAAGCACTGACAAAACTGGGCCATTGTGCCTGTGTGTGTATTCTGCTATGGGCTTTGGTTCGTGAATACAAGCTAGTGCTGTTAAATAGTAAGGTAGTGCCTTTTCTCTCTGTACTTATCCAATGACAGAAACCACTGCACTCATGTGTGGAGATGTGTTGTTTAACTACTGGAGGTTATCCCAGTGGCAAGTTCATCCTTATTTGATAATAATGAAACATAAGTTTTATGTGTTTGCTTGAGTAAGATTGCCATCTGGTAAATAATATGTTTTGTGAGTGTTTATAACAATCATGGTTTAAGCCAAAATTGACTTATCATGATTGCTGCAAATAACACTTGAGTGTCCTAACTGGTTTGATTTTTTTCTTTGTTAAATTGAGAAAATGTATTTTATGAAGCTTCCTGCATTTGTTTTTAAAGTATTTTGTGGATTTTAAAGCTTGAGTTTTGAAAAGCAATAATTACAGCTGATTACTATCTCCATACAGTACTTCTGCTCTGAAGTAGAAAAAAAAGATTGTTTATATAGCATCATAAGTATTGTTTTATATATATATTCGGTTTTACCTTCAACAAGTTAGAAGTTTATTCCTTTGTGAATTGAAGCACCCTAAACATTTTCACCTTTGTAGAACAGCATTTTAAGATAGCGTGGCTAACAGATCAGCCAGGAGTGCCTCAGTGCATTATTTCTGAGGAAGCAAATAGCGTTAGAAGCAATTGTGGAAATGGTCTCTCACCCATTCTCTCTCCTTGAAAAGGAGAAACTTATGACGGAAATTTTGTTCCTCAAACTAAGTAAAGCTGAGATTGTCTTTTCTCCATGTGACATGTAAAACAGCTTCTCTAATTACCACAGGATTAATTTTCAACATATCAGTTCAATTTGAAGACTTCAAGTGAGGTTCAATGACTTGTTCTTAAAAATGTCAATTAAAATCTTTAACTAGTTGCTTTGCATATGAAAAGGAACAGAAAGAAATGGCTGTGTAGACTAGAAATTTGAAATGGGTCCAGAATGAGGATCTATAGTTGGTTACTGATTTTTTGGTTAGGAGACTGGAAGTTCGATTCTTCGTGCCAATTAATTATTTTCATTCTCTTTCGACATCAAGGGTGTGGCACTTGGCTATAGTTGACTCTCTTGCTTTTGGGTGGTATGATCTGAAAGGGAACAGGATGGACTGAGAGTATACTTGAATCAACGCAAAGCGGTGTTCTGTTCTTTGAAATGCTCTTTATATTTTTTTCTTATTTTGGAAGACTCTGCATCATATCTTCATTAAAATGGTCTTCACTTATATATACAGCATATGAAGATACACACATACTCCTTAATTCCATCTTCATCTTTCTTCTGAATTCATATTCTTTTTGTTAGGATATTCATTTTCTTTTACAGGTTCAACTTCCACTTACCTGTGTATTTGCATAACTCCAAATATACATTATTGCCCCTCAGCTGTAGACCCCTAGGCACACACAGAGCAGTACTCCCCATAATGGACCAATGGCCCCTTAAACAATTGTTAGAGTTCATTTCCATACCTCTTCTCTTCTAACTCTTGCTCTTCCCACTTCACACATGCCCATGACTGTGGACACATCGCCTCTGGATTATGACTCCAAAACCCGCTTTCTGGTCTGAAGAGATTACCTTCCTGCTGAGAATCTGTCCCTCCTCCTGTGCTGTTTGTTTCAGAGAAAAGGATTATCTCCACTCAGAAGTAATTGTCATCCCAGATCCCTCCCATCACCTGATCCTCCACAGCTATTAAGTAACCACGACCTGTTCTTAAGTAGCTCTCAAATCTATTTCCTCTCAAGCCTACCACTTCTGCCTTAAATCCAGCCTTCATAATACCTTGCCTGGATATGGTAGATACTTCATAACCAGTTTCATCTTGCCATCTCACAAATCCCTGCCAAAATGGTCATTGAAAATGCAAACCTGCATATGCCCTTCTCTATCTAATATCCACGATATTCCTGTCACTTTTCCATCTCTGGAGACTAACACAATGATTGGCACATAATAATAGTGGTATTCACCTCATAGCATTGTTTTAAGGATGAAGGTAGATTGTTTATCCTTGTAAAGTAAAGGTAATATAATGTAAAGTAAATGTAATATAAAGGTAAACATTAGGCATTAGTTACCATTATTGTCATTATTGTTGTAATAGTACCTATAACAGAAGGGTTAAGTAACACCCATAGAGGAGCTGGTCCTGTTTGGGATGCAGTTCAAGCCCCCACCATGGCACAAAAGAGCCCCTGTGGTCTGGCTCCACCAGCACTCCAACATTGCTGCATGCTGTCTTCACAAACCCACCTGGGCTCTGTGATTTCTGGACCCCCAGCACTCTTTCATCTCAGCTTTGCACGTGGCACTCCCTCTGCATGAAATCCTCTCACTTCTGTGCTTCTCTGCTTAGCTTATAGTTACCCATCCTTAAAATCTCCACCTAGGTGACCCCTTGCACTGGGTTATGTATCTGTCTTACAGGCCTTGTGACATCCTGGGTATAGTCCAAACACAAAAGTTATCACATTGATACAATGATTTTGCCTACTTCTCTGTCTCACCTGCTTGTGAACTTCTTACTGATAGTGACTTTTCATCTACATCATCCCATCACCTGGGACAGTGGCTGGCACAAGGCAGCTATTCAGTGAATCAACATTTTTCCACCATAAAGTTTTGGTTGTTGTTATTTGTTCTACTTTGAATTTTCTTCCTCTTGGATTGACTTAATTTAAGTGTCATTTTCATGATGAAGTCTTATATGACCCATTTGAACATTCTCTCTTTCCCACTGCATAGCACACAGCTAATACTGTAGCATGTGGAGAAGTATGGGCTTTGGGTGGGGCAGAGCCGCCTTCTAGTTGTGGATTACCCCAGCTCTTTGTGCCTTGATTTCCTCCATGTATATAGTGATGGTAATACCTGCCTCACAAGGTTACACAAGCCATTACAGGTGGAGATGCAGGAGGAAGTATATGCAAAGAGCCTGGCTCTCTTGGTGGTGTAAATATTCCTACCCTGACCATAGTGTTTAAATCAGGTGATTTTCATCTTTGGTAGAAAAATTATCTTAGAGATGAGAAAAATAAAATTCATTCAAGAAATGGATGATTATTTTCTTTAGGAATAAATCCACACTTTAGGAAAAAATTAGAAAATTATTATAGGGCATAATTATTTTTGAGATCTTTTGTCTCTACTCCACTTTATGACCTTGCCAGGTATGTCTTATTCGTCTGATTTCACAATTTAAGAAGCTGGTGTTCATTGAGATTCCAGTATTATCCACGTACATCAAGATTTTTAAAACTATTGATACTGTCAACAATTCCACTAATGGGACACCATCGTAAGGAAACTAAATCACAGGTGCACACAAGGATGTATATGTGTTTGGATGTATATGTATTTAGAAATTAGGAAAAACCCCCGATTTTCCAAACACAAGATATTATTTAAATTTTGTATGTCACCTTCAAAAAAGCAAAGACCAGAATCCTTATTCATTAATACTCATGCCCTAATGTGTTTTGTTTTTAAAAGTTTTTTAAATGAAAGTTGTGTTTTTCTAAGTATTCCTTCATTTGTTTATTTGAAAATTGAAGGTTAAAACTGAAATACATTTTTCCCCCTGTATCTAGTCTATTCAATTCTTTCTTTTCCTTGATATCTATACCAATCTGATTTTTTTTTCCCAAAAGTATTAAGGGTTTCTGCTGATTTTTGTACTGGAAATTTTAGGCAAATTCAAACCAGAAGTGTGACTTTCAGCACAGAAAAGCCATTATTAGAAAAGGGAGTCACTTAATAGTATTCCAAAACAAACCTATCATTTCTGCAGAGCTGAACAGTTTACTTAGCCAATGAGGATATAAATATTTGCATATCTGATAGACTAATGCCAGCTCTAGATTTAACACACAGCACACAGCTGCTGCAGACTGATGAATTTATTCCTGCAAATTCAAATATTAACTAAATGAAATGATAGATTTTTAGCTTCTGTTCATAGAAGTTTTACAAAGTGGCTTGCATACCTTAGGTAAAAGGCATTCATGTTTTTTCAAGGTAAACATGATTGTTTATAAAAACTGCTCCCAAATAGAAGTGTAAAAAACTGTTTGATGTTAGAGGAAAATGCATGTGAAAAGACAGTATTAGACAAATGATATAATGTGATAAACTGAGTTTTCAAACCACCCAGTTTTCCATAATATAAAAATAAATTCTACTCACTCCAAAAGGCTTTTCAGGATTTACTATTAGAAAATGGTAACTTTTCTTATTTCTTTCATTTTTCTATAGATCCAATACATCTGAAATGTGTTAAACTTCTTGATCTATAGCTAATTGAGTGTTCTTTATGTTATAGGAAATTTTATAAACTGATTTTTCAACTTTTTAAAATGATTGATTTTGACATAAATCTATAAAAAAATCCATCCTTTTGCCTGCTTGGTAGCACAACTGCTCACAATACACACACACTGAGAAAGCCCAAGGTGAGGTCCTCCTCACAGAGGTCTGGAGTAGGTCACTCAGGGCAGGCGTGCCATGCTTGGGCATCCAAGCTGTGTGATTAAAAAGCAATTTATACCATGTGTTATTTACACTAATAACCATTCCTTGTCCAGAAATAATTGTGCTGTGGTAAAAGTTGGGTCAGTTTTATGTTCTGAAGAACTGAATGCAACAGTACACATAACAGTAGTGAATATTTAGTGAATCCAGTGCAAGGAATGTCTGCTTTGTTGGCAAGCTTACAAGTGAGAAAGCCCACAATTTGCCTCATGGATCTTGGGTGTCACTTAATTCTTTGTGACTTATTTTCCTTTTTAAAAATACAGGGAGATTATTCTTTCCTATTTATGAGAATGTTGACCAAGGATGTACTACTATCTCAGAAAATATGGTTAATATTTTCTGAAAATACTACTAAATAAATCTAATATATTGTTAGTAGCAGGAATGTAAACCACTTGATTAGCTTTCAGAGAAGAAAGTCCTATCAAGAAAATCTGAACTCAAATTTTCCCCTTACAGTAGAATGCCAGCCTTTGTGGAAACCAAAAATTAAGGTCATGTGGAATTGAATTGTCTTAAGGTTGTTATCAGACAGGCTGAGGAAGGTTTTTTAATCTTGCCTCTGTCTACTATTGGGTATATCTCCTTCAGAAAGATCTTGAAACTCTTTGTGTTCCAGGTTCCTGTTCTGTAAAATTTAGGCTTTGGGCAGATTATACAGAAGACTCAGTTTTACAAGGGTGGGAAGTGGGGATGGCTGGGGTAGAGAGGAGTGGTAGGGGAAATTGGAGACAACTGTACTTGAACAACAACAAAAAATATGAAAAATAAAAGACCCAGTTTTAAAATTCTATCTGTAGCATGAATCATAATTTCACTTTTGGGAATATTTTTTGAAGTACATTTTATTGATTATATTCATAATGTCCCCCTGTCTATTTTGTACCTACCAATTATGCTTTTTAATCCCTGTACCTTTTCTCTCATTGTTTCCCCCCCTCCCCCTCCCAGCTGATAATCCTCCAGTGATCTCCATACCTATGATTCTGTTTCCTGTTCTGGTTGTTTGCTTAGTTTGTTCTTTTGTTTGTTTGTTTTAGATTCAGTCATTTATAGTTGTGAATTTGTTGCCCTTTTAATGTTCATAGTTTTGATCTTCTTCCTTTTTTTAAATAAATCCCTTTAACATTTCATGTAATGATGGCTTGGTGATGATGAACTCCTTTAGGTTTACCTTGTCTGGGAAGCACTTTATCTGCCCTTCAATTGTAAATGATAGCTTTGCTGGATAGAATAATTTAGGTTGTAGGTCCTTGCTTTTCATCACTTTGAATACTTCTTGCCTGTCCTTTCTAGCCTGCAAAGTTTTGTTTTTTTTTTGAGAAATCAGCTGATATTCTTATGAGTACTCTTTTGTAGGCAACTCTCTCCTTTTCTCTTGCTCCTTTTAAGAATCTCTCTTTATCTTTACCTTTGGTATTTTAATTATGATGTGTCTTGGTGTTGTCCTCTTTGGGTCCAACTTGTTTGGCACTCTCTGTGCTTCCTAGACTTGTGATTCTATTTACTTCACTAAAGTAGGGAAGTTTTCTTTCATTATTTTTTCAAATAAGTTTTCAATTTCTTTCTCCTCTCTTCTCCTTCTGGCATCCCTATGATTCAGATGTTGGTACACTTGGAGATGCCCCAGAGTCTTCTTATACTATCCTCATTTTTTAAAATTCTTGTTTCTTCTTTCTGATCTGGTTGAATGTTTATTTCTTCCTTATGTTCCATATTGTTGATTTGAACCCTGGCTTCCTCCTTTCACTGATTCTCTTTAGATTTTTTTTTATTTCACTTAGTGTAAACTTCATTTCTTCCTTTATGTTCTTGTCACACTCAATGAATTCTTTGAGTATCCTGATCACCAACCAGTGTTTTGAACTCTACATCTGATTGGTTGGCTCTCTCCATTTCATTTAGTTCTTTTTCTAGGGTTTTGTTCTGTTCTTTCATTTATTTCTTTGTCTCCTCAATTTGACAGCCTCCCTGTGTTTGTTTCTGTATATTAGGTAGAGCTGCTTTGACTTCCTGTAAGAGACACTCGTAAATTGTGGCAGAGCCTTAGGTAATCACCAGAATGGAACAACCAGCTTTACTGCTTTGTGGCTTTGTGTGTGTGGAGGGCTCAGAAAGGGGACTGTGCTTTAGCCTGGCTTCTGGGTGTTTTCCCAGCACTCTCTCTGTTTCCATTCACTTCACTCACTTCCAGAATATGGCTGGCATCTTTCCAGCTGTTGCCCTGGTGTTGAATCCCACAGTGGGTGGGTTTGGGTATGTTTTAAGACTGTATAGGCCGTTTAAGTAAAGTTTCCTAAAAATCCAGCAGTTCTTCCACCACCCCAGCCCCAACTGGTTTTATAGCCAGAAGTTATAGGGATTTATCTTCCAGGTGCTGGAACCCTGGGCCATGCTGTATGTCCTGGGGCTGGGATTGCACACTCCCAAGGGGACCCTGCTGATTTTTATCTACCATGTATGGATGTGGGACTGCCCATGTCCATTCCACCACCATCTCTCCTTGCCACACCGTCTCTTTACCTCTCCATCCTGTTGATTATGGCTTCTTTAAATCCTTAGTTGTCAGACTTCCATATAGTTTGATTTTCTGCCCGTTCTGGGTGTTATTTGTTTTGACATTTAGTTGTAATTCTTTTTATGGTTGCATGAGGAGGTGAAGTATGTCTGCCTATACCTCTACCTTAACTAGGAGTCTCCCTTTTAGGAATATTATAATGCAAGAAACTTGATCTAACTGGAAACTAGCCTTTAGAGAAGTATATGTGTCTGTCAGGGTGGATGGGCAGGTAGATTTGATAACATTATATATAGTCAAAACTCTATATATTTCTGGTGAAAACTGTAAAGCCCACTGTGGGAAACTAGTGGAAATGTCAAAATATTTTTCTTGATGAGCTCTGATGGTTAAAAATGTAACAGTGACTTAATGTATAAAACAAAACAAACTTGATTTAACCAAAACTACCCCTAAATAAAGAGTATGAACAGGAGCTTCCTAAGATGTGAAGCAATTGAAACTCGCATATGAGAACTGGAGTTCCTGGTGAAGTTAAACTTGGACTTTCTCTATGACCTGCACCATCACTCCTAGACATTTACCCAAGAGAAATGAAAAACTACATCTACAATAAAAGAGTTGTATAGGAAAGTTTATAGGTTTATTCATAATAGCCCCAAACTGAAGCAATCCAAATGCCCACAAATAGGAGAAAGGGTAATTATGGTATATTCATACAATGAAATACTAATCGATAATATAAAGACAAAGTGATACATTCAATGACATGATGAAATTCAAAACATTGTGTTGAGTGAAAGAAGCCTGACATGATGACATGTTTCTATTGCAAGATGCTGAAGAACAGGTAAGACTATGGGTAGATGGTGATTGATTGGACGGATACATGAGAGAACATTCCTTGGTGGTGGAAGTGATCTATAACTTAATTGGGGTAGTGGTTATGTGGATGTGTGCATTTATCAAAATAAATCAAATTGTACTCTTATGATCTGTGCATTTAACCATATGTAAATTTTACTTCAAGAAAAAAAGGGGGTGGGAGAGGCTTTTATGGTAAGTGGAAAAGTTGACAATGAGAGGATTAAGGACCTACCTTATAAAAAAACAATAGGATGTTAGTGGTTTATGGGCAGGAAAGTAGATATTATTTACAGCAATGATTGGAAGAGATGAATTCACTTAGTTCTCAAGTGGAAAGTGTTCTAAGTTTAGACAAAGCAGCAGTCCATAGTTATTTCACTCTGTTCTCCTTTCTCATATTACATTATTCCGTAGGACTTTAGAACTTCGAATATCTCAAGCACTGGAAAAGAATAAACATTTCATGTTCTGAAACACTGGTCTTGCTCCATATCGTTATTAGAGAGGCCCCCGAGTGGTACCCCAAATTCTATTTCTATACCCAAGACTCAAGATAAACTTGAGGAATTTGTTAGACAAAGAAGAGGATGGAGGTTTACATACGAGAGAGCAGCTAATAATTGAGATATGGTTCCAAACCCAGGGAACAACAGAGTCTAATCACTCACCCATTTCATGGGTTTTTAGAGTAAAGCCAGAACCCTAGGTTTTAACTGTGTGTGAATTGAGCATCTATGAAAGTGAGTTCTGATTAGCATAACTCTGCTAGAATGCATATTTTCTGAGCACCTAGACTGCTGTTGATTAGTATGTTCCATTATCACTTGGGTGGGAATTTGGTGGGGAAGTTCATCTGTGACTGATGGATCAGCTCAAACGTAAACAGATTTTTGACTCCAGGTTATGATACACAATACATATTTCTTGTATTAATAATCAGTTTAGTAACCTGATTCAGATTTCATATAATACAACTTCACAAAACACAAAATCACTTTGTATTCTATCTTGATTAATCTACTATAAATGAAGGTGAAAACTCCATTTTATTATAGATTTAAACAAATACTGTCAACAAGTCAACCTCAGACTAGTAAAATAATGGTTTGTGTAAAGGGGGACCTGGCTGATTTATAGAGTTCTTTTGAAACACAGTATGGTATTTTAAAATATGTATTTAAAAAATCTTTTATAGAGAGAAAGGTTTAATAACTTCCTCATTAATACGTCTTTTTTTTTTCATTAAAATGCTTTTTTTGGGAGGGTGGGTAGGTTTTGGCCTACTTGTTGAAATTATATTTACTTCACGAAGAAGCCTAACTTCTTTATTAAAAAGGCATCTAAACATAAAATCATTGTCTTCAAATACTTGAAGTCATGTCATGAAGCAGAGAGAGTAGTATTCTGGATTGTTCTAATGGGGCCAGTCCTTCTACATGGTAAAAGAGAGGAAGATTTCCAGGGAAACTAAAGAATTTGTAACATTTAGAGAAATAGAAGTAGTTGAGTTTCCCAAAATAGATGTTTACTACCAAAGGGCCTAAGTCTCTGGTGTTAGATGACCCTCTCTCAGAAGTGCTGCCCAGGGGATTCTGCAGTGTGGGAGAAACTGAACCAAAGACCTCTTCTTCCCCCAGCAACTCCAAGGCTATATTTACTTGACAGATATCGTATTTTTTGAATGATGCCTTCTTTAGAAACAGGTATCTGTGGAAGAGTGATTAACATTGCCTTGAAATGATGGCACTAGATTTAGAATGGTTTATCTAATTCTCTAAACTAGATAAAGTTCTAGTTGAGAGATCCCCAGTTAGAGATCTTGCATGTCTATTTTCTTCACCAAATTTGGGAAGTTTACTTTCATTATTTTTTCAAGTACATTTCCAATTTCTTGCTCTTTCTGTTCTTCTTCTGGCACTCATATCATGTAACTGTTGAAATACTTGCAGTTGTCCCGGAGGGCCCATCCAAGCTGGTTTTACATATGAATGGCTAATCTTGGCTCAGGCTTCACAACTTCCTAAATCTTCTCAAACAAGCAACAACAGCTGGCCTCAATGAGCCCCCATCCCCTATATCTCTTGCTAAGTGGCCCCAGGCACAGCACTAGCAGTTTGGTTTTACTTGGGTATCTCCAAGCCCAGAACAAGTAGCAGCCATCTCAGTTTGTGTTATACCTCAGGCAGGGCAGCCTTGGGCAAAATATAGGTGGGGGCTGACCTTGACCTGTACCACCCTGGAAATCCCAGAGCCTGGAAAATGAGTGGATAGCTACAGACCACTTCAGAGCACCACCAACCAACCTCCACACAGCTGATCCTCTGTGGAGGGAACAGGTTGGTGGTCAGTGGTCACAGCCAGTCCTTGCAGCTTACCGACCTGGGTAAATTCCTCCCATTGACCTGCCAATAGCAGTCAAGGCTTAACTATAAGAGGAGGGTATACTCAGCCCACATGAAGGGCATACCTCAAGTACCTATCTTGGGTGATAGTGGAAACTGTGCCACTGGACCTTATAGGACCTTACATTAGGCCAGGCTATGAAGACAGGGAGTCATAGCAGCTCTACATAATACATAGAAAGGAATACAGGGAAGCTGCCAAAATGAGGAGATAAAGAAACATGGCCCAAATGAAAGAACAGATAAAAACTCCTACAAAAGATCTAAACAAAATGGAGATAAGAAATCTATCAGATGCAGAGTTCAAAACATTGGTTATAAGGATGCTCAGGGAATTTAGTGAGGACCTCAAGAGCATAAAAAAGATCCAGTCAGAAATGAAGGATACACTAATTGAAATAAAGAACAATTTACAGGGAAACAACAGTAAAGTGGATGAAACCAAGAATTAAATCAATGATTTGTAATATAAAGAAACAAAAAACAACCAATTACAGTAACAGAAGAAAAAATAGTTAGAAAACCAAGGATAATATAAGAATTTCTCATTTTTAATCTTAAGTATGATAATTAATAGTAGACATGGCTCACATAAAGTCTTCAATATTTTTTGTGTAACAGGGTTCTGAGATCAAAATGTTTGGGAACTGCTCTGCCAGGTCAAAGAGTATTCCCCTGTAACTCTTACTCATGGAACCAAATTTATGTAGAATATATTCAAAACAAGTTTGATCTGAAAGCCCTGCAGACACTCGAAGGCAGTGCATTCATCTCCCTCTCTTAGTATCTCTTCTGCAGATAGAGGCACGTGGCTTCCTTCAGTCATTATACGGAGCATACAGTTTTGAGTACCTACACTTTTTGATAGCTCTTTTTTAAGTGTATTTTAGTGAGTGCTGTGTCTTCTTAAATATACCTCTCAGAAATCTACAAAATATTGCAGGCCACACTTTTAATAATAGGGTGTGACCATTACCTTTATTATTGGAATTTTGCTGTTATTTGTGCTGATTAGAATTGAGGTAACATTTTGGCAGCCATATCATGATTTTTGATGCACCTGCTTGGAGCTTGGAGCTTACTAAGAGTCTTAAATGCTTTTCAGTCAAACCAGCACTTCTAGGCCACCTTTTCCAAATCTTCCACTGTTTGTAATAATTTCATTTTTATCCAGTGGAATATTTACTCCCTATTAAATTAAATCTTACTTGATTCAACCTTGTATTACAACATGCTGGGATATTTTCAGGCCCCCATTGTGCCATCATCTGATATATCAGATGTCTCAGCTTTGAGGCTCTCAAGTATTCAGTAAACATGGCATCTACAGTTGAATCAAATCACCGATACTGGACAAGGCGAAGGGAAAAGTTCTATGGTCCATCACTTCCATGTCGAAAATATTTTTCCTCTTCAGATCCATCAGCACTTTCCTAAGAAGTGGCCAAAGTACCAGTTATGAGTTTTCTGTGTCCTGAGCAAGATTATGCTCAAGAGCCACAGAGTTACTGACAACCTGTGAGTGCTACTCTCTCCCCTGTTGCATATTCCCATCTATCCTAGACTTGATGTGCCCCCCATAATGTGTTTATCCTTTTATATTCAACAAAATGATTTTCTTTGACAGAGGAAGCAAAAAAAGGAGTGAATGGCTTTACTTTCTCTCTGTGATCAGTTACTGTATACCTTTTGCCCCAAGTAGAGTTTTTACCATTTTTCATTTTCCTTTTGCTCTGGCTTTCCCTTTTCCTTTAGCTTTGAAAGACTTTGCATTGCCATTGGGGTTTCTCGCAGGTCTGCACTCATAGGGCTTTCTACTTCAATGGTACTGTTTCTCCCTGGAGAGCTCTTTCTTCGCCATTGGTGACTTACCCTCCTTTAACCTATGAATCCACCGTCACAGAATTTGCAGTTGACGTGAGGCTCCCTGGGCTGCCACATGACTTGTTTAGAAATCTCTCCCTTCCACGTTGTCAGAATTTCATTTAGGGAAGCCTTCCTATTGTCTTGAGAAGCTTTTGTTTTTATGAGTCTCTGGCCTGAGATCTTACTTACTGTTCCACTTTAAAGTCAACACTTACAACACTTTAAAGTCACCTTTTCTGGAGTCTATGGTACCAGTATGACTGTGCTTACCTCTTTCTTGCTTTAGCTTCTTGAACTCTGAAATAGCAGTCACATTAAAAGCATCTAATGTCCCAAAACTCTAAGTTCTTAAATTTTTATGACATTTAAATGTCACATTTATTTTCAAAATTGATTTCTTGCTATCAAAAATACAATTGTCTTGTCCCTGTTGTAGAAGGCAAGTGTTTCATTTCTATTGCATGTTTGTTGGGTATTAGTGAAACTTGCCATGTGCTAAATATCCTATATGTATTTGTTGACACAATGCCAACTCTTTCAAATATAATTTATTTCAATTAGAAAGCAGTTTTTTAGTTTATCCATGTTCCTAGTACTAAGTTGAGATAAAACTAAGCAAAATATAAGAATTAGTCCTTGTCTTCAAATTATTTATTATATATTTATAAGGGCTGAATAACAGAACAAATAGTAGACAATATGAAATGATCATTGTGATAATGTATCCATTTCTTTAGCCACTAATTTAACAGTGACTTACTTGGCATGTACCAGAGTCCAGATTCCTCAGCAGGCCCCTGGAACTCAGAGTTAGATAAGATACAGGACTTGTCCTGGAGGAATACCATCAAGTGGAAGTGATGGGGATGGGTCATTCATATGACTATAATGCGGCACAGCAAAAGCTAAGAGATGCACACACAAGGCACCATGGAAAGCACAGGAAAAGGAGACTCAATGTGTACCCTTCAAGAACACTTCACTGAAGAAGGACAGGCATTTCAGTCAAGAACTGGTTTTTACCAAGCAGCAAGATGGAGAACAGAACTCTTCATAAAGGGAACGAACTAAGCAGAGTGCAAGTAGAGGAGACTGCAGGCAATTCTGCAGGGCTGCGTGTTGGCTCTGCATATTGGGGAGCAAGGGGTGGAGATGAGTAAAGAAAGCAGGGATTTAACATTGTGTTTAAACCAACGGTTTTCTAGCTGCACTGCCCGGAACCCCTTAGGGACAATGGGATGAAGACCGTGGAACATGGGAAAGCAGATCTGCTGTGCTCTGGGCCTCTCACCCCCACTTTGGTCAGGACCATTCTTTCTCCACTTGTTTTCCCTGTTAGGCTTTTGAGTCACCTTTTCTTGAAAGAATTGCTCTGGAGCACTTATTTTTTTAAAATGAAGCCCACTACAATGGACAAAGGGAAAATCCTGATGGAGCTTCAACAGAAGGGCAACACGATCATCCCAGAGGCAGGATGAAGGATAGATAGGAAGCAGGAAGTCTAGTTAGGTAGACGTTGGGAGCATTTACATGCTCATTCTTTTGAAGTGTTCTTATTGCACACTGACCATGTGTGAAATGAGGGTAGTCAGAACCAGAACAACGAGAGTCCAGAGGTACAGAGTGAGCTTTGTGTCTGCGAGCTTTATCACAGGAGCGGGATTGAAGTGGTTCTTGAACGATGTGTAGGACATAAAGGGGGAGGAGCCTTTTACTTGCTTTTTTCCTCCTTATGACTCCTGATTTTGATGTAATGTCAAACTTATAGAAAAGTTGCATTTTACTTTTTTTTAAACAACTAAATCCTGTAGAATGATATGGAGAAGCATGGGAACAATTATAAACATATTTCTGTCTCTATTATATTTCTATTTTGATAATAATGGAGATAAAGATAACAACTATTTTGTTTTTACAACTAATCCACGCTGTGAACTTTTAGAACTTGAATTCTCAAGAATAAAATTACTCTCTTTTAACCAAGATAAACATAGCTCATTCCATCTCAGTCACTGGAACCTGTAGTTAATGTGAAGGACGAATCTGAGCCTGTGCCCTGCTTCCCGATCTAGGTGGGCAGAGAGCCCAGACGGGTGTTCAAGTGCTTCCAGGACGCGTGTAGTCCACTCTGTTGACATTGCCATTGGGTTACAAGACACCACACATCCATGGCACTCCAAAATAACTGAGAATAAATCTGTAAGGTCAGTTGAACAACTGGAATTCTATCTAGAGAATGGGGATAATTGAGAGTCCCTTGTGGCTTACTGCATGCCAGGCAATGTGCTCATTCCATTTCTCATGTCAGTGAATGAAAAACCATTATTCTTTTCACTTATACATGAGAAAACTGAAGCTCAGAGTTGTCCTGTAACTTGCCCAAAGATAGTAGGTGGCAGAGCTAGCTTTCAACCCAGAGATGGTCACACTCCAAAGACCATATTTTTAACCACTAATGTCGCATTCTCTCCTGAGGTTTCCAGCCCACGGTCAGAGCAGAGACTTGGCCAGTCTCCTCTGGGAGAGGTTTGTGGGAACTTGACAGTGTCAGGCAATTGTCTGAGCTCCAGACTCTCATAGCCCTGTCCCTTGGGTCTGCCTGTGACACTGCTCTATCAGTTAGGAATTGTATTCTGCCAATAGCAACGGAGATGGCCAAGTTGGTGGCCTAAAAAGTTAGAAATTTTTTTCTTGTGTGAAGAAAGCCCATAAGAGGACAATTCAGGGCAAGCTGGCAGACTTCCCGGGAGCATTGGGAGCCTGAGTTCTTTTATGTTTCTGTTCTACTGTCTTTAGCACCAGTCAGAAGGATGATGATGACTACATCTCCAGCTGTCATGGCCAAGCAGGCAGGAGGAAAGGGGGCAGAGGAAGAAGAGGGTCTCTAGTAGCCTGTCAAACTCATTAAAGAGTCTTCTCTGTTAACTTATTGGCCAAAATATAGTCACATAATCACACATGAATGCAGAGGATCTGGGAAATAGAATGTGGTAGCCGACCACATTGACTCTCTAAACAAATACAAGATGCTTATATTAAAAGGAGAGAATGGATAGTGAATGGGCAGCTTGTCTTCTCTGGCACATGCACCCCAGGAAGTTTATGCAGTTTATTTCTGGGTTAACAAGTTGCCCTGTAAATTGTACTAGATCTCTGTCTACTCTGGCTTAAGTGCTTAAAACTGACCTGTAAATTACAACATATTTCTAAAGTTCTTGCTCATGGAATTGACAGTCATTCTCTTTAATTCTGAGTCTGAAGAGTTGGAACCTGCTTAGGAATATTATTTTTAAAATATTCTTTGAATGCTTTGCCTGCAGTGGTTCTAATGGGACCAAAAGGTAATTCTTGTCTCTGGCATATAAATAAAGAAGCTGATGCCAAGGAAATTACAGCCTTTATTCAAAATTAAGACTAGGCACTGGGGTCTGTAACAGCCAGTCCAGTGACTTACTCTTTGTTTTTAGTGCATCTTTTTTCCTTAAATTTGCAGGTCATGCAATCAAAAGCATAGCTTTGCAAGGGTGGAGGAAAATGCAGTATCCTTACTTATGTTGAGAAGAAATTATATAAAAAGAAGGAGGAGGAGGAGGAGAGGAAGAAGGCACACCAAATCAGGGCCCCTAAACTATAACTTTCAAATGTCACCACCTCCCCCACCCCTACCATACATACACCAGGCACTCTCAGTAACCCCACAATACTGTGTTATTGAGCAAATCACAATCACAGCATTTATTTTAAACACTAAATACTAAGATACATGTATTATAAATGGCAAAGGCATATGGCAGATATGGCAGCAACAAATAGTCTCAAATTTCAGTGGTTTAATACAGTCAAAGGTCTTTTTTCCTTGTGCAGAGTCAACTGCAGAACAGGGTGAATCTCCTGGGAGACACAGTGACTAAGCAGTCAGGGCTGACCAATGCTCCACATTCCCATTACTGCACTGCCAGAGAGAGGGATACTGGGGCATCCAGAAGTGACACACATCATTTTAGCTCATGTTTCATCCTTTAGATCTAGTATATGGCTTGCCTAACTGCAAGAGAGCTGAGAAGTGAATTTTCTGAGTTCCTGGAAGAAGAAAAGACTGTGATGAACACTACCCTAGTCCAATAGTGGGGCGATTGTTTAACATTGTATGATGAACATCATCTTTCAATCCTGTTAGTGTTTCTCTCTGACTGTAGGTATAGGGTCTGGCCCAAATTACACCCCTTTTCTGTTACATAAAAACCCTTTATTACAAAATCATAAGCATGTAATTCTGTGACATAACAATATCACAGTCAAGCACACCATGTGACGTTTTAGGTGAAATGTTCAAATTGCTGTGCATCTTATGTGAGACATTCACGTACCCTACAAACCACACTCAATGGCATTACTTGAGACTATAAAGTTGGTCTAAATTTGAGACCTTTTGTGAACCTGAGGTCAACACAAAATGACCCTGTGTTCTTTTTGCCAAATTTCTCCATGATAGAGTGTAAAATGGTGAGGAACACTATCAAACTATAACAATATGTTAAATAAATGTTGGTTTCTGAGACTGGCATGTCAATTGGGAAACAGGTACTCAAAACATAATGTAAATGACTGTCGAATAGGTAAGTGGGTTGTTCTTAGAAACATCCTTCAAGGTGGTCAGTGACATTGGCTGTCGTTTCTAGTGACTTGGACATCTACTCTGTGTTCGTTCACTAACCAAATCCAACTGAAACTTTATATGAAAATAGGAAACTGAGAAACTCCTCCTCACTTTCTGGTCTCAGTCTTTTTTTAGGTTTCTCTCAGTTAGGGTCACCAATAAAAGAGAAGGAAAAGCCCATTCTCTAAGGAGAGGAAGGGGCTGCCATGGATGTGCAGGATGTCCAACGATACCTGAGCCCCTCCCTCGACAGTTACAGTCCATCACAGCAGGACTTTCTGTGTCTCTATGTTTTCTCTTTAAAAAATTGAAATTTCATGGTGCTACATTTAACCATTTTTCTCCAAACCATTGGATTCATGTACCATAAAATTCAGGACATTCCTCTATCTTTAGCTATTGTTATAATGTTGGAAACGACCAAGTAGTGACATTTCACTGGATAGAAGGTTATAGATTTTTATACCACAGACAGAAAACAAAACTAAGATGAAATTTTGGTCTAGAGCATCAAAAGGAATAGCCATTTGAGCATGTGTGTTGATTTCCCAACGAGGAGTCTAGATAGACTTTCTCTCTCGACTCTGTGGCATTGAGGACCATATGGGGATGTTGCATTCATTACCTATCATAAGTAATGAGTAGAAATAGTAGCCCTGGTACTATTGAGTTCTACCTGCATTTCACTTCCTAAAGGCTGGTGAACACCTAGCAAAGTTGGACAGTGGGGTGTGTGTGTGTGTGTGTGTGTGTGTGTGTGTGACGTGGGTGGGTGTAGGAAGGGGAAAGGGCAGCACTGAAAACTGTCTCACAAGTCGTGAGAGCTGATGAGGAAGGCGGCTAATGAATTATGGGTGAGTACAAAGAAAAGTCTTTCTCACAGTAGATGGCAAATGCAGCTTTTCCTTTGCTGTTTTTGTGAGTGAAGAAATTATCTTGTTATTACTTTATTGATCTAGGCCAACGTCTTTGATACATTTTTGCCATTAAAAAAAAAACAAACTAAAATCTCCTCTTTGTTCTCAGTTTGGAAAAGTGTTTTCTTTCCTTGCTCTCGTTGGTCAACCCCTCTCAGCTTCTGCAGCGTCGAGCCACCGGTCTGTGCCTCCAACGACGCAGACACACATGGATCAGATGAGGGACAGACAGGGGACCAGATTGTCCCAGGCGGCTACTTTTCTGCTGACTTGGCCACAATCCTAAGGGGAAAAAAAATATCATTTAAAATAAGTTCCTCTCTTTAAATCTTAAAAGTTTCTAGGACAGCAGGCAGGGACTTGGCAATGTGCTGGTGATGTGTTTTAGCCAGGATGGTCCTCAGAAATATGCTTGAGAATTATTAACCCGTCTGGGCATAATTTAGCAGTATTTACTGTCTGTTCCTCTGAGTCATTGCACAATCTGTACTGTCCCTGGGATATTTAGACCTTCCTGGCCTGGTCTATTTTGTCATGTAATGATATATAAAGATACAACCATTCTTAAAGTGCAAGCTTGTACCCTGTCGGAGTGTGACCTCTTTAAGTTAATTTTTATGCATCAAAGCTATTTGACATTTACCCAAACAAATTCAAGTCTCCTGGAGAGTGGGTTTGTGTGTGTATGTGTGTGTGTGTGTGTTTTAATGACAAAAACACCATTGATCTGACAGCTTGCTCCCTGGGGAAGAGATATTGTGGGTAGCTTTAAAGCCTTAATGCTTCCAAAGTCCTTTTCTACCAGCAGTCCCAAAGCAGTGTGTCTGGAGCCGGGGCAGTGCAGCTTGCCACGGTGGCAGCTGGGAGTTTGACAGTGTTATGAAGAATTGCAACTGTTGATCAGTGAATTGTTACAGTGTTGATGACAGCGTTGCAAATTAATTCTGAAATTAACTGAGGGGACATGAAGAGGTCCCACTGCTTATCTGAGAAAAGGAGGGCAGGGTAAAAATTAGCAGTGGAGCTGAGTGAGGAACGCATTCGAAAAACCGTGCCTAGTAATCAAGGTGGCGGGTACAATTTCCATAGTCTTTGGGAGAAGCATTCATTCACCTAAGGAAAATTGGTGGCTGAAAGATACATGTAAAAGAGTTATGACTGAATGTTTTCAGTACTTTGTTATTTTAGAAATGATTTATTGAACTCATTGCATCTTAGAAAGGAAGAATTAATAGGTTGCTATTTTTCTTCTGTTTCAAAATTAACCCAATATTTTACCAAATTGAAATACTTTTTCAGAATTTCTCCTATTCCTTCTGCCTCCCTCCACAGCTGTGTCACAGGTTTTGTTTTTAATTTTTTTTTCATTCTGTTTTTCTGCTGAAAGGAGTTTCTAGTGCTCAGTGTTATTTTGGCTACGTGTGCAGAATGCCGTGTACCTGAAACCAGAGGTATCCTTCACCAGTGTGTAGTAGCCATTAACATATGCTTTTCCCAAGGTTTCGTGTACTTTATTCTGAGCATGTGCATTTTACAATGCAGAACACAAGAGACTTGTTTTGTAAGATTAATGAAGGTCACCAAAATTCTCAAAAGTATTCTGATAATTAAGGCTTTGTTTATCAAAAACAAGTTATATTAAGAGCAAAAAGATTCATGGTAATTATTCATAATCTTAACAATTCAAGTGTAGCCACCTCATTTGTGCATTTAATTCTTCTTGTTAATGTTTTGCATAAATCTGCATAATTACTTGAGTTGCCTGTTGTAATTTTGACAGCTACTCAGTTCATGTGCACTAAAGTATATCAAAAGCTTGATGTGCTGAATATTTATAATTTTACGTATGTTCTTGGGATAATATTTTTTCAACAATATTTTTAGTTTTTATAAAATTGACACGGTATACTTGGAAACTTTGCCAAACGTGGTTCTCTAAAATAAAGAGCTCATGAGGGAAATAAACTAACATTTAAAGGTATAGAACCCACCCTGGGCAAATTTTTTCAATAATCCAGATGAATTATGCCTGTCATGAACTATTTCTCTCTCTTGATTTCCCTCTGTCTCTCTGTTTCTGTCTCTGTCTCTCTCACACATACAAAACACACACACACACACACACACACACACACACAAATCTCATTATATGTTTTTATGGAAGTCTTTTAAAATTAGAGAAACCAAGTTTTTCTTTTCTTGTAATAATTTTGTAGGAATGAGAATAACCAGATGCTTGTCTCTGATTCTTCCCATCTAGGCAACGGCAATAGTGTGATAAATAAACATATAAACCTCCAAACTACCCCTACAAGTGTAAGCTTGCATGGTTACCTGGATTTTATAGGGGCAGGGAGGGGGCCAGGATTCATTTTATTACGAGGTTTTTTAAAATGAAGGCAAACGTTTGATGCAATGTGTATTTTTCAGTAGGAAGACTTTCTGGGTAATTTGAGATGCCCAAGAAATAGCCAGTCATAATCAATGCAGTCACAGGGAAATAATAGTAGTAAGAGAAGCTCATCAATAAACTAATATTATGCTTCTTCCGAACTCCTGGTGGGGAAAAGGTTTTATGGATTGAGAGAATTCTAACCTCTTTCAGATAAGTAGAAGCAGGCAGGATTTCAGAGTGATAGCAGATGGTGCAGTTGTTTGTAAATATCCCTGTGCTTGTGAAATATTGAGACATTTCAAGCCTAGATCTTAGAGGAAATTTTATTGTTTTTGCTCAGATATACTTGGGGGAGTTTCATCAGTCAGTTGGAGTTGTATAATTGATTGTGCTGATATCAAAATTGAAATAAGATATTACAACAAGGTGAGCTTGAAATTCTTGTCACCAGTGTTCTCACAGATGATTTTTAAAGTATCTCTGAGGCTCTGCTTACATGAAAACACTGTGGTTCTTCAAATTCCCTGACTCTAAGACTAGTCCTTTGGTATAAAAACTGTTGAAGGGGCTGAGACTCTCCTGGTGTACTCTGTGACATCTGCATACACTATTAAATAGGAGGTGGCATTCCTTGGAGGTCAATATAGTAATTTACCTGATGTTCATAAATAATGTTATTCCAAGATTTGACATACAACAATCTCTGTTAACTATACATTGGAATTTTGACTAATAACATTTTTTTCCCAAAAGTGACATGAATTCATTAGCTTCCCAGTGATAAACAGCATGCCAGCATTTCTGAGTTACTAGAATAACTTAAATGAAGAAACTGAAGAATGAAAATGATTGCCTAAGAGAACAAAGATCTTATTTATTAGAACTCAAATTCAATGAGATGGACAGAGGAGTTCCAGAAGTTCCTCTCAGGAAAATGAATTACACTACTAATCTATTCACAGAAGGTTTTTGTTGTTGTTTTTAAATGATTCTCAATTTTGAAAATACCATTCCGTTTAGAGACTGTTTGGAGTGGGGTGGGGTGGCGTTAAATGCACTTACTAGTGTGGGGTTATTATGCAGGAGAGAGAGTCTGAATGAGACCAGATATCAGAGAAATTTGTCCAGACTCTTTTCCTGCACATAGGTGTTTCTGTTTGTTTATTTGTGATGTATATGTGTGTATGGAGACAGGTTGTACATAAATGCACACATACACATCAGATTGATTAAAGTGAAAAGTGCAGTCATGTGCTTACATTTTTCACTTTAATGAGCACTCAGATGTAAGTGAGAAATTGAAAGGTAGTTATATTTAGCTATAGCTGTACACTCAGTGTATGTTGCACACAGTAGGAAGTGAGCATAAAACCAGTGAAAAAGCCTCAACATTGCAGCTATATGCATTAATTAAAAGAAGTTTGTTAAACTAAATTTGAAAAAAAACTTCTTTAATTGTGTTTACCCAAAAGCCTTTTCTTCCTAATTTAAATAGCATAAACATCTGGACTAAAGCAATATTAGAATCATGGCAGTAGTCAAGCAAATCTTGTGGAAAATAATGAAATTAGATCCCTGGTGTTGTGACAGAGTAAGGGCAGGATACATCAGTTCGATGTTAATAAAATTTCCATGAATGACTGAATACAATTAAGAAATTGTCAGTTGCGGCAATGAACTTTTGTAGCTCATAGATGTTTGCATCATTTGATTATGCTGGCAATTTAAAATTGTTTGTTAGTGTCTGTGTTGGTATATTAATTATGACCTTTATTACAGCCCACAATTAAACTAGTCATATAGCAACAAGCACATGGTGCTGCAACACCAAAGGGTCTGAACTACCAAGAAAGAGGTCTGCTCTGCTCGGCCACCGGTGCCCTTTCAAACTGGAAATGATTTTTAAAAGATGCAGTAGCTGAGAAACTGCAATAACTGGAATGTGTAAGCCCTTTAATACAAGAATTCCTTTTTAATAGTGTTTTAACCGTTTTAATTGCTAACAACATCTGTAAAACTGGAAAAAAAAACCAAGCATTTTTAACTGTGACTCCAAGATAAGCTCTCCTTCTTTCAGGAAGAGAAAACAATTATTCATTGGTTAATTAGCTGTAAACAACTTTTAAAAGACACATCCATTATATATGTAATTATTTGAAAAAAAGCTTTAATTTTATTTGTACTAATGCATAATTATTAGTGCTTGCTAAAAGGATTAACAGCACTTAGATGACCACTGTTGTTGGAGAGCATCTCTGTGAAGAAAGGAGATTAGTATCAGGAAGGAGTTTGTTAGGATGAATCAGATAGGAATGTTTTTTTGTTTGGTTTTGTTTTTTCACCATTCAGTAGAGGTAATGTGGAGTCATATTACATTTTCAGAAAGAACGCCTTTCAAACTCAAGGAATGGTAGTTTTTCATCTTTATTTTTATGGCATGTACAAAAAAAAAATCTCTCACCAGACAGGAATATATTCCTAGGGTTACATTGCTGCTGTGATTTATTTATTTATTTATAACTCTGAGAGCTCTTTTTCAAAAAAAAAATCAACTGTAAATTATATTTTGAGCCTATGGTTATTAAAAACAAAGTAGTTCCTGATAAAAGCATGAGCTATTTACTCATTTGTGCTGGGAGCAGGCTTTATATGCTATTTATTAGATTGTGTGTCCTGTTCCCCATGGTGTGTTTGGTAATTCACAAGCATTGGTAGAAATTAAGCACAATAAAGACAAATAGTTCTCCCTGATATTTGGATTTCAGTTGAAATTCTTTGCTGACTTGCTGCTGGTGGTCAGTGATTTGGTTGAAACAGAATTGACATGGACATTTCAAAGTCAAATACAATAGTTGGGGGATTGGCATTTTCCCTTCCTTTTGTTTACCTTTCTTTTACTACCTTTCATTTGTTACTTGATACCATTATTAGAAAGACTCAAAGCTGTGTGTGTCATTGTGGGGTGCTGTTGATAATGATATTGCATAGCCTGGGGGCAAACCCGGGGCTTTTGGTACTTGTTGCTGCTATATTTATTGTAATTAATTCAGCTTAGATGGTCCAAAGGCTTGGTATGGGCTTTCTTACCACAGGATGTCTAGATTTGATTCCACTCAAGAACCCTCTCTTTTACTTATTTTTTAAAACATTTTATTTATTTATTTTAGAGAGGGGAAGGGAAGGAGAAAGGGAGGAAGAGAAACATCAATGTGTGGTTGCCTCTTGCTCACCCCCTACTGGGGACCTGGCCGCAACCCAAGCATGTGCCCTGACTGGGAATTGAACTGGTGACCCTTTGCTTCATAGTCTGGCGCTCAATCCACTGAGCTACACCAGCCGGGGTAAGAGCCCTCTCTTCTAAAAAGAACTGAAGTTCTGGGGCTCTGGTTTCAGAATTTGCAAACCTAAATTTCCCAAGATGCCAGTTAAAATCTCAGTGGTAGTAACATTTTCCTTATCTCTCCTCAAGACAGGGAAGCTGAATATTTCTGGGGGATGGCCTCTGTGTGATGAGACCTTGCCTGAAGCACTGTGTAGACAGGACAACTCTTCCATATTTCTCAATATAATACAGTCTTTGCTCCAAAGTCCTTGACCACATCTTGTACTCTGAACTGAGAATGTGAACTGGTGTCCTTGTTAGTCACAATAGCCTCTTGAAGAGCTATAATATTTTGAGTTTAAACGTTTTGCAGGATTTGGCATGAGCTTGCTATCTCTAAGCAATGGAGATGTTGTGTTGTTTTGTTTTGTTTTGTGTTTTGGGTTATGAGGGACACACCAGTTTGGGCCGTTTCATTGGCCAAAGCATCTAAACCTAATTTTCTCATAGCTAGAGAGATCTTGCATGTAACATTATTTCAGTGGCCATTTAAGTTTGAGTGTATTTGACCACCAGTTACTTAATCTAATGGGTTATCAGATTCCTCCTCTCAGTATCTTCCCTGTTTTCATCGGATGTCCTAAATATTTGAAGGAGGGGAGGATGTCCAGAAAATACACCTATATAAGCTATCATGTCTTGTGTGTATTGTTTTTCTTCCTAAATCCCAAATTCAAACACAGCCCAGGGCCTTTGGCATGGAGGGAGTTCTAAATGGTTGCTTTGGTGCTGTTATTTTCCATAGTTGTCAGGGAAATTATTACATTTTTAGGGATTTGTGAATTTAAGCATAGATGATTACTTCAAATGCTGGGGTTTTGCAAATGGGAAGGCTTGTTGCTCAATTTACTAATTTATTTTGTGATCTGTGACTAAACCGAGTAAAAATGCAAATAGTACTGGGCCCTTTCCGTTTTATCACTGGATCAGTTTACTGATGGGAGGATTGGAGTCACTAAACACTCCAACACTCTTGTGATTCCTAAGTAGTTGGGCATTAAAAGCAACGAAAGTGAAGACTACGGAAAGACTGCAGCACTTCACACAGGGAGGCTTAAATGAAATCTAGTTATTTATTTTAGGTTTGAAATGAAGAGTCTCCAGCTCAGTTTTATTGGCCATTGTGACAGCACAAACAGGTCTGTTACCCATCACATGAGACAATAAACTGCATCACTGGGAGGTGGCAAACTCATGCAAAAACGAAAGCATTTGGCAAAGGCTGGGTATATAATGCAGAAAGCTTAAAGGGACCCTGTGAAATGCCTTTGTATATTATATGTATACAACCTCTGATTCTTAAAAACTGAAAATCACATTTTTGATTCTTTTTCTTCTTTTGCATTTTGTCAGGCTCAAATAAGCTTCTTTTAATATTGATGACATTCAACATAGTTTATGAAAAGACATTTCTTTCATATGTATTTTCAATTTAACCAGTCATCAAAGGAACATTAACTAGGGAAACCTATCATGATAGTGTATTGTTACATATGTTTAGAAATACTATAGAGTCAAATGAAATTCTAATAGGATTTGATCAGCCTTTAACATGGAATTTATTCTGAAAATATCTCAGTAGAGGGAATGTGAAATTCCCAGTGGCTACGCACAGATCAGAGATGCCTTTAAACAGAGATGATGGGAAATATCCCAATGGAAAGGGATCTGCAGCCCAGATTCATCATCTCTTCGACACTTCATGATATGAAAAAAAGAAAATCTGATGTGGCACTAAAATGGATTTGTTTAGCATTGTCTCTTCTAAAAAATTATTTAATTAGACTAAGTAATGTAGCTCATTTGTGAAACACGTCAGGGCTTGAGTTGTAGGAAGTCCACACATGTAGGTCTACAGTCTCTTATCCAAAGCCTCTGGGGCGGATATTGTTCGTCATTTAGGACCTTTCTATTTTAGAAAGGTAATATGGTACACGTACCACAGATTATGCAATATCTCCAGCACCCTATAATCAAACACATTCATGTTTCTGCATTGCAATGCATGAATATTCACAATGCATGGAATAAATAAAGGCTGGAAATCTCTCTTTGAAATTAGCTCAGGTCTGGTTTTGCTGCCACATGAGTTATGAAAAGCCTTACAGAGCTTTTTGTGTTCAGTGCTGCAGATGGGAGATTGCAGACCAGTGTTTCTATACTCACTCAAACATTCCAGTTACGTCTGGGTGTCATAGTTTTAACTTTTATTTCAGTTGGTCATAATATATTGCTGTAATCAAGCAAGCAAATATGGACAAATATGGCAAGAATTTAAATGACAGACCCAGTGTTTTGCTTAGTTTTGCTTTTAATAAAAAGTCAACAACTATTTACTAGCAAATAAGAGCCAAGCACTGCTGTAGGTTTCCAGGGATATGCTAAAGGAGTAAAAACAGGGTCTCTGCCTTGTATGATGAATTTAGACACATGAGACTTTCTGTCTCCCTCCTCTCATACATACACACACACCATCTCACACACAGAATAATATCAGGAGGTAAGTAAAAACAAATGTTAAATTAAGTGTTCCAAAGAATACAGGCTTTAAGTCTATAGTGGCAAATAGGTTCAAATCACCTGCCAAATCCTATTGATTGGGAGTGGCTGCTTCTGGTGCTATATTGAGGCTTCTAAAATAAGTCTGAGATTAGCCGCAACAGTCTCCTTATTGATTATCAATGTGTGCCATGGTGGCAGGAGAGTGGAATGACAACAGACACACCATCTATTTGCCATCACTCTATGTCTGGGTAGTTAAGGTCCAGGGAAAATTTTTCTTAGAAGGAATGTTGTATAGTTGTTGTTGACATTGTATAGTTGTTGTTATTTCATCATTCCATGTCCAATTTGAAAAGTCCCACAAGAGTTAGTTATTCTCAAAAGTTTAAGAGCATATTCATGTAATTACATGGTTGTAATTTGAAGAACCCTTAAGTTAATATGATAACTTACTTTTCTGTGCAGTATTCTGATGTGGTTATTTTACATGAGTATGGAACAGTAAAATTTGATGCAACAAATTAATTATAATTATATTGATTGGTAGGTGAGAATCTCTTCAGCTTAACTTTTCTTTTTATATTTTGTTTTGTTTTAATATGAGCTTAAAAATGTAGTAATGCACTAATTAAGTGTGGACCTTTCTTCCAAGAATCAGTAATTCATCTGGGGTTGTTACCCTAAGTATTGCCTTCTTTTTTTTCTTCTTGATATTTCAGAGCCTTCTTTGTACTTGGTGTATTGGAATAGGAAGTTTTTATAATCTTGTTGCTAAGGTTGTTGGATTCCTAGTCCACCTTCACAAATGTTTAATTCTAAGTACAGGAAGTTGCAAAAGACCTCATTCCAATGTGGTTGTTATGAAATAAGTACACATACATGTATATGTATGTATAATGAATGCATATGTATGTGTGTGTGCACGCATGTATAAATGTGGCAAACGTTCATTAACAGCAAGGATGTAACAGTTCATGGAGCTTTCCTGTCTCCCTTACCCCATGCATTCTTCTATGACCTAATCACAGAAGAACATGTCAGATTTCTCCTAGCTCTGGAGCTTGGCCTCTTCCCCAAAGAATTGGGTTTTGACATAAGCTTTCTCCAGTTCTGACTGTAATATCTTGAGATCTTATTTGAGAGATTTTTCTGTTGAAATTATATTTTCAGGTTTGGAAAGGAAAAGAGTCTTTTATTCTTATAGATTATTTCATACTATGTAAGTCTATGGTAAATTCTGTGGTGACTTCATTTTATATCATTACCAAATACTTAGCTGAATATTTTTTAAATGAATTCTAAAAAGTTCAAAGTTCCTTGCTGCTTGTGTGAAAGGTTAGATCACCACATTTAAAACAAGACAAAAATGAGATGATAAAGGAACCACAGGCAACTTTTATCTTTATATATTGGAGAAACAGCAGCAGGGATGAAACAGGTTAGCTGTGACAGTGCCCTCATGACCTGCCATGTACCTCCTTGGGCATGAGGATGGACAATTCAAGGGGCTAGAAATATGCTCATTTGGTCTCTTTCGAATGTCAAACTGGGCCATCATACTGATACTCGGGGGAGTTGCTTCATGGCTGGCCACAGAATGGCAATGCAGGAACCAAATGAAGTGGATTATAAAGTTTGATTGGTATAACAAATTGAAGTTAAAATGTCCCCTAGTGCATTTAATAGTGAACTGGGAAATTGTGATCAGATAGTGTGGAATCATACATTATTTTAGCCAAAAAAAAAATAGATTACTGACTCACATACAAAAGACTTTTAGAAGACAGAAAAATATAACTACCAATTTTTACCACGTATCAACTAATAAATAGACTGTGTAATCAATGCATTGCAGGTTTATCTTAAAGATATTAACTATATAATATTCTCAAACTCACCTTGACTCAGCTGGTGAGACTGGCAGATGTGTCTAAAGAACATTATTATTAACAGCTATGTTACTTATTCTAAAAATAATGAATGAAATAAAATGCATCTTAAAATCTTCCAGCTTTGAGTCTATTTGAAATTCATACAAAATTATATAGGACAATTTAAAAATATGCAAATGCTAACAAAATGCCACTTCTATAAGATAAACACAAGGATTAAAACTGACTTATAGTTTAAAGGATAAATCAGGTAAAGCAAAGATTTGGAGTTGAGTATTTAAATTGGTTTAAGGTATGCATGTGTGTATTTTGATATTGCTAGATCCCTATAGTATCTAAAAATAGACTTGTGAACCTCAAATAATATAATTAGACTTAATAGAGGAATCTTTTAATGCATAGCATATTAATATATTTCTTTTACTTTGATACTTGTATGGTTTTATTGAGTATATTTACTTGACAGACACGTTTGATGATATAATGGTCACCCTTTCACTATCTTTTGTATGGGAGTGTCAAATTAGAACATTCTTTGCATCTACTCACACATCTAAATGTGTTAGAAGCCCATTAGTAGCTTCAGATGTGTATTGACATCTATGCAGTGCCTGTGGCAGCCTGTAGGATGTACCCGCACACCTCCAGCTATAGGCAGTGGAATGCAGACAGGTTGAGCCTGTCCTAACAAGATTGGAATTCCTCTTGGTCACCCCTCAAACCCTGCTCCCAATCAGAGCAGTGCCAGTAACCGAGAGGTACCACCTTATCAGGCACACAGACTTCCCACAGACATGCAATGCATGAAGAAGTATGAGGTTCCACTGCTAAGTGCCAAAGATTCCCTGCCTCTACATACTTAGATGTCACAGTTAGGCATCATCTTTCTCATCTTAACTTTTTTAAAACTGTTCCCCTGCCTTTACTTGGGGAAATGCCATTTTCTTTGTCCCTTTGAATGCTGTTTCCCTTGTGTGCACAAGCTTTTTATTTAACCTCTAGCCTGAGCACCATTTTCGTGGTGAACTTGAGTTCCATAGTTCCTGGTCTCCACCCAGACCCCAGTAACAGAATTGACCAAGGTCCCCAGTTTCTGTGTTCTGAAAGCTACTTCTGAGTATACTCCAAGGCCATGCCTCCTACATAGCTCAGCCAATCTCTGAGCTTGGTGACATGCTAAATCAGCCTGTTCCTAGGACAATTAGATCTCCTCTGTCAGCTGACTATGACACAAGGACTTCCCTATGGCTTGCTGAGCCTTCCTAGTGTGGAATCTAGGAAGCTTCTGCCAACATGGAAGCTCCCCGTTCTTCCTCATGCACAGACTACACCATAGTCTGAGGTCTCCCCCAGCCTCTCCTCTAATCCCATCTTGGCATCTGCTTCTCACAGGACCCAGAGTGGCATAGTGCATTTGGTTTATTCTTATTCTTTTTGGATTATACTTATTTGTGAGTCTTATCAACTCTAACTGACTATAAGCAATGAGGTGCTCAATAACTGTTTAATGCATTCATAAAGGAATGGATGGCTTTTTGAGCAAGATTCTAAGGTAATGAAATTTAAATATGGTGTGGTTTTTGTCAACTACACACCACCAGTTTTACTCAATCTCTATCCTTGAAATGTTCTTACACTTAAGGTTTTAATGATTTGTGAATCTAAATACTGCTTGTGACTCACCAGAGGTAGGGCCATATCATTGTATTTTGTTCCTTGATGGACCGTTGATTTAAAACTCACACATTTCTGCAACACCTGTGATTACTGCTGGCTGGGCGATAACAAAGATGTATAAACATAGTTCTTGTTCTCAAGATGCTTAATATTTGTTTGACCAGAGCAATTAGTCAGACTAAACATGTGAGATTTAAGACAAAGAACCATTTTCACATATAGCCTAGAGCACTCACAGATAAGTTACCCACTTGCCTGCAGAGAGTATGTGGCTTGATTTCACAATTTTCTCGATAAAATGAACACTTTCTGTTGCTTACTTGGTTTCCCAGGTTTGTGGACTTCTTCTTAGGAATGTAGAATATTTGTTCCTTGATTAGAGAGTGCAGCCTTAGTCAATGGCTGTTCATCCTTGCTATTCAAAGTTTTATCTGTAGACTAGCAGCATTAGCATCATCTTGGAACTTGTTACAAATGCAGAATCTCAGACCTAACTGTAGAGTTGCCCAATGAGAATCCTCATCTTTAGCATATGACTCACAGGCACATTAAAATGTGAAGATAAAATTTTTGGAGCCTAATGTTTAGACTATTATGTCACTAGGATGAGACTTAGATCATGGAATTCTACAAGTTACCAGGAATTTCACCTTGAGTTGCATGAGTCTCATCTAGGCATTGGATTCCAAACCTGATCGATCAACACTTCTTCATTAACTCTTTAAATGATAACTATGCACTTTCTCCACCCTATGTTTTACCAAAAATATTTAAGATGGCTTATAAAATACATATAATACAATGCTTTAAAGAGAGTAATAATAGCAACAACAGCAGAAATAATAATGGGACTGTTGGAAATAAAGGTGAAGAGAAAATATGGATAAGAAAAAGCCACGGGAACAGAGGGTACACCTAATCCGTGCACCGAGGTCTAGCGCCCATGTCTTCTTTTGTAGTAAAAAGATTATCAAAATCACTGGGTATTATGCTAGTCAATACCACCTGTTTAATATCCCCATGAGATAGCCTTTCAGAATTCAGTGCCAGGGAAATTTTTGTCTAATTTGAAGAACTGTTGTGCTATCTTCTTTATGACATTGAAGCTTATATAAATTACCATGTTTCTCTCTGCCCCTGATTGCCAGGAAGCACAGGGCCAGATATTGTGACAACCATGGAAACTATTTTAACCTTCACAGCTGGAATATTTCCCTTTTCTTTGAATAGTTAAAACCATTTCAACCTCCTGTACATATATTCTATATTGTAACTCAGTTCAAGTCACTCTTAGAAATGATTTTTTGTAATGAATAAGGATATATAAACATATAATAAGTCAACACATTTTGTTTCTATTCCAAGTGATGTTGAAAAGGATGAATGATGGCTTTTCTGCACCACTAAGAAAAATGGGTTGCTCACATCCTCTTTCCCAAACTCTGATTCAGCTGGTTTGAGCATTTGGGACATGCACAGGAGAGGGTGGGTCTAGTAGGGAGTAAATAATTAAGAAATAATATTGTAATATTGAAAATTCTACCTAAAGGAAAGATAGGGGTGACTATGAAGTTGAACAAATTCAGAGGCACTTATGTACTTGTTTACCACGCTCCAATGGAATCAGTCTCTATGAACCAACTTTCATGATGCATTTATGTCCATCCCACAGTGGTGAGATGGCTCATTATATAGGGATGCATCAATCAGCAAGATTATAGTCCTACAAATGGTTTCTTCTGCGTAAAGATACATTCTTGTGGGTGGCTGTGGCCCTGGCCATGGGGAAATGGAGTTAGGCTCCCTAGTGGTGTGCTCTCATTGTGTCCAGATGCAGTCCCACCCACTGTAATATTTGAACGTTACCACCAAAGTTCCATCCATTTAGCATTTGGGTCTTGATTAAATACCCATTGCCCAAGCAGCATCATATTTTAATTGCTTTTCTGTGTGTGTTTTTTGGATGAATTAAATGTTTGTGATAGACTTTGATGTCTGAAAAGGGGATGAAGGGTAAAAAGGTATGAAGGCTTTGGAAGAAGAAGATTAGTGAAGGAGGTTGTGTTGGAAGACAGGATGAGAAACTACAGTGTTCTCATTCAGTAGTTTTTGACCTTCCAGATCAGGGAGGGTGAGTAGGTTTTTTTCTTACTTATCTAATATTTGATTCTTGGAAACTGGTTGTCATGGTGGGGGGGTAGTTTTCAAAAAGAATCCCAACAGCCGCAATATATACCTACCTGCCTCATGTTCATCTATTTTCTTCTTAGTTCTGTGAATTAAGTTCTGGGAGTCAACCTTAATTTAAGATTTTCTTGCTTATAGCCAGTTGTGTTAAACATTAATGTAATTGAAACTTTATCTTTTTAAAGTGTGTGAATAATTAAGTTTTCTTTTCCAAAGTATTTGCCCTAAAGAGTATTGATTATTACAAAACAAAACAGAAACAGACCCATAGATATAGAGGACAAGTTGATGGTTGCCAAAGGATGTGTGTGTGTGGGGGGGGATGGGCATGGGTAAAATAAATAAGTAAATAAATAAAGGCATACATGCTAGTTAGGTTTAGTAGTTAAAAAGTGTTGATTTCAAAATATAAAGCATATCAAAACTTTAAGAGTTTATGTCCACATGACTGATTTGTAGAAGGGATATATGACTATATTTCTGGTATAATTTTTGTGTGAACAATTATTAGTATGAATACAATAAATGCTAAGTAATTTAGCTTTATTTATTTTTTTAAAAGACATAGTGATTTTTTAAAAGATTTTATTTATTTTTTTTTAGAGAGGGAAGGGAGGAGGAAAGAGAGAGAGAGAGAGAGAGAGAGAGAGAAACATCAATGTGCGGTTGCTGGGGGCCATGGCCTGCAACCCAGGTATGTGCCCTGACTGGGAATTGAACCTGTGATACTTTGGTTCACAGCCTGTGCTCAATCCACTGAACTATGCCAGCCAGGGCTATTTTTTCAATTATTATATTGTAATGATCTTTTTAAAAAAAATTTTATGTGGTAACTTTTTTTAAAGGTTTTATTTATTTATTTTTAGAGAGAGGGGAAGGGAGGGAGAAAGAGAGGAAGAGAAACATCAATGTGTGGATGCCTCTCAGGTGGCCCCCACTGGGACCTGGCCTGCAACCCAGGCATGTGCCCTGACTGGGAATCGAACCAGTGACCCTTTGGTTCACAGCCTGCACTCAATCCACTGAGCTGCACCAGCCAGGGTGTAATGGTCTTTATTAATTATAGAATTGTAATTAAATTTGTCAGTATTTTACTAAAGTTCCAGCATTAACATCGTTTATGCATGTTCTATGACATTCAAGTTTCTTGAAAGTTGTAAATAAAACTGTAGACCAAATCTGTGTAGAAATCTCACCACTATTATTACTCTTTAAAAGCATGTATTTTGTAATTGATGGTTGTCAGCCTGTAATTTTTGCCTTTATACCTTGAATATTTTACAGTTTTTATTAATTTTTATTGTATTTACACCCTATCCTATCATTGTACTTTTAAATGATGAAATGAAGATGATCTTTATTTAATTATGTCTTATTGGACCAGAGTGTCTCAATCCAAGCTGCATAGAAGAAACACCTGGGGAGCTTTTAAAAGTCTGATTGGTGCCCTGGCCAGGTAACTCAGTTGTTTAGAGTGTTGTCCCAGTATGCCAAGGTTGTGGGTTCTATCCTCAGTCAGAGTACCTATAAAAATGCATAAATAAATGGAACAACAAATTGATGTTTTTCTCTATCTCTTCCTTCCTCTCTCTCCAGTTAGTTTTAAAAAATTCAGCTGTCCACACCACACCCCCGATTAATCAAGTCAGAAGAACCTCTGGGGTTTAGACCTAGGTATCAGGTTTTTTAAAAACCTCTCCAGGCAGTGGGTGGAGCAGAAAGGTATATTTGCTCTGAGCCACTCCCAATAGCTGCAAAAGACTTTGCAAAAGTTTCTGGGCAACAGGCTTCATATCCCTTTGATGTGTTCCTGTCCTGCTTCCTATGTCAATTTTGGGCTGATAACAGTCTGAAATAGTATAGAAGATGGTGGAGGTTTATTGTGACAAGTTTTACCCAGCAGAGTTATTGGCATTCCAAACTTTGAGTTTTTTCGTAGCCATGATTGATTGAATTTGAAGTTCATTATTAGTGCCCTGTTTATGAAATATCCAAGTAAGCATTCCACTGAATTAACATTCAACACTCAAATTGAGCCTGCTATTCAAAGATTATATATGTGAACCCATAGGGCAAGCATACACACAGAAATAGAATATAGATATAGATATATTAAACAATATATCTGGCAATCTTTCCTTGAGCCCAGAGGAATTAGTCTGAGTTGCTGTGAGACCTCTCAAACTAGAGGCAGAAGCCTGGACTTCCTCTTTTCTTGTGTCTGCTTCCACCTGAAAATTCTGTCATCTTTATTGTGTAGACAGTTAAAAATATAAAATCAGTGAGATTGATTTCTCCTCTCTCTACCACCCACACTTTTTTTAAGTGCAGAATCTCTGGATAAATACCCTTAAGTAAGAAACTTTAAGTGTCTACTCTGACAGTTACAAATAATTTTATACAATAGGCAGACAGACAAATTGTGCTGATTTTCTGTATTTCTTTAAAAAAAAAAGGAGAGAGGGAGAGAAAGTCTGGCCTGGAAACTAGAGTAAATCACAAAAGTGATCTCAAGTGAACAGAGATAGATTTCTGGAATATGGTGTGCAATGAAACCACTGACCTCTTATACACGGGTTCATGTCTTTTTCTACAGAAACAGATGGGTAATAGCATAATGCCGAAATCATGCTCTACATAATATGGACCTAGTGATTGCAGACCTGATTGCTTGCCATATGGTTGCTGAAGGGTTGAAGAGAAAATGGGATGATATGCAAACCCTTAAAAGCAACATTTTTATTGAATGGCCATTACATTAAAACCCAAACTCTGCAAATGAAGGCAAAGAACTGTGGTGAATAATGATGAAATAACAAAGCAATAAAAGCAGCAGCAGCCTTGTATGTATTTTGTTTTCAATATGCAAAGTAAGGACGGACTTATTTTTGTCACTTTGCCTAGCTTTATTATGAACATTGGGGGGTAAGGTGGTGGGACATAAATACCTTCAGGGCAGAAATACTGTATGTGGGGAACATTCACTAGGTCAGAGAGAAGAAAATAATCACTTGTCCCAGAGGAACTGAATTTGACTCAAAAGCTACCTGCAGTATGTGATTAAGCTCTGTGAAGTTCAGTGTATCAGCAAGGAGCTCGTACTGAAAACCTGTTCACGAGTCTGGTGTGATAATGCAAAATGAAGAAGCTTGTTTACTTTTTGCCATTGGATGTCCTCGTGAAGATTTTCGGCTGCCTGATGTTGGCAAACAGGTGTAGGGGAGAAGGTAGATGCCACTTCCCAGAGCAGATTACAGTTTAGCTGGGCAGCTATGATCTGTTTTGCTCTGAGTTTTGTTTTTAGTGTGTAACCAGGGACAGATAGGTTTTTTTTTCTTTAAAGAAATTTATTAGCTTGCTTCAAATTTGCATACACTTCATTTCCTGTCTCTTTAATGAATGTCTTTCAATCATGCAAAATCATAAGAGTTTGAGCTCTTGGAAATGGAACTCACACACATTAAACGAAACCTACTAAGAGAGTAGAGAGGGTAATGAGGTGAGAGGTAAAAAACTCAGTCCTTCAGTGAGAAGTCTGAAGCATCTAATTTTAGTTTAGCATGTCAGAGCTGCTGATGAGGACTGAGCATCCAAACTTAGAGTATTTTACTATGCTCGCAAATCTATGGAGACTTGGGGAATTCGAATTCCCCAGTGCCTACCTGTAAAGGTTTATTCTTCAAGAAAATTCCTTTAAAGATACCACAAATGTCACCTCACTCTGAATTAACTTCCTTATTAAACTGTATTTTTTCAATTCCTAAGGGTTAAACCATATGATTAGTGAGTAGTCTAAGATGTTTGCTTTTATTTGTGTTACTTTTTTTTTCTTCTTATGTCCATTGCTTTAATTCATTTTTCCAGTAGCAGAGATATCCCAAGAGAATTAAATTCAAGTTGGAAAGGGTTTTGGGCCACTTATAAACATTGCCCACTGTTTATAACAAGTTAATTTGAAGGAAGGGGCTGATTTTGGATAATATGGGGGTTGAAGATGTTCTTTAACTTACCTTGATTCTTGTCTCTAATTGTTAAGGGTAATTAAGAGTTGTTAAGTTGCAACTGTTATGTCCATTCTGAAGCTAAGCAATTAATAGCATAGTTCAGGAGTTCCCAAATGGGAGGGCCAGTTACAGCGTGAATCACTGTGCCCCAACCCCAGAGTCTCTGGTTAGGTGGATTTCCATGGGGTGGGTTTTAACTTACACTGTAAACAGTGCCCCAGTTGATGTTGCTGCTGACCCCTGGGGCCAGATTTTGGGGATCACTGGCTGTGGTTTTAGGGCCTCGTGATCAGGCAGAAACATTAGCACCATCAAATATTATTGATTTGAGCTTGGAAAGATTTTTGTGAGCTTTCAAATTATTTGATATTTTGAAAATAACACCCTGCACACTACACTTAAGGCAGCTAGCTAATGAAGCCACATTAGGCAAGATCGAGACAACTTTGCCCAAAGTAGGAGTGGAAATACAGGTGGGCCCTCCCCAGCCCTGACAGGCTGTCCAGGTCTGCATCGGGTGGTGAGAAGTGTCGTCTTGGTTTGGTAGCTAAGACCTGTGCACTTTTGAAATCTCATTTGGTTTTGCTGGAAGAATAGAATTACTACAGCAGTGTTCAAAGAACTTTCATCCACTTAAATGAATCCTGGAATTGTTAGGCATTTCATCAGCCTCGTTGCTTTTATTACTTTCTGTGGCCTAAAGACATATGACAAGCACAGTATAGTATTTAAAGATATTTTATGTATGGTGAAGAGTTTTTTTTTTCCCTCCCAGTGATGAGGAGCATTTTCTTCCTGCCTAGAAAGCTGATTTTTATACAGCTTGACTAGTGACATATCTCCTGTGTGGCAGAAATAAGTTTTGCATAACTTTTAAGAGCCCAGGCTGACCTATTTAACGGATACCCAGTGCTACATAATGTATTTAGGTCAAGTATTGTGTTTGAGATCCTCATCACTCTTGTACTAGTCTTGCTTTCCGTGAAAACCTCAGGTATATCACAGATCCAAATATAGGCCAAGGGATGTTGCCTGGTATCAAAATGTAATAAATCTCTCTATAACATAATTATCATGTCACCCAATCCTGCTACCAAAGTTAAAAAGGAATCTAAGATTTTAATGGAATATCTGCCCTGCTGGTATTACTTTAAGGCATTCACAGTGCTGCTATTAACACAGTACTATGATTGGGAACCTGAAAAGCAACAGTGGAGTTAAAATGCTTTAGAATGTCATCACAATTTTGGAATACTTTTCTTTAAAAATTAAAAGAAAATTGTCGTCTGCTATCATTTTTTTAATACTTTTTACTTGAGAAGTCAAATGATTAAGTTTTGACACATGTCTCTCAGGGTAGGGTTTTTTCCTAGCAGAAAATTTTCAGGCAAAAGTTGAAGACCGAATATGGGCAGTGTCATTATCCTAATATGTTGGAAGATGAATCCATCCATCTTATAACAATACCTCATTGCCTCTAAGGATCTTCAATTGTAGAAAAGTAAATGTGAATTTGAAATGAGATGTTGAGAAAATGCAATTCAAAAATTATTCTAAGCTAGCTTTTAACATGTATTTATCAAATACATTTGTTCCTTCATCCAAATGGAGGACATTGTTTTTTTTCTTTTTTTTAAGAATTGGGGCTAATAATATCCTTTTATTTTTATACTCATCTCCTAGTTTCCCTCCTCCAGGATACAAAAAGCAGAGCCTTGAGGTCAATCCATATCTGGAAGGGACGGGAAAAAGCTTCTCATTTAATTCTTTAGCTTCAATTTATAACACACTATCATTCCCACTTTATTGCTTACAAACTAAGATCCACTTGCCCAGGCGCACAATCCTTTGTACAGCTGAGGTCAGAAATCAGCCCTCCTGGCTTGCTGTGCAGTTATACCCAGGCTGTAAAATCAGTGGGTCTCAGCCCTGGCTGCACAATAGTCACCCAAGGAGCTTTAGGAAAAAAATGCTGGTACCTGGGCCAGGCCCAGCTCCACCCAGCCTATTATAGTCAGCATCTCTAAGGATGGGGCCTGGGCAAAGATTTTTTTTTTTTTAAAGCTCCCTAGGTAATTTTAATTGTGCAGCCAGGGTTGAGAACCACTATTTAAAATCAAACTATGTACAAGTTCCTCTTGGAGTCTATAGGAGTCACGTTTTCAGCATTCACATCTCTAGTCACAAATTGCCTCTCCTACACAAATGAAAATTATTTATACACGTACAAGGAAAGAGCCCGTGTTATCAAATTTCTTTTGTGACCTACTAACATGAAGAATAAGACCCTTGACTGAGGCTTGGGAGCAGAAGCTCTGACCAAGGGCTAGGAATGTGAAAGCTTGTCTGCCCTGGATGTCTCCCCCGCCTTTGATGTAGCACACGAACTCGTAAGGCAGGTGTGAACGCACAGAGCCAGGCAAGGACTCACACACCCTCTTTCTTCACGATCATGTATAAAATGGTGATAAGAGTATGGTAGTTATGGGGGTTAAATTAAAAAAGGACCTACTGACATCTTGAAGGCATTAAGTAAATGTTTTAAGATAAAGAATTACAAATCATGCTTTCTGCTTTAGGCCAAGTGACGAAGCAGTAAATTTGTCTTTTATTACTTTTGTTTATATCTATTAAAGGGATAGATGAACATGGATATCAGTAGGTACATTATGCATCTCAAAAACAAGCGAAAGTGACCTTTCAATGAGCAGTGATTTGGATTATCTGTGCTCTCTATTCCCACAGACACTTAAAGAGTAATTCCCACTGCTCATTTTCCCCATGCTGTTACTATTTTTCCTAGATAAATATGATGTTAATACTTACATGAAAAAGCTCATAATTATATTGCAATAATTGTGGTAGAAGACCTTTGTTGGGGATGGGGCGCGTACCCGAGAGGTTAACATGGTAATTAGCGGTCATGGCGGAGTGAATGAGGAATCCCACATGCAGTGTGGTCAGTGCACTTCACACCATCCCGTCCACTGCTACGGCTCATCTTACTTTGGTTTTATAAGCTCCTACATGGATTCGGTCTATTTTTTTGAAAGTAAATACATATTTACTCTGTGTATGTTCTTTAGCTATGATTTTTTTGTTATTTTAATTATTCGAAAACATCATTTATAAATCCTAACCATTAACAATGTTGCACTTGTATATTTTACTTACCTGACAATTTATCATCTTTTATTTTTGAAGTACTAGTGAATTTACTGCACTCAAAAAATAAAATAAGTTTGACAAACTTTATTGACTGTATTAAGTTATTGGGTGTGTGTGTGTGTGAACTTCAGCTATTACATAGCCTATCTCTAATGCCCTGGTCTGAAGTCTACCTGGGATTGCTGTACTTACTATTTTAAAAATTCATTAAAATGATGTATAAAATATTTTAAAGACAGTTAATTTTATTTTATAATTAGAAGATTTTTTACAAATAGAGATATTTTTAATCATTTCATTTAGATAATTTATAATGTGCTCCTTTACTCTATAATCTTACAATTTGGAGGAGAGCTATGCTTAAGTGAAATTGGTAGTATACATTCTGACTCGGGCATGTTCACAGACATTTGAACTCCTAAGTATAGGACTTGCTTTTGTTTTTATATATCTGTAATAATGACCCTTGTCTGAGAATCTATATATTAATTTATGTGGCACTGCTGCATTAAGCCTTCCACCCTCGAAGAAAAAAGGAAAGTCTAAACTGTCTTTAGAGGAAGAAAATCATTCTTCGTGATGTGCCTTATTCTCATCTCTTTGTCCCATTCCCAAGGCTGCATCTTTGAGTCTTCATTTTGATTAACAGCCATCCTTAGGAAGTGGGAGGCAGAGACTAAGATGCTAAACTCTCTCTGAAGTGCGTGCTAAATGATTCACAACAGTGTGAATGAATCAATTTCTGCAAGCATTCCCAACCTTTTGCGTATGGAGTCTGCCAAATCTTTGTTGGATTACATTCAATTAAAAAAAAGGCACCTTTCTCCACGGCACCTCTTTTCACACCATCTACAAGGATGCAGGTTCTTTGTGCTTCAGCTGAATTGTACTTGTTCCAGAGATAGTGTTTTGAAGAAGCATCTAATATTAATTTGTCTTTACATTTAAATGTGTAAAGGTCTGCCTCTTTCATTTAAATCATTGCTACTTGTGTTTTAGTGGCCTCAAAAGTTTACTTTAAGAAGCTACTGGAAATAAGAGGGACTGAGTTTTGGCTCATCCCTCTGGATGCACAAATATGTATCCAGGTGATGCTGAAGAGGGATTACCCCTATCCTAAGTGAAAGAGAAATATATTTTTCTGAGTGTTTCATTATTAGTCCTAGGGAAAACAAATCAGCCACAAATTTGCAGTTTATACCTAGCTAATTGTGTATTTAGGCCAAGGTTACTTAATTTTTAAGTGTATCACTGTAAATGATGAGAGTCCATTCTCAAAACTGATCTGAGGCCCAACTCTAATTTTCCAAGTGTTATGATCTTATTTAGGGAAAGTTATGACTATATTTCAAGAACAGTAACATAACACTCGGGGGATGTCATTTTTTTTCTGACGACTGGTGATGTTTTCCCTCCATATGAGGGTGCATTTCAAGAGAGACATCATTATTTTAGAGCAAAGAATTTGGCTATTCCTTGTGTGTGATTTAGAAATGGTAAAGCCTATCATAACCCAGTCATCTAGGCTAGAAAAATGGTTTAGTAGAAAGGACGTTATGAACCACAGGCATTATGGCCCAAAATTACATGTAAGTAGCCTCCATGTATGCCCTGGATGAGTCTGCGTAAAGCTGCTATGACTTACCTCTTCGTATTTTCACATTATTAGTCTTTCTTCCCTCAAGGAGGAGGAAGACTATGCAGGCTCTACCTGCATTCTTTCCAGTCAGGTTACCTAGCTGCAGAGCCTGACACAAGGATGCACAGAAGGAAGAGGAGAAAGGGAGCGAGGGAGCAGGGCAGGGCGCGTGGGCTCAGCTAACATTCAGCTTCAGTCTGCCCCACAAAGGTGATGCCCCTCAGGTCAAAAGAACTGGGTTTTCAGTCAAAGAAAGACAAATACCATATGATCTCTCTTATACACGGAATCTAATAAACAAAATAAACTGACAAGCAAAATAGAAAGAGGCATGGATCCATGGAACAGACTGACAGCTGCCAGAGAGGAGAGGTGTTAGGGGCCTGGATGAAAGGTGAAAAGATTAAGCAAAATAACACACATATGTATATATATGGTGCAGTGCGCAGATGATATTTTATTGAGCTGCACACTTAAAATCTATATGGTTTTGCAGATCAATGTCACCCCCAAAATTCAATTGAATGAATGAATGAATAAGCCAGCCAGCTGGCTTTTGTACCCTTCATGTCAGGCAGCCATTGTATGGGTTGATAGTGGTGGGAGTTTTAACCTCTACAGTGAAGTAGATCCTGCTAGACTGGGGACACTTCTGTAGAAAAGGGTGCAGCTGAGGGCCTTTATCAGCTAACAATTTGAGTAGCTGGGGGATGACTGTCCCCATGTAAAGGGATCTGGGTGGAGCATCAACAGCATGCATGTTTTGCTTTTTATCTCTCAACTTTTAAACTCATGCTTTGTTCTGCATTCATCATGCCATCGTTCTGTTCAGAAACCATTAAAAGGTCCGTATTCATCCTGCACATGTTTTGTGAATCGGTTCCTTCTTCTCTACTTGACATACCTTGATCATTCCTTCATCCCAGATCCTTTCTTCTTCATGCCTAGAACAGGGAGTGCACGGAACTCTGTGATCGCATCCCCATTGTAAGACATTTTTGTTTGGGTAAATTATTTAACCTCTTGGAATCTCTGTTTCTTTAGCTATACAAGGAGCTATTTAGTTCCTAAGTTCAAATGAGAAGTGGCATTTGAAACCTTGATAAAATTCTCCCCATAGTATCCTCTTATAAAAGGGTCTACCCACAAGGGCACTGTGCTGTCTTCAGTCTATGAACTTTCTTGTGTTTATTGTGTTGTCTGTTTGGCAATTATAACTACATTTGAGTTAGAAGGCAACCATTACCTTCGGGCACCCTTCTTCTGAACTAGATTTTGAGCTTCTTAAAGTCAGGTGCCATTGCTTAACCATCCTCCACAATAGTAATATGGGAGATCTTTTATGTACACTTGTAAATTAACATACTCATTTATGGCAGCTTGTATCTAGACCATAAATGTATAGAAGGAAAGATAATTTCAAGCCTATATAATTAGAGTTGAAAAATCCACACAAGTTTGTATTTATGGCTGAAACAGAAACTTGTAAGCTGATGGTGATTATAATAAACAGTGACCAAAAGCTTCTGGGAATGAGAACTTTATATGGAAATGAACAATCTTTAATCCAAATACGTGTATATGTAAGAAATGAATGATTCTAGTAACTAGTATGTTAGCCATGAGGTTCCAAAAAGTCATCTCCCAGTTACTTGTCTTTTCATATCTTTCAAGTTATAGCCAAGTAAAATATGTTCTTAAGAACATTTTCAGTTTTCTTAGAAACTTTGAGTTTGTATTATATGAGAGTTGTCCAGGAAAAGTTCAGCCATTGTTAATACAACGAGAATGGTTTGTGTGACATCCATGCAACCTGGCAGCAAAGGACAGTGGACTGGAATGCACATGAGTAAACAATGAGGACTTTACTGTACTAGTCAGTGGGGGGTAGCAGATACCATTGAGTGAGCATGTGTATTGTGTGGCTGTTGCATTCAAAATGACTGAGAGATTAGAGCAAAGAACCTGCATTGAATTTTGCATTAAGCTTGAACATTCCTCCATGGAAACTATCTGGATGACTCTGAAGGCCACAGCTATGGGCAACTGGTGATTGGAAGCTTCATCATGACAGTATGCTTGCTCATGTATCACATCTCTTGCGGAGATTTTTTTGTGAAACATCAAATTACCCAGGTGGCTCAGGCGCCCTATAGTCAAGATTTGGCACCCTGTAACTTCTGGTTTTTCCCAAAACTGAAATCACCTTTTGAAAGGGAAGAGATTTCAGGCTATTGGTGAGATTCAGTAAAATGTGAGGGGCAGCTAATGGCAACTGGGAGAAATGTGTGAGGTCCCAATGTGCCTACTTTGAAGGGGAGTGAGGTGTTATTGTCCTATGTACAATGTTTCCTGTATCTTCTTCAATACATGTCTCTATTTTTCATAGTGCATGGCTGGATACTTTCTGGACAAACCTCTTCTCCCAAGACTTGAATATTTAATTAGGATATCTGATTGAAAGTATATGTCAAAATGATCAGAATCAGTAGATTAATTTGTATAAAAGGCAATGTTATTAGGAGTTATTATTGTTATAGTGGCTGGAGTTTATTTTCGAAGTGTATTCCATCATGCTTCAAGTTTATTTATAGACCAAACTTCTTAGCAAGTCTGGCTTTCATGATTTCATTCCATGCACTGGGCTTGTACAAGTGGCTATTGAACACAAGCCAAGATGATTCACTTTTTATCACAAGATGGAAAACTTCTTTCAATATGGTTCTGTCTTGAGATATCTGTTTTCTGCTGCTGGTTAAATACCAGTGACATAGAAGCTAGTAAGCATTCATCGAACACTTTAAGATAAGTAGTTCAGGATTGTTTAAAAATCTGAAACTTGGGACTGTGATGAAAAAATAGAAGTGGACCATATCACAATAAACTGAACGTACTCATTTCTCTCCTGTACCTCCCAGCTATAACTCCAAATACAGAGGTAAGGGAGAAAAAGCAATTGTGAAAGACCCAGAGGAATGCCCAAACAGCCTGACTATTTCCACCACAGTTGGCATTTATCTCCTTTTGAAACAGTTGTGGTTTAGGTGGGTTTCTCAGCTGAAATTTAGGTGAACAAAGATAGGATATTTGGAGTGTCGTATATACAGAAGCATTTCTGTCAGACATTATTGAAGCTGGAAAAGAATGAAATTGAAACAAAGAACACCTGCCACTTTAGCTCATTTCAGAAAACATAATGTTCTTTACTTGCTGACTAGAAATATAATACTTTCAGAGAAGAGAAAGCACTAATCTAAATGAATGAAAATATAATGATTCACTATGTAAAGATATGAAATCAGGAATATTTTAAAGTGGGTTTTTCAGTTTCTAGAAGCTGAGAAGGGTAGGTTTTTAGTATAAAAGTGATTTTATTCATCAGGTGGTGAATATTTCTCACAAATTACAATAAAGAGAATAAAATAGGCTTGTCACTAAAGATTTTTTTATTGACATCTTTAGCTTGTCTTCATGCCAGTAATTAAATTGCTAATTATGTGTTTCTGTTACTTTGGTCATGCTTTTATTACATAATTGCTTCAAGTTTTGCTCAAATCACTAACAATATTTATTTAACCTTTTTGTACATTAAATAAATTTTAATATATAAAAGCCTTGGAACTAGTTCATTGACTCTGTTTTGATTAGCAAAATCAAAGGAATTTTAACCTTCCTTGTAGTTATATGAATCAGGTTGTATTTTCAATTAGATTGCTGATAATTATTCATTCAAGCCATAGCAATCATTGAAAGACCAATTGAAATAGAACAGAAAAATTACAAAAAAAAAAAAACTTTTCAAAATCCCAGTGTCCGTTCTTAAAAAAATAAAATGATTTTTCTTAAGGTAATTGGAAATGAAAGATTAGCAATTTGATCCTTAATATGTGCCCCACATTTTTCAGAAAGATATTTGATTAAATTCTGGTTAATTCGGTTACCAAGCTTCCCCTCCCCTTTTGAATGTAGGCACTTTTGTCAGTGTTTCAATGTATTCATGATTTTGTTTTCTCATTTGTTTATTTTATGCAAACCATAAGAGATATTTTTCTCAGTGAAGATTGCCTCTTTATTTTATTTTGAAATATTTGTATATTTATTTCATTAAATGAGATAATGCTTTTTCTTATTAACATAATTTCCAGTACATTAAACATATTTCTCCACAGACAGAAGAAAGGAATCAAATTAAATGACAGCTAAATCACTTGCAGCAATTTCAACTGTTAAAAGAAATAAGTGTCTCTGTTTTCTTTGTGATCATAAGATGTGCTGTAAAGGGAAATGAAATACTAAAGAAAGAAGGGAAAACATAAAGAAATAATGACTGACTTATTGCAGTAATACCATGGAGAGAAGGAAAATTCACTACAAATAAAAGGTAAAATAATATAGTGGATTTGAAAGTTACAAAACTCATTTCTTATTGATGACTTCAGTGGAAGCCTAAGACTAAGTAAACTGGTGAAAAAAAATCAATGCAATAAACTATGAATGATGAAAGTTGAAATAAATACTTTTGCGTATGGAGGACTATTATTCTAAATGTCTTTAATTTTTTAATAATTCATGTCTTTATGTTTATAAAAAAGGAAGAGCTGTTTCTTGGTGAACTCAAAATGCATGTAAAAAGCATCTACTAGAATTCCTTATTTAGTAATAAGTCCAAATGCTGTTGGTGACCTTATGATTTTTAGTGTCATGTCCTGACTTTGACAGAAGTGCATTAGGGAGCGGTGAACCTTACTTTTAAAAATGGTGCCGATGCATTTATATAGTAGAGTACCTCTATAAAGGAGACACTGCTTTCCAAAAAGACAGTATTTGGGCCCTGGAAAGAACAAAACTCAGAATATATGTTATATGTATGTATGTATATAGGATGCTTGTGAATACTCTGGGGGGACAGTGCTGGCACTTTTTGCCAGAATTCGGCATTGCCACACACACGCATGTGTATTCATACATGTGTGTGTATGTGTTTGTGTTTTTGTATGCTTGTCCAATTGTTATTGTGTTCAAATCAGAGCATACAGTTTACCTGGATTAGTGTATTTGCAGGTGGGCTTATCCACTCATTTTCTCTCTTTTCACACTTCATTAAAAATAACTAGTTAATTTAATCAATCCAATCAGAAGGCAGTCAATTCAGTATGGGGAAAAAAATCACTGGAGCCACTTTTGCTGAATTGATTTTGACTGAATTAACCTTCTAATATAGTTGATCTTGAAGCCCTCTCTTCTCCAAGTCCTATCTTTTCCTTCCCATCCTGTCCCCCAATCAATTTACACCCTAACCCTTCACCACCTTCCCCTTTTGTCCTTCACGCCCCTTTTCCTTTAGGTTTTTTTCTTCTTCTCCCTTCCAACACATTCAGAAGCCTTTTCCATCTGCCCCTCTCTTCCCATTCACTCTCCCCTTTTACCAGACTGGGGCCAGAAAACACAAAACATTCTAAATCTGGTTTCTCTTTTTTCTTTTTGAATTGCAGAGATTTGAAACCATTGCTGGCTGCAAACATCTGGTTGCCAGTCTAGAACAGAACACTGAAGGTAATTATTATGATTTTTTCACTTGTAGAGACCTCTTTTCCCAACGGTTCTCTGGTCCCTCTCAGTGTAAACTTTCAGACCGTCTGTGGAATTGTTTTCTCTTGGTGAAGCAGTTCTGTGGGGTATGTGTGAGCCGCAGGGTGCCCGCTTTTCTGAGGGGTAGGGGAGTGCTGGCGTGGGAGGGAGACAATGTTAACGTTCAGCATCCTTACGTTTGCACACTTTGGAAATACTTCCTCTTATCTTTCCTTCAGAATGCAGGGGATAAGGCAAAAGTGCAGGCCACATGCAAGAGATTTTGAATTATGCATTAAGCTGATAATGTTCCAGAATGCTAGCATATTCAATAAATAACTAGGCTGGTGGGAAGGAGGAGGTCACTTCACCTGTGCGGAGGGCACCACACAGGGAGAGGACTAGAGGAAGGTGGGTGAAGGGTGGGAGGGAGGTCATGTACTTGTAGCTTGCTCCGATGAAGAAGCAAGAAGAGTAAGTTAATATTGAAATTATTGTCTAATGCTTATTTGCTTTTAAATTGATTTAGCCAAGATAACAAGACTATCTCCAGTGTGGGCCTGTGTGTGCAAGTTTGCTTCTGTGGCAGGGTTAGCCTTTCTGAGGAATCTTATGTAAAGAAATTCTGTCTAGGGGAGAAAGTCATTTGAATCCTTTAATGGGACCTATAAACTCTTTAAAAAGGCAAGATTTTTCATGATGAAATTTGCCAAAATATACAATAGGACACCCAGGGGTTTGTTTCGCTGGGTTTCTTTTCCTCATTAGCATATAGTAGAATGGCAGAAGTTAAGCAAGTGGAAGAAGCAAAAGGTATAAAAAAAATGCTATAAATTTTCTCCCTGGCCCACTATACAGAACAACTCACTGCTAATGAAAACTGATTCTTCTATCTTTGCCTTGCTTCTCCTGCTTTAGTACAAGGTATCCACGAATGTGACCATTTTGTACTGTGAGAAATTAACCATGGTGCATGCATACACACACACATACCCACACATGCACACAAACACACTGAAAACACACACCCACACAGACACATACAAACACACAATTTTTAAAAATACTCAGTTCTATCTACCAAGGAAACAGAAAGTGCCCATTGGGTGAGGACCCTAATTGATGAATAATTGAACCTCTGCTTATTTTTCCTCATCAAAAAAGAGGAGAAATTACATGTGCATTTCATCATTTTCCTAGTTTTAGACAGCAATTGGCAGCTGCTGGTTCTGCCATGAGAAGCCCGTGCTTGGACTGTCTGAGGCAGTGAGTGTGCTTGTGAGGCTGGTTCTATAGGCACACAAGCGTATAGACACCAACAAATTAAAAATGGGTCTGGGAAAACACCCTTCTCCTCAGAGAGTCATATCAAGCGGTGTTTAGATTAAATAATTTGCAGAGTGTGGGGAATAAAGCTTTTGTAGCAGTATCTGGAGGTTATTGTCCCTTGGGAAATTCCTACCATTTAGTCCAATCTGGTGCATGCCAACGAGATGTGCATGCCTGCATGCACAACCTAGTAGATGAATTTTGTTTTACATCTAAATTATATTTATTTCTTTGGGTGGTCTGCCATTTTGTGTTTATGTCGAGAGACAAAAAAAAAAGAGAGAGACAGACCTCTTGTGATGGGTCGAGGTCATTAAGATCCAAGCAAAAGCAAGGAAAGGTTATTAGTGAGCCTGAATGAGGGAAGGCTGACTTCTCCTGGTGTAAGCCAGTTCTGCCACAGTTCCTGGGGGAGCAGGGCTGCGATTGGGAGAGTGTTTCAGCTCAGGTCAGTGTTTGATTTTGCTCCCAGCCCATTGACTGATGGCAGAGGAGGAGACATTGCTGTGATGAGGTAATGTGAGTGGGTAAACCACAAAGAGCAGAAATTAGTTGATTTCTGGCTACATGTCCGGCTCAGCCAATAAATAATCTAAACGTAAGGAGAAGTTTTCCGGTTACATGCTATGCCTCTAGTTGACTCATTTCTCTATAGTCAGATGTATTCTTAGCTAATCTGCACACCTATCCACTGTGGGAAAGACAGGCAAATCACTGTTAGGATGGCAGAGGCAATGTTAGTAGAAGGGGAGAGAGAGGGAATGAGAAAAAGAGAAAGAAAAAAGGAGGAAAGATACCTGCATATCTTGATGAAAGTTGGGATATTTATTATATTTCTCTAGGCCTAAAATCATCTTTGAGCCCTTGAGACTCCCACTTTAGTCCTTATTTAAAAAAAAAAAAAACAACTCGGGTGCATTGCTAGTGGCCTGTGTAGAGGCCATGAGTGACAGTGAAATTCCCAGTGAATCCCACATTCTGGTTTGTTCTGTTTCTTTGACAAAAATACTGGTATATTAGTTTGCTGGGGCTGCCATAACAACATACTATAGACTGAGTGGTTCAAGTAATAGAGGTTTATTTTCTCATAGTTTCTGAAGCTGGAAGTCTGAGATCAAGGCATTTGCAGGGTTAGTTTCTTCTGAGGCCTTGCTCCTTGACTTGAAGGAAAGAGGCCTCTTGTGTGTTCACATGGTTGTCCTTCTGATGCTCAGGTGGCTGGTGTCTCTTCATGCCTAAATTTCCTCTTCTTTATAGGTATGCCAGTCATACTGGATTAGGTCCTACCCCAAAGTCTTCATTTTAACTTAACTACTTTAAGTACCATATCTCCTGATATGATTACATTCCATGAGTGTTGAGACTGCAACATATGAATTTGGGAGCACACAATTTCAACCCATAAAAACTGGTCTTCCAAAATATTTGATAGAATAATAATAATCCACTCATTCACTTCTGCTAGCTTATTTAGAAATTTATTCCCCTAACTTTTATCCTCTTCTGCACTTTCATTATACCTGATTGAAACTAATTTATTACAGTTAATGTAGGTAGTTGTGTTTTGTTGTCTTAAGAGGTAAGGGTTGAGGAGAGAGAAAAAAATTTGTTTAAGAAAACAAACAAATCTCAGCTGAATTTTTCTAAAATGGAAAATCATCCCCTTTCCCTGCTAGACCAGCATGGCAGTGAGGTAGACAGTTATATCACAGGGTTATGAGAGCTGGTTTTTGAGCTGGCCCCACCATGCACTAACTCCGATCTTGCCTATGTTTGTAGCAGTATCTGGGGCACATAGCGCCTCCGCTTGATTCTTCCTCTGTGTATTGTGTATAATAAATCGAACTGCTTCAAAGGGCTGCTGGGAGGATTAATTGAGATAATACATTTAATGTACTTAGCATGGTGCCTGGATCACAGTAAGTGCTTATTATGGGCTAAATGTTTATGTTCTCCCCAAATTCATAGGTTGAAGCCCTACCCCCCAATGTGATGATATTAGGAGGTGGGGCCTTTGGGAAGTAATTCTGTTTAGAATAGAGCTCCATAGTGACACTCTCATGATAGGATTAGTGCTGTTATAATGAGAAGAAGAGAGAGAGAGGAGCACCACTGAGGAAAGGCCATGTGAGAGCACGGCTGAAAGGTGGCTCTCTATAAGCCAAGGAAGTGGATTCTCACCTGAAGCAGAATCTGCCTGCACCTTGATCTTGGACTCCCAGCCTCTAGAACTGTGAAAAATGAATTTCTGTTGATTAAGCCACCCAGTCTATGGTGTTTTGTTATAGTAGGCCTAGCTTACTAAGACAGTGCTCAATAAATGTTATTGTTATAATGATCATAATAACCATAGACACTTAGAGTGCTACACTGTGCACTCACTGGTGCTGGACAAAAGGTAATACCTTTCTGAATTTTCTCTGATTATGGACTTATTTTCTGTTTTTAGAGGTGGAGCTAGGAGCAGGTTCCTTTAAAACATTTCAAGTGGACTTTGATAGAAAGTTGGACTCACAAAGTGCAGACAAGCAGACTCGCTTCCTGTCCTCCAAAGTCCCAAAACCCTTGGTCAAAAAGTGGAGCAGTGAGTTAGAAGGTCAGCATAAAAGAGGGTCGGGGCCTTCTGACAGCCTGAGGGTCCCTAGAACCCAGCCTTCTTTCTGCTGGAGAACCTCAGCCTGAGCAGCATGAATGGCACAGACCCAGCTGGCTGCGTCCTCTGGCCTCTTGGAGGGGAGGCCACCAGGCTTTCCGTCTCTCCACTGGAGACAGTGGTTCTGAATGTACCAGTTCCAGACATATAAGGGGCCACTGGAGAGTCAGGGCTGGGCTCCCAGACAGAAGCTACCCATAGATCTTTCAAAAATGTGTAGTGAAGTGCCAAACTCACCCTTTGATGAAGCAAAGTGTTGCCGGCAACACTCAAAGTGCTCTATTGTAATCACCTTGCACCAGCCAGCACTTTACTTGTAAGGCCCTTAGGCTCAACTGCTGGGGAAATAGTCTGGTGACCAAGGAAATAAAAGTATCGTTTTTAAAGTGGCATTTCCTTAAGAGGCCCTTGGCTCCATAAGGGAGATTGTTCCATGGAAATCTACATCAAGACACGGCCCTTAGCTTTGAGAGAAATTTGGGAAGTAGGAAGATAATTTGAATTGAATACAAAAGCAAGGTGCTTGAGCTATGTTAAAATAATACTGCCAGGACACTCACAGGTGATGTTTATTGAGCTTTTTCTCAGTAGGAGACACCATGATTGCCTATGTATAGTTCTTATCTCATTTAGTCTTCCCAGAAGCCTGCGAGACGGGTGTGTGTGATCTCCAGATCAGGACAACAGCGTAGCAGTAAGGATTGCCAGAGCTCACATCCGGCGTTCGGGCTCCGCTGCAACCTGACAGCGGTGGCTGCATTAGGATAAGAATCTCTGGGAGGTTTTTTTTTTTAGTAGACATTTTCATATTATACCTAAAAATAAATCCCAGAAATATTAAAAATCCAAACGTTAGAAACCAGAAAAGTATAATACAAGAGGTGATTTTTAAAAAATAACTATCAGTTGAGAAAGACCATTCTAAAGAACACACACAAAAAAATCTGTGTATTTGCATCACACAGTTAAAAGTCAAGTATAGAGCTATTAGAAAGTCAGATAAAAAGATAAACCACACGATACAAAAACAGTAATAAGCTATGACCAAGGAGTTCATAGAAGAAATGAAAATGCCAAATAAACATGTAAAATGAAGCTGAAGATGAAAATTAAAAATAAGATTTAAAAAATACATTAGATTGGTAAAATCTTAAATTACGGAAAGTATTTAACATCAATGACTCGTGGAGAAATGGACCCCCCTTATACTTTATGTGGGTAAAACTAGAAAATGATAGTGACTTTTGGAAGGGCAATTTTTTAGTGTCTATTAAATTTTTAAGTTCACATATTATTGATGCAGAAATTCCATTTCTATAAATCCACACTGAAAAAACACATGTAAATTATATACAGTATAGGATGTCCATAGAAACATTGGTTTTATTTTTATTTTTTCTGTAAAACTGATTAATTAGGAGCGATGGTAAAACCAAGGAAAGGGCCCTGGCTGGCGTAGCTCAGTGGATTGAGTGTGGGCTGCGAACCAAAGCATCGCAGGTTCTATTCCCAGTCAGGGCACATGCCTGGATTGCAGGCCACAGCCCCCAGCAACCGCACATTGATGTTTCTCTCTCTCTCTCTCTTTCCCCTTCCCTTCCCTCTATAAAAATAAATAAATTAATTTTAAAAAAAGGAAAGGATTATAATAATAAAGGAAAGGATTATTACATAATTGTGATTATTTATGCTAAGGAATACTATATAGCCATTAGAAATAAAAAGAAAATAGATAGTTTTAGATAGATGTAGATATAAGCCAGAATAATATGCAGTGAAAAAGTCAGCTCACAGAACGGTGTGGTCCAACTTGGATAATGTGAAATACATACACAATTAATTAAAAGTGAATATGTGAGGGCGAGAGACTCAACATGGTGATGTATGTAGGAAGATCGTGAACTCACCTCCTCCCACGGACACACTGTGTCTAGAGCTACATATGGAACAATTCTCTTTTAAAAAATGTGAAGGCTGGCCGAGTGACAGCTGCACATTCAGCAAAGGAGAAGAAAACCTCGTTGAAGCTGGAGAGAGTGGCTGGGACACAGTCTTGCCGTAGACGCTGCCCTCCCGGTGTGGTAAAAGGACTATAAGGACATCTCTGTACACTTAACAGTAGTTAACCCTGTGAGGGACAGCTGTTGGGGGGCCAGCAAGAGCACTCTTTTGTGTTTTTACTTGCACTGTTATGTAGTGTGTTGATTTTTGACTGAAAAATGCATTGACATGCATTTCTTTTTCATTTAAATGTTTGTAAACTGACCCTCCTCCAAAGTAATAACAAATATTATTGACCTGAGAAATGTTGCATTCATAGATAAAAAGACACGCATCGCCCAAAGATGGACCATGGACTGTGGCTTCATAGTTAATAGTTTTCTCTCTGTTTTTTTCGTATTTGATTTGCAATATATTCCATAGGAAGTACCCATTAATCTACCCAGATTGTATTGGATAGGAATCCGAAAGATTGAGGCCCAAGGATCTGCATTTTATGAAGCTCCTGAGACAAGCAGTCTGGCAGTTAGCTGGGTTTGAGAATAGCTGGCGAAGGCTCCACATCTCCAAAGGATTCAAAGGCAATGTGGAACTTAGAATTCCAACGTGCCTAGGAAAGTGACTTTATTTAGATTTCCTTGAAGTTAAATCTAGAGAACGTAGTTGTACCCTTTAGATTTCATGAACTACGTCAGCATATGGTGGGTGCTCTGATGCTAAACTCAGCACTTTGTGTGTGCACTTAATTGTTCACAGGAGAATCAGTGGGGTGGTTTCAGAAAACCTGTGGTGGGTTCTTCATCTCTCCTTTCCTTGTACCTCTTCTTTTGTATGTATGTATGTATGCATTTATTTATTTATTTTTGTTTCCTTGTTAGGTTATTGAACTCTTAAAAAAGAGACACGAGTACTTTTCATATCTGAGTGCCTCCTTTTCCTGTGTCTATCGTTGGAAAGGAAGGGCCAGATGTGTGTTTTTAAAAGAACCTTGAATTAATCTACATAACTTTGAACAATCACGGCTGCCTGCCGTCATGTCTTTCTGACATGCCAGTGTGCACACCAAATGTTTGTCCACTTAACAACGAGACACTTAGTTTTGCATTCCCAGATCTGTTGATATTTGCTTAGACTGCAGTTTCCTCCGAATGAACTGTAGAATAGGATCTTTTTTTCCTTGTCTGCTCACTAGTTTTATAATGACCCATTTTGCTTTTTGCCCCTTATGTATTTCTTATTTTGGAGGTCAAATTATGGGTGAACTGCTATATCTCCCCTATGGCTACTAAAGCGATACTCTGGAGAAAATATAAAATATAAATTTGTGGCTTGTCTGTATCTTGAGCTTCTTTTTTTTCATATTTCTTATTTTGGAAGCTCAATTAAGTTGGAGTTCCTAACCTTTTGGTCACAACATATACCCCTGGCGAAGTTTGTCTTGTTATAAAATTAGCTACAAGAATGAGAATTGTTGTAAAGGGTGGGGGGAAAGCTCTTCAATAATTAGGATTCATCTACAACTAGAGCATTTTATTAATTACACATTGTAATCACATGGATAGTCACAAAACCAATCGTGCAAGTCTGTATTTAGAGATTTGTAGACAGAAGACTTAACGTAAACATAGAAATGTTAAACCTACTCAACTGGAACCTGCAAAGAAGATAACTAGAAGGATTCTGTTCTCTGTATGATTTGTGAACAATGCTAAGTAAATATTCATCATTAATATATAATAACTGTTGCTTTTGGCAGTTCACTTTTCATTTAATTTGATAATGTGTCCAGTAAATGAAGTGGTACAGGCTACAGTGTTTTACCAACACAATTGCATATTTTCAATCATTGTTAAATGAAGGCAGCTCAAGGCAAAGCTTTAACCCCCACTAGTTTTGTGTGTGATAAAAAGAGAAGGCGCTATCAATCTTTATTGTCTGTCTCGCTTACTGTAATTGCATTCAATAGTCCACTGATTCTGTTGTCTGTGCTAATGTCAGGAACAGAGGAGAGCCAGATGCTCAGACTTGATCATATGCATCCAGTGGCTACTTTGATAAGTTGGCAGCAAGTCTCTGGGTTTGATGATAAATTGTTAACGCTATAGATTATGAACAGCTGAACACTGCAAGTGTACATGGAGGAAACTTCTTACCTTGTTTTAAATCTGGCATCATGATGCTAGCTAAAGGGCATGTCATGTATTATTCAAATGCATCTTGCACTGGAAATGTGCCAATGACTCATTGTATCCCTATGAATAGTAAAAGCAACAACAACAACAAAAATCCACAGTGATTTGAACATGACATTAATGGTCCCAGGATTATGAAAAGCATTTTGAAATACTGTTTAATAGTTTTGATTATCTAATTCAACAAGAAGAAAGCTTCTGAGTTGTATTCACATTTAATCCATATTAAATCATGCTCTTCCTGGTCATTTCTGTTATATTAGCCGATAATGAGAATGTTTTCTAAAAACAAACTGGTTTTTATAGTTAAAACCTATGGTAGTTTGCTTGTGAAGGGATATTAATTGGAGCTGGGGGGCAAGCAATGTGTTGAAATTTTTGCCAGGATTTTGTTTCACGGAGACGCTTCTTCCTTTGAGTGAGATGTGATGTACGCCGTTTGTACGGAGTGCACAGTAAGTCTTACTTCTACTGAGCCTGTGTGATGGATGTCAGAGTTCAGATTGTGGTTCTTAAGTCATAGGACAACTATTAAAGTGGTTTAATGAGGTTGTGATGACCATGAACTGTGTAACAGTCTCATACTAGAGAATGCTGAGCTGTTGACTGCATTTTAGGTGGAAAATTCTAAACGCAACCAGATGAAGAATATTTTTTTTTAATCATTAGAGGAATTGCTCTTGAAGTCTCTGAGCATTGTATGCTTTAGTTTCTCTAATATAAACACATGTAAGAGATACTGTTGGACTTAGGATTGGGATAAAAAAAGTCTCTTGTCTAACTGGTCTGTTTCCTTTTATTAGATAATGGAAATTTCATAAATCACTGCATATTCCTTTTTGCTTATACTGCCAGGAAACTCAAAAATTCAACCTTAGTCACTTTTTTAGATGAGTTTTTAGCTATCATTATTTTTTAAATTTCCCTTTCATTCTTTTCTTGTTACTTGAGCTTTTTTTTTTCTTTTTTGGTCTCTCATGTTGGCAGCATGGGCATACAAGGTACATGGCTAGCAGGGAAAATTAAGTGGGGTGGTGGGTGTGAGGCAGGGAGCAAACTTTACAGTGAGGCTTTGAGAATGGTGTCTTGAGGAATAACACTGCATCACCAGAATGAGGAGCAAAAGGTCTGTAGATATGTCCAATGTGTGATTCTAGCTGACATTGGGAAAGTCATTTAAACCTCTCTTAGGATCAGTTTCTCATTTGGAAAAAAAAAGAATGATATTATAAAAGCATTTAGTTTATAAGATTCTGGTAAGAATTATATTAATTGTTGATACAAGAATGTCCAAATTTGTAGAGAATTTTTATGACTTTATTTGAGCCAAAACTGACTACAGTGCAGCAAAGCATGATCTCAGATGCTCTGGAATTATAATTTTGCCTTTTTTTTATTCATTTGAAATTAAGGAGGGAATTTAAGGAAGATTACATGAAGACAGGAGAAAGCAAAGCAGCGCTTGGATCACAGGACAGATAACAAGATTATGTGCTCTCTGGAGGGTGGCAGTGCTTCTGAGGGGTCTGAAAAGGAGGATTACTCTGACATTTCAAAGGTGTGTTAACCTAGGTGCACCGGAACAATGGACAGGTCTTGCTACAGCCAAAGATAAATCTTTTATTGGTATGTTTGGGGTGTGGTTGCTCACCATGACCTGCCCACTTGAGAATTTATGAGCAGGTCACCCTGTGAGGTTCCTTTCTGTTAGATTTATTACAGTGCCTCTTTTTCATCTATAATAACAAGCATTTAATAAATGCTAGTAGCTATGATGGCGATAATTTGTATGTGAACTCTGGATAGTAAAGATAGTACAGTATGACCCAAATGTTAGAGTTTATTTCTGATGGCATCTGAAATTGAGGTCAAATCTTAAACTAAACTCATCCAAGATTTGGTGTATAAGTTAAATCCTATTTTAAGCAAGTTGATATATAAGAATCTTGGTTTGCTCATTTGATTATTTAAGAGATGCACCCTTCATTTTACAAAAGATGTTTAGCTTTATAAAATTCTTCATTTTCATGTTCTTTGAATTATCAGGCTTTTCTATAAGAGTGAATCATTTAAATGTATACCAGATGTGCAAGAGCCTGTTGCTGGTCTGAAGTAAGATACTGCTCCTCTCACTCATGAGCCCTCCATCCTGTCTCTAGCACTATTGCCCATGTTGATCTGCCACTTTTAGTTTCCTGTGGCTGCAGGGGCTGCTCCTTCCCAGGCTTCTCCACTCAGCCCTGCGTACTAGAATGCCCAACGGCTTGGCCTCGAGCTCCTTGCTTGCTCCACCTACTGCGTCGTCATCCAATCCAGAGGCTTTAAATGCCTTCTATACACTGACGGCTGCCAAATTCCCTTCTCCAATGTGACCCCTCTCTCGGTACTTCAGTTCGCTGCCTATTTGACATCTCACCTTAGATGCATGATAAGCATCTAAAACCTGGCTTGATTCCCCCCCCCCCGAGCCACCTCATTCCCCAGTCATTCCCATTTCAATAAATATTATCACCACCTAAAACTGCTCAAGCCCAAAATTTAGTTATCGTCCTTGCTTTATCCCTTTATCGTCCTTTCTTTCTTTTTTTAAATCTTATTGATTGATTTTAGAGAGAAAGGAGAGAGAGAGAGTGAGCTAGAGAGAGAAACAGACAGACAGACAGACAGACTTGATTTGTTGTTCCACTTATTTATACATTCATTGGTTGATTCCTGTATGTGTCCTGACAGGGGATTGAACCTGCAACCTTTGACAATGCTCTAACCAACTGAACTACCCAGCCAGGGCTCCTCCTCTTTCTTCACCCACCACCGCAATCCATTAGAGAGCCCTGCTGGGTCTGTCTCTGACACATATCTGATCTGGTCTGTTTCTATCCATTTCTTCTTTCCCCACCTGAGCCTCTACACTCAAGCCAGCAGCCGCTCCCACTTACCCCACTGCCACAGCCTCCTAGTCTCTCAGCTTCCTCTTTGCTTCCCTTACAGTTCATGCTCTGTAAAGGAATATTTTACAAGCACAAATAAAATCATGGTCCTGAGTTCTTCCTAAATCACTCCAGTGGCTTACAGTCCTACTTAGGATACAGGCCAACTTTTGTCAGAGGGGCCCTACTTCTCTGAAGTCATCTCTTCTGCACCCTCATGGCAGTCTTCGGGCACTCCAGTGTTGCTCTTCCTCAGGGCCTTTGCACAGATGTTTTGTCTACTTGGAACACTCTTGTCACAGAGTTGTACAGGTCTGGCTGCATCATGTCACTCACGTCTCAGCTGAAAGGCCATCTCACATAGGCTTTCCCGGGGCATGCATCTCCCACTGTTGCTTGTGTTTCATTTTCTTCAAAGCTTATCATTACCTTTCTTCTTTATTTATTACTTTCTCCTTTATTTATTTGCTTATTTTCTGTATTCCACTACTAACATGTGAGCATCGTGAGAACACATGTTTTCATCTTGTTTACCGCTGAGCAGTGTGTCCAGCACATTGGTTGAGACTGCACATTCTGGGACCGGATTCACCAGGTTTGGATGCTGTTGCCATCGTCCATGGCTCTGTGAGTTCACACCAGTTGTTTCATTCTGTGTGGCTCAGTTTTCCCATGTGAAAATGGGGGCTGTGCTAGTGTCTGCTCATATATTGTCTTTGTGGGGAATAATGGATACATGCATGTGAAATATTTATGATAGGTCTGGAACTCAATAATTTTTATCTATTTTCCTCTTCACTTAGAATAACACTTCTATATAGTTGATATTTATTAAATATGTGTGTTGAATGACATGAAATAAGTATGTGTGTTGAATGACATGAAAAGATATAAATAATATCTTCATGGTTTTTGGATAAATATGTTTGAATATTATCTATTTTAATATTAACTTATGAAAAGATCTTATAACACATTTTTTACCTCATTAGAGTACTTAAAGTATTTATGTTTACCCCAATGACCTATTATTAATAATTATGTTATTTAAACTTCTAGATTAGATATATTAAATCTTGATACATTAGTCAATTAATATTTGGAAAATTAGCTCACTCATCATAAATGGTAAAATTGCTCAGTTTTTTTCTTAACAAAAGTTTGAAGATTGATACTATTTTTATGTGTGACTCATTATTTGGGGAAGTTATTAGGTATTGTTGATCAAAATGAAAAAATAAAAATGATCTGTAACTCCTGATTTTTTATATATACTTGTACTTCCAGACTTCTCTGCATACTGTCATTTGTATTTTGCTGGATATTAGCTGTCGGTGTTAGCCTGGAACAAAGGCTGTGGAAGCTGGTTTGTTTGGGAAGAAATCCCAGGGAGGTCACTTATATTGCTATTTGTTAACTGCATTGCTTTTTGAAATTGTTTTGTGTGTGTGTGTTTGCTGCATGTATATGGAATTGCAATTGATTTTTAAAATTATGTCCTAAGATCTTGTTAAACTTAGTAGCTTTTTTTGTAAATGTTCTATATATACAATTACATTTCCTGAAAAAAAAAACATTTTACCTATTCTCTCCAATTTTATGCCTTTTATTTCTTTCTCTTGTCTTATTGCAATATATAGAACCTCCAGTAACATGAAATTGTGACAGCAGAAACCTTTGCCTTTGTTCCAATTTTGGAGAGAAAGTGTTCAATACATACTATTTATTGTGATACTTGTTATGGGTTTGTAGCTGTACTCTCTATCTAACTGAGGTAGTTCCCTTCATTTTCTAGTTTTCTGAAAGTTTTTCCTTTTTAAAATCATGAATGGATATTACATTTTGTCATCCCTCCTTGCTCCTGCATCTATTGGTAGGATCATATGAGTGTTCTTTTTATCCTATTAATATGATTCATTTCACTGATTTCTTTCAAACATGAAACCATCCATTTATCTATTAGTCATGATGTATTATTATAACCTCTTGATTATGGCATGCCATCTTTTATATATATATTGTTGGATTCAGTGTGCTAAAGTTTTGTAAAGGATTTTGTGTGTTTATTCATGAGAATTCAAGGTCTGTATTTTTTTGGTCTTAATTTTTCTAATAATATCCTTACCAGGTTTTGATATCAGACTTATATTGGTTCATCAAGTGAGTGGGAGATGAGTTTTCCTCCCCTATATTGAGAAAGAATTTGTGTAAGATAGTTATAATTTCTTTTTAAAATATTGATAGTTCAGTTGAATTCAGTGAAACCAGCTAGGTTTAGAATTTTCTTTGTGGGAAGGGTTTCATAAAAATTATTTAGTTGGTATGGGGCTATGCAGATTTTTCTTCTGTGTCACTTTTGGCAAATTATGTTTTATAAGAAATTTACCCATTTCTTCTAAATTCTTAAATTTGAGTATAAATTGTACATAATATTTCCTTAATAACATCCTATCATCTGTAGTAATATCCTCTTTTATGTGTAATATTGGTATTTTGTGTTCTCTTTTTTTAATCCAAATTGATCAATTTTCTTATTATTTTAAAAATTTAAACAGGCTTTGCCACTTTTTTCTATTACTTGATTTCTATTTCATTCATTGCTGCTTTTTAATTTCTTTTTACTTGGGTTTAATTTAATTCTATTCTTTTTCTGTATTGAAACAGACACTTAGCTCACAGGTTTTATACCCTTTCTGTCCCTTTCTAATATCAACACGATACAATACATTACTTTTTAACCATTACCTAAGCTGTGTTCCACAACTATTGATTTGTTGGGTTGTCATTAGTATAGTTTGAATATTCTCTAATTTTCCATTTCTCTTTGTGATTTTTCTTTGATCCACAGGTCAATTTAGTATAGTATTTAATTTTCAAATAATGGGGATTTTTTAGCTACCTTATTTTTCTGCTTCCAGGTTTTAATTTTGTTGTCATAAAAAATGCTCTGTAAGATTTCAGTAGTTTTAAATTTATTTAAATTTATTTATGTTCCACAGTATACCTAAAAAGAATGGAATTCTGCAGTTGTTGGATATACTATGTTTTAAATGTCCATTAGGTCAATTGCAGAATTATTCTGTGTCCTTATTGAATTTTGTCTACTTGTTACATCAGTTATTGAGAGGAGAATGTCAAAATCTACAACCAAAACTTTGCATATTTCTCTCTTTATCTCTGTCACTGTTTGTTTTAGGTATTTTGAAACTCTATTGTTAGGTACTCGTGCAATTTGTCATGTCATAATCTCCTGATAAACTGCTAAAATCCACGTTTTATAAAAAGTAAACATGGAACTACCAGGAAAAACAAAGTAACAGTAATCTTGGATTTTGTGAATGTTTGGATTTGGTGCATTATGCTTTCTGGACCCAAAAATGTGAGCTATTTGTCCTTATTGCCCAAATTCCCTTGAGATTGTGAACTTCTCTACTTTCTTTCTAGAGCTTAATAATATTATATTTTGTAATTGTGCCATGTGTCATAGCTGAAATTCTAATAGTTTAACCTATGAAGCATAGATAGAAAATGGTTGCATTTTATAAGATTTTGTTCTAGAACCAGAAGGCAAAATAATGGAGTACCTTTATGCAAAATCAGCGTTGATCTAAGCATCTGGTATTACTTAGTTTATAGTACTGAAGTATAATAAGAAGGCTAATTTGCTAATCATTTCTCTCAACTGTTGATGTGATCATAGAAACATAGGCTTTCCACTTTGGAAAGGTCTTAAAGGCTAACTCCTTTTTTGAAAATTAAATCCCTTCTATAGTATTCTTGCCAAGTACCCTTCAAGTCTGGAATTCTGCCCTTGTTCTATAGCTATGTAATCCAGTGATGTAAGATCTGTCTCTTGGAGACTAACTATACCTCCTGGCATAATAAATAACCTTCTCCCCGCCTGTGATGGGTTCCTTTGTTTTACTTCCTCTGAGTCTTCCCAATCCTACATGGGAGTCTCTGTCCCATCAGCACAGGACAACTGGTACTCAAAGACCACTGCTTCATTGGTTTTCACACAAAATAATCCATCAGCTTCAAGCTTTTCATAAGTTTATGTGTGTGCATCTATGTATGTTGTGGGGAGGACAGGAGTGACAGAGAGGAATGTGTCACATCATGCAAATTTAGGGTCTTTTGACTCTTTCTTTTCTGCCCTCATACCCAGTCCATTCACTTGAGGTAGAGGCAGGTTTCATTAAGAAAATTTCCATTCACACTCAGTGTCATTCCTATCTCTAGTTCTGTTATAATTTTATCAATGACAGTTACTTTCAACAAAGATTGTGTTCACCCTGAAATTCTGGTGAAAATTTTATTCTCTCATCACAGGTTATAATTATCTTTAAAATATCTGTTAAATTTCCACCTATATATACTGAATAAAACTATCACTTGGAAATAAATGGCCTGTTAATTTGAATGTCTTACAAATTTGTGGTAAGAATTAGTGCTACATTTAAGTTATAAGTATGCTGGGAATGTGAATTGTTATCCAGGATGGGGAGATTCTGCATAGATATAATCATAGCAGGGATGCCAGCTTGATAAGAGAAAATAACTTCCTTGCAGGTTAGATGGTGATAAATTATTGTGAAATAAATATTCTTGTATTATGTTTCACGTAAGTAAAGGATCAGTGGTTAAAAATACTTTGCCTGATATCTTCCCTTTATAATCTGCCTTAATGAATGTAGTAGATTAATCTGTAATTAGCACCCTAACCTTCTGTGTGGAGAGCCCGCACAGCACCCCCTAACGTTAAATAAGGAAAGACTGGAAGTGAAGCACTGTGCTGTCCAGCACGCACAGCTCATGTGACTTAAAAAGCTCTGAGGTAACAGATCAGCTTCTAAAATGGGCATATATCCCTCTAACAAGTCTTTTAACACAGAAAGACTGAAGAATAACATCTCACCTAAAGTTTGGACTAGTTTCTGAATTACTATAAATACATTATTAAATCTTATAATCATAATGATTATTTTTATGCAAGATTGTAAAGAATCATTAGGACTTTTTTCTCTAAACAAAAGAAGACATTCACTTTTGTTTCACCCCTTGAAAATGCCTTTCTCTTACTTGTCTGTGCTTCCATTTTCTTCATCCATCCTTTCCCTCAGTTTTTGAATGGTGTTGATAAAAATATCTTTAGATCTCACTTTTTAAATAGAATGTGTTTACCAGTTAAAAGCAATGATAACCGGAAGCAGCCGCTACCCAGTTTTGCATGCGATTCAGTGTCTGTGAGAATCGTGTGGCTATTTCACTGCTGCACCTCGACAGGTTTTTCATAGTCCTTTTTATCTCAAATATATTGTTCTGAAGCCACAGTTTCTCCCAATACTGGCAAAAAAAAAAAAAGAAGAAGAGAGAGAGAGAAATCCGGGGCTACTGCCATGCCTGTGATAATTAAGTTTTGATAGTGAAATCGGTGAGGTGTTAAGAAAATGTGAGTTGATAAGAAAGCTATACATTTAAAAGAGAAAAGAAATACTGGGAAGGATGATCTTTTGGGTGCTGCAGAAATGACTGATTTCTGTTCAGCTCTGTTTACCCTTGTGTGCCTGGTCGTGGCAGCATGGTGCTTGGGGTGCTGGAGAATTTTTAAACTGTTTGCATGTTTTCCTCAGTGACTTTCCCTGATATTTTCCATAGAGATAGGGACCTTAATAAACACTGTATGTGTTCACATATGTCTTCTTGTTCATGTTTTTGATTGAAAACAATCCTATCATAAGATACTTGTCTACTCTCCTAAATTAGTATGAATGTATTTAGAGCCATGGGAATTATTTAATGTTGTTTGATAATCTCATGTTTTGTTTATGCTGAAAAATCATTAACTAAGAAGCAGAGAAAACAAAAAAGTGGTTTGTTAAATTCATATTACCTACTGTTCTTTCCTTTTCTCTCTATTTTTTCCAAATTAATCAATTAAAATGCACAGATGTTCAATTAAAACTATAAAAATTTTCCATGGTTACAGCTGTTTCGAAGCTACATTGTTGAAAATTCAACATATCTAGTAATGATTCCCTCTCAGAAGAAATTAAATTAATGACTCTTTGGTAGATTATTTTCCATTTGATAAATTAAACAAAATTAGAAAAAAAAACCCCAAGACTTACAAAGCCTGTTACATTTATTAATTAGCATGATAGACCAGCAGATATTAATATGAAAAGTCAACAAAATGGAAAATGTTTCTTATTTTTCAAGTAAAATACCTTCAGGACTGTAATTTATCTTATCAGCAAATGCTTGTATGGTATAAATTGTTGAAGTGTCACCTGTAAATAGCAGACGAGTGGCACCTTTTGCCACCCCACATACTAGGGGTGGTAGACACATGGTTACACAGGCAGACACAAGGCCCACAGCTCTGTGCACGCCGCGTGTGGTAGACAGGGACCCTTAAAGAACAAGCAGAGAAACAGGGCCTGTTTTCTCGGTCACATTGCTTTATTTTGAAGAGAATTTGATATTTTTTCCTCATTCCAATGTATTGTTTAATTTTAAAAGATAAGCTTGCTAATTTTTTCTCATGCCATAGAACTAGTACAAGTGCAATGTATTAATCAGTGTTCTCCAGAGAAACAAAGGGTAGGTTACAAAACCACCACACTCCACTCCCCTTGCCCCATACCAAAATTTGAAGATGCTCAGGTCCCTTATGTAGAATGGTGTAATATTTTCATAAGCCTCTATACACATTTCCGTATGCTTTAAATGATTTCTAGGTTACTTATGCCTAATTCAATAGAAATAGCTGTTATACTGTGTCATTTAAGTAATAATGACAAGAAAAAAAATCTCTCTATATATATATGTTTAGGACAGACACAGCCATCATAGGCCTAACTACATAGTACAGTAGCAACAAATTAACTTTTGGGGGAAAATATGTTCAATCTGCTGTTGTTTGAATTTATGGCTGTGGAATCCGCGGATATGGAGAGCTGACTGTACATAATACATATCCATACACCTATACGTATCCCTATATTTATACCTATACTTACACCTATACAACAAGAAATATAAATTTGACTAAGGAGTTGGCTCACTTGATCGTGGCTGGCAATTCTGAGACATGTTGGCTGGGCTGGCAGGCTAGAAATTTGGGCAGGGTTTCCACGTTGCAACCTTGAGGCAGAATTCTTTCTTTGATGGCAAAGCCCTGTCTTTGCTCTTCAAATCTTCAGCTGATTGCATGAGGCCCACCATATTATGGAGGGTAATGTGCTTGGCATGAAGGCTACAGATTGTAAGTGTTAATCACATCTAAAACGTGCCTTTACAGCATATCTAGGCAGGTGTTTGACCAAACAACTGGCCACCATCGCCTAGCTATATTGACATGAACAAATAACCATGACACTTACTGAGAAAATTTTAGAAAATAAAAATAAACTGAAAATGGATATTTAAAAAGCACTTGTAATCAAGTACCTGCAAATGATCTCTGCTATCATTTCAATGTATGTCCCTAGAGATTTTTCTTATGTTTATGTGTCTTTTCTTCTCCTGAATTTGAGAAAATAGTGTTTGTTTTATCTCCTAACTCATTATTCTTTTTAGAGAATAAACACCTTTTCATTTCATTAAAGTGATTTCTTCCACAGCTCATGTTTAGTAGCTGCAATATAACCAATTGAAAGAATTGTTGGACCCTTAGGTTTTCAATTTGGAAGGACATTATTTCTTTTCACACTTACTTTTTGAATATATTACTACACATGTATTTGCTAGTTAAAATATGTACATTTTAAAACTTTTTGCATACATTGCTAATTGCCTTCCAGAAATGCTATACCACTTTACATTCACGATGGCAATATTCCAGAGGGCTATTTCTCTTCTCTGTTTCAGTATTAGGTGTTGGAGTGAAAAAAATATTCCAATCTAAAAAAAAAAAAAAAAGGCTTCTACTTGTTGTTACATTTTAAAAATACTTTTATTGTATTTTTCATTACCATTTAGTCCCCTTATACCACCCCCACACCACAATCACCACACTGTTTGTTGTCCATGTCCGTGAGTCCTTTTTCCTTTTTGTTCAGTCCCTCCACTTGCTATCCTCCTCCCCACCCCTCAGCTGTCATCCTGCTATCCATCAATGAGTCTGTCTCAGTTTTGCTTGTTAGTTCGATTTATTCATTAGATTCTACATGAGTGAAATCATATGGTATTTGTCTTTCTCTGACTGGCTTATTTCACTTAGCATAATGTTGTCTAGGTCCATCCATACAGTCACAAAGGGTAAAATTTTCTTTTTTACAGCTGAGTAGTAGTCCATTGTGTAAATGTCCCATTGTGGTTTTATCCACTTATCTACTGATGGGCTGCTTCCATATCTTGGTGATTGTAAATAATGCTGCAATGAACACAGAGGTGCTTTGTTATTTTAAATTAGTGTTTTTTGAATTTCCTTGATTTCCAGTGATGAATGAGTTTCTTAAGCTTATTGATATTTGTAGTTCTTTGGGAGTTGTTCACTTTGTTCAATTTCCATTCAGATACCTGTTTTTCAATAAAAACTGCATGCAACCTCTGTGGTTATCATATATATTGAAAATGTTTTCTCTAATTTATTATTTGTGTTTTGATTTTGCTTATAAATTTTTTGATAAAATAAAGTTAAACAATTTTATTTGTATTTTATGTTGTACTGTGCTTTTGGTTTCATGTATTGCAGTTTTTCTACCTTGGGATTATGTGTCTTCTGTGCTAGTGCAGTTTATTTGTGACTTTTTTTTTATAGCTTTGTAATTAAATTTGATGTGTGGTGTGAGGCAGGGATTAATTTTTAGTGTTGCTTAAAATATAACTTTTCTATTTTCTAGATATGGGGGAGATAGTATGCACAGGACTAAGAAGACCAGAAAGGAACAACTTAAGCATTTCATCATATCTGGTAGACTCAGTACAGAGCACAGTGGTTCTACAGCTTTATTTGGTTTTCTATCAAAAAGTAGAGTTAAGTATAGGAGCATTGCCTGAGGCTTTCATATGTGTGAATGTATGTACAGTGGCATGCCAGGGAACCTGCCAGTGGGAAAACAATTGTGGTTCTGGGAACCATTTCCAGTGCAGCTCTGTGATCTTATTAGCCACATTCTCATAGTTGGAGATTTTTCTTCATGGACAATGCTTGCATTTTTAGCCAATGATCACACTCTTGCAAGGAGTACTGGTCTCCAGTGTTTCAGCTGCAGGGGGGTTCTGTGTCAGGGCAGAATATGTCCATGAACAAGAGGATGCCATTGACCAAATCTTGTAATCAGTGAATAATTTGAAGCAGAAAGTTTGTGACCCCACTCCCTAGTATAGTGCTGTGTGTGGCCTTATTGTAATTGTCACTGTATTTTATTGTGTCCCCATAGAAAATGACTTCCCTTTATTCTTTACAATATTTTAAGTTACTGGGTAACCTGGCAACAAGTCACAGGATGACCAAGATAAAGGTTACTCTAGACATTTTCCTTTTTTACCATCTTCAAAACTCATCATTTTCATCTTCAATTTTTTATCACTAGAGGAGGAACAGGAAATAGTGATTTGAAATTTCAGGTGATCCATATTAAGAATCATGGTTTTCAGAAGCAACGTTAGTATTTTTACAATATATTTCATATACTCACCAACTGATTTTAGATGAGTAGCCTCTCTTTTTGAGATTTTTTTTCAGGGTTGCTTAGAATTTATTTCTAATGTGGCATAATGCCTTATTAATATTAATGGGTTTTTATTGTTAATTTTGCTGTTTTAGACTTGCAGTTTGTCGGAGATGGGGCTTGGATTTTATATTTTCTTAAGCTTCTCAGATGATTTAAATAGCCACTGGAAGTTTAAGAACTAGACTACTGCTTCTGGGGTTAGAGTTAGTGTGTCGGGAAGTTTGCCATGAGAGATATGTAGAGATGCCTAGCACCACAGCAGCTGCAGAGTACTCATTGCCTAAATGTGTTCCACTTATTTAATCTGGGCATTGAAAATGATTAGTAACTTGATACGTGTTTGGTATGTTCATATTTGTGGCTATTTCTAAGGAAGTTTCCATGTAAATACATATATTTCACAGTGTATGTTTTATATTAGTAACCTCTATGAGTTTAACATTTAGAGGACAATGTTTATTGACTTTTTTAGTGTGAGCAGCTCATCATTCTATTAAAGATTCAATATTCTGAGTGTTCCAAGAACATAAATACCCACAAGTGCTACCTGCATTAGCTAACTGAGTTGCCGTATAATTGCACAGCTTTTAAATGGTTGCTTTAAAATTTTTAAAAATAGTTCAGGTATATGAAATTATTCAAATGATGTTAATATTCAGAGGTTTATACCAAAATAAGAAGATGCCACCTTGTGGTACAAAAAAAAGAAAAAAAGATTCTTTACCGTGTGTGTAATAGGTAGTCAACAGACCTCTCAAATAATATGTGGTTGACAAACCTATCTGAACAAACAGAAAAAGCAGTTAAAATGCTCATGCTTATAAGCAAGTGTTTTGATTCAACAACATGTCACAAACAGAAAGAGCACATTGGGAACTTTGCATGAACGTGTATTATTTTAGGAAAGCAGGGGTCTGTTCAACAGCATACAATAGCAACAGAAAAATTCAAATGGAACATTTCAATGATATTCAATATGATAAAGTAAACTTGGAACACATATTTTAAAATTAAGTTTCTGCTACATTTTTTAAGAACAATTGCTATATTTTGTTCCTTGAGGTAAAAAAGTAAAATTTTATTAGGATTCAGTTTTGATGAGCTTAAAGATAGCACTTTAACATTTAAGTGTATTAAAATGATGTTTTGTTAAAAAGATAAAGATAATTTGAAGTGAATGATGAACTATGACATTCACCTAGATGATGGTTCATTATATCAAATTATTCTAGACTTTCTGAGGATGTCAGTCTTGGAAACTCTGTCGTCTGATGTTCCCTGTTTTGCAGGTGTGTAAACTGAGGGATAGAGCTGTTGTCTGCCTTGTCTAGGATCTCCCACCTCCTCGGAGGTTGACTTTCTTTGTCTTGTGCCTTTTCTGCCTTCCCATTCTGCATTTGAATTGGTCTCTTGTATTGGAAGCTTTGTTTCTCAGGAAAAAAAAAAAAAGAATAGAAGAGAATACATTTCTCCCCTCTGAACCTTTCATTAAATGTTTATTCTGTTGCATTTCTCCATAAGCATTTTTATATTGCCATTTTCTCCTCTTATTAGAATACTTAATATAGTTCCAAATAGTACATAATTGAAAACAGTTTATCATATCCATTTTTATTTATTAGTATAATAGTATTCCTGCGATCTGGTGGCAAGAAAGTACTACACTATTTTATTGTAATTTATCCCATTTTAAATGTTCATTTGGGTCTATGAAATTGCACAATACTTTTAGAAATACACTTTCAGAGTATGTATTGGGAAAAACCTCAAACATCAGAATTGTTTTAGAAAATTTTGCAGAAACAATATTGTGGGACATTCTAAATTTCAAGTTAAATAGATCAATCATTCAATCATTTAAAGATTTTGAGCATGCACATGGGAACATTCACCAAGACATGTTGTCCATAGACATTTGTCCATGACAAGCAGGAAAGGAAGGCACCAGCAATTCTTGTTATTGAAATTTTAGAAGAGCAAGGAGCACTAGGTAAGAGTGTTTATCAGCAAAAGCATCACAGAATTATATTTAAGTAGAGTCTTTAGGAATAAAAAGAATTCAGATAATTAGGTGGCTATTATGGGGGGGGGGCATTCTAGGCAGAAATGGTGTGGCCCAAGGCTATTTCTCTGGGATGTTGTGATTAGAAATTTGCTTAGAGATGGGAACCTTCCATAAGGGTAGGACTGTTGAAGACATTAAATGAACTAAGAATATTTAGTTCCTTTTTGTATATAAGGAAAGACATGGGTAACTTTTGATTAAGAAAATGATATGTTTGAATTGGTGTTAAAAGTAAGGTTATACAGAGAAGTGTGGGGTTTTTTTGTGTATGTGTGTGTGAAATAAATGTATGTTGGTGTTTCTTAATTGAACTGATATTCTTTCTATTCTCCAGTATATTTTGATTTGGAAGTTTCACAGAATAAAATATATTTGTTATTTTTTTTAAGATTTTATTTATTTATTTTTTTAGAGAGGGAAGGGAGGGGGAGAGAGAAAGAGAAAGAGAGAGAAAGAGAGAAACATCAATGTGCGGTTCCTGGGGGACATGGCCTGCAACCTAGGCATGTGCCCTGACTGGGAATCGAACCTGCGATGCCTGGTTCACAGCCCGCGCTCAATCCACTGAGCTACACCAGCCAGGGCTATATTTGTTATTTTTATTTGGGTACTTTTTTGTTGTGTTAGTTAGAAATAGGCAAAATAAAACTCATAATCCCTTTTGCACATTCACCTTTTCAATAGCCCCAGTCTATAGGGTTAACTGTCACCTTCTACTTCCAGATTATTTTGAAAATAAATAAATACAGCCTACAGGTGGTTGCACATTACTATGATGAAAGACTATCCCACTCTTCATGTGTTTTATAGACAGCATTAATAGAAGGTCAGTTAAATCGGTATGAGCCTGAAAAAATTAATACCTTTCTCAAAAATGTTCCTTGGTGGGGCAGAATAATCCCGCATCCCCCCCAAGTATGTTCATGTTATGATCCCTAGAACCTGTGAATGTATTAGGTTACAAGACCAAAGGTTCTCAAAGTAGAAGATGGGATTAAGGTTTTGAGTCAGTTGGTCTGAAAATAGAGATCATTCTGGATTATTTGTGCAAGCAAAATGAAACTACAGGGGTCCTTGAAAGTGGAATAGGGAGACAGAAGAGGAGGTTGCAGTGATCACATGTGGGAAGGACTCAACTCCCTATTGCTGGCTTTGAAGACAGAAAGGGGCTACAGGTCAAGCAATGTGGGCAGCCTGTAGAAGTTGGAAAAGGCAAGATAAAAGATTCTCCCCCAGAGACCCCAGAAAGGGATACAGCCCTTGGGGCACCTTGATTTGAGCTCAGTGAAATCTACATTAGATCTGTGACCTACAATCTAATCTACAATCTTGTAAGATGATAGTGTTTTGTTTTAAGCCACTAAATTTGTGGCAATCTGTCACAACAGTAGTAGAAAAGTAATACAGCTCAAACCTCAAAACCAAAAAGTAATTATAATGGTAATGAGGTTGATCATCTTCTTCCTCCTCCTCTTCATCATTATCACATCATCAGTATTTTATAGTTAGCCATTGTGGAGGGTTTACTAGGTCTACCTGTTAAGTGCTTTACATATATAATCTCATCTAGTTTTCACCACCGTTTTACTGGTATTATATCAGTTTGCATGATAAACAAAGGCTCAGAGGGATTTAAACCATTTATCTGAGGTCGAAGCCTCATCCTCTTCAGTGTGGGAGTGATTGGAAGGCAGTAGAACCTCAGGGCTGAACATGTTGGCTCTGGAGCCAGACCACCTGGTTTGAATTCTGGCTCCTTATCTTACTGGTTAGACTAGTGCCTAGGACATAGTAAAACCTCAAAATTGCTTGGCTTTTATTCTGACTAATTCCTATCATTATTACTATTATTATTGTACTACAAAGATAGCCCAGTAAGAGTCATAAGAAGGTGATTTTCATAAGAAGGTGATTGTTAAAATGACCACCACCAAATCCATTTTATTGAGCGTAACTGTAAACTCTAAGCTTTTCAAACTTCATTTCATCTCTGAGTTTTAGCTTTTGGAATTTGTTGAAATGCCTCTCCACTTTGTTAAGCTGTGAGGTTGGAGGTCAGTAATTCATTTATTTGGCTTTGTTCTTATTTCTAACTGCCAGTCATACCCTATTTTATTGTCATCCCTTGCCCCTTGCTGAATAGTATCTCGAAAGATTCGGTGTAATGCCTACTCTTTTGTCTGGCCCAAACTTTATGCAGAGAACTGTTCCCTCTGGAAACATGGTTAGGTAAAGGAAAATAGATATCTGACTGGAGAGAACACAGTCACTTGGGTATAAGTGATCATCCCTCTGTTCTGCCATTGTCAGTAGATGGCATTGTGATTTCACTGGACACCTGCGCAGCTTGTAGCACATCATATCATTATTTCATGTTTCGCCAGCCCTCAGCCAGGCCAGAAGATGGGTAACAACCCTTGAGGTTTGCACTAGGATAGTATGTAGTATGAAATCACTGGGTATCCACAGTAAACATTTTGTAATTCAAAAAGACAGGATTTCTGGTTGTCCTCAAATTCTGATTTTATTGGCTAGTACAAGACTATCATTCATCTTGGGTCCTAGGTTAGGGCTGGAATAAATGTGTGCTGGACTGCCAATTTCAGGGTGTATTATATCTGACACTAAGTGAGGTCCTAACTTCTAGGACCAGGAGAAGTTCCCAGCTGGCTTCCTGACCTTCCATTTGTTCCTTACCTCCTTTGGCTTCTATAATACTCTGTGCTTTCTTGTTCCTCTTTCAGCTCTCATTCTTGGTTTCCTTCATGGACTTTACTTCTGTAGTTCTAACATTCAAAGATTGTTTTCTCCAGTTTTAAAGTTTCCACCTGTACTCTTGTTTTATCTTCTCTGTCTGGATGCTTTTTACTAACTTTCATGCTTATAGCTATGATCCTGGTGCTCGTAGTAGCTCCTTATACAATCTCAGGAACTCCAGAAGTCTCCCCTGAACTTCAGCCTTATAAACCCAGTGGCATACCAGCTGGATGTGTACATGAATTGTGAAACCAACAAATCTGAATTTGAACTTGTCATATTCTCTCTATACCCTTGTATTCTTTCTCTTAGTTGTGGCATTGTTATTGTCCTATTTTCAAGTAAAAGTGAACCATTTTCACCATTTTTATCTATTTGAAAGAGACTCTTGAATTTGAGTCTCTTTTCTCTCAATCCATATTATCAATGTCCTAATTCAGGCCCTCATATTTGTCATCTGAATTTTAATTTTGTTCTTGACCATTTTAATGCATGGGAAATGTATCATTAAATGTATCTATCACACTTTGTATTTTTTAATTCCTTCCATTGCTTTAATGCTTAAACAGTACTAATCTATCATGAAATAAGTTAAAATTTCATGTAGTCTTTTCTCTAGATTATTATGTTTTTTCTTGTTAATTTTTAATGCTTTTGTAGTTGCTTTTTTTTCTATTGTTAAATCCTCTCTTCCATTATTATCATTACTTACATAAGGTTTGAGTATTTGCATTTTCTTTTTAATTTTGTATTTATTGATTTTTACAGAGAGAGAGAGGAAGGGGGTAGAAGGAGAGAGAGAGAGAGAGAGAGAAAGAGAAACATTATTTGTTGTTCCACTCATTTATGCATCCATTGGTTGCTTCTTGTATGTGCCCCAAGCAGGCATAGAACCAGCAACGTCGGTGTATCGGTACAGCGCTCTAACCAACTGAGTTACCCGGCTAGGCCTGAGTACTCGCATCTTCTTTCTTGATTGTGTTTGTTGAATGTATACTCTAATAATTTTTACAAAAACTAGCTCTTCTAATTATTTTTAATTTTAATATATTTTTGGCTTTTAAATATTTTTACTTATTTGTACTTTTTAATTTTTATATTTTTCCTTATTTTTTTGTTATTGACAGCATTTAAGATTATGAATTTGCTCCAAGTTTTCAACTTTTTAAGTAACCCATAAGTTATAATATGTGACACTTTTTAAAATATTAATATTATGTGAAATTTCACACATATACAATGTAAAGAGAATAGTTACACCAATCCCCATGTACCTGTTACCAAACTTCAACAATTACCAACATTTTGCTGTACTAGTTTTACTTCTGTGTCCCAACTTTTTTTCCTGAAGTATGTTAAAGAGAATTCTAGACATTATGTTAAAGCAGTAATATTAACTTATATTTTAGGGTATACACATACACACACACACACACACATATATCTATGTAGGTATTTATGCATGTGTGAATGTATGTGTGTATGTATGTGAGTATGCATGTGTACACTCATGTACTCTCGCAAATGTTTTCAAATGATGGGGAATCTTCTAGGTTTGATTAAAAGATTTGCAGTTGCAGAACATGTAGTCAGATTATTTGGTCTGTATTTTTTCTGCTCCTGATAATTTTGGGCTTTCCCCCATGGGTTGGTACCTTATCAGTTTTGTGGATATATCATAGATTCTTAAAAGTAAATAAACTCTGTTTTTAGAATGGACAGTTCAATATACATCTATTACTAATGACACTAATGATACTAATGAAATTCTCCATGTTACCATTACTTGAAGAGTTCAGCTATCCATGTTCTCGAATTCTACATGATCTGTCTAAGGTGGATTAAAATCTATCATGACAACTTTGTTTCTGTTCATTTTTCATTTTGTATTTGCCTGCCAGTTTCATCTTAATATATTTGAATGTTGTATTATTTGACACATAAAAGTTCATAGCTGCTACATTTTCATTATCAGAACTTTTATCAATATAAAACAGCTTTCTTTTATCCCATTATATGCTTTCTGCCTTAAAGCCTAAGTAGTCTCAAGATAACATTGCCACCTCTACTTTCATTTAATTTGAATTTGCTTGAGAAATCTCTACTCATGCTATTTTTAACATTTACATGCGCTTCCAAATTAGAGATGTCATAGTAGCAGCACATAAAATGTGTCTTTGACTCAACCTCATAGTTTTCCAGCTATTTCCATTTTTTCAAAAGTGATAAAATTGGTCTTATCTCTCTCTTTTTTTGGTGGTTATGTATGTCCCTTTTCATATTTTCTTCAATTTTGGGGTTTCTATAATTTTTTGCTCCCTCTATCTCAGTCGCTGTTGGTGTAATGGTCTATGCTTTCACCTTCTTTAATGACCAGGCAAGTAGACATCTTGATACTTATTTTACTCATTTTCCAAAATGTTCAACTCCTATTTTTCTAAATATGAAAGTCAAGAAGGAAACTGTGTATTTTGTTTATTTACAGTGACTGCTTCCGTATTCCTTCCCTATCACACCCCCCTTTTCCTTGTTCATATCAAAAGGCATATTGGACTTAGATTGAAATTATTAAATTATTTTTATTTCAGATCTATTCTTTAACAAGAATTGTCCCTGACATTTGCATTCAGAGTTGAAAATATATTTGCAAACAGCTATTTAGAACTAACACTTATAGCTAATTATTTTAGTGTTCATAGCTGTGGTTTATATCCCCCTTTCCTATTCCTGAAGTTGTAAATTTTTATTCAAGTTCTAGTAGTCTTTTCATTCCAATCTATTTTCTTTTTACTTCAAATCGTTCTTTCTTTTTATGGTATATTGAGGATGTGGAACAATTTCCCAGATTTTTTCTTCCTGGTTTATATAAGAGCAAGAAATATCTAAAACCTCTGACTGATATTTTCTTTGCTTGTTTTATTATATTTAACCACAGGTCCCTTGTTTTATTTCTCTTACATTCACTCAAATGAGGACTTTTCTCCACATTCATTGTTTTTCATTTTTACTCCTTGCTCCTTCTGCACATACCTTTGGATAGATTAATGTGTTCATTGTTTCCCCGATTTCCAGTGACCAGTAGACATTCATGTAGTGAGGACTTGCTCTACTAAGGTGGAATCTGTTACTACCCCCACCACCTATTAAAAATAATGGAATTAATTGAAAATATAACCTTTGAGGTTTATTGAGAACATTACTTTTCATTCTTTTTTCCACACTTCATTTGTGGGTACTGCATCTCTGAGGATGCAATGTGCTGTAATTATCCTCTCACCTCTCTTTTTTTCCTAACTATTATTTTCTGAGAATTTTTCTATCTGAATAGCTTACAAATGTGAATGAACAGGAAGGAAGCATAATATTCTGTCTGCCTCAAAATCAGCACCCACGTTGAATAGAATGGCTTATTGGTTTCCTGTTTATTAGAGGGTCCAGATCTCTAAGGTGAGCTGTGCAGCAGACAGTGTAGAAGAAGGGGAAAAAAAAACCCAAAACAGCCTACTGCTTTCTCCAGGAGGTGGACTTTTTTGTTTTATGAAGTGATGCTTGAATAGGCTACTGACGGTTTCCTCACTCTTGATGCATCAGCCTTATAATCATTTAAAATTTTTTCCAGATTTCTGGCACTGGGCTTCCTGTCAGTCTTAGTTTTCTGTGCTACAGTTTTCCATTTTCATATGTATGTTAGTGACAATTGGGAGAGGCAGTACCAGGGGATGGTGGCCAGATGCCATTTTATACCAGAAGTCTTCTATTATCTACTTTTAATGGTTGTCCATAATGAGTGCATTTGTTGGGAGTTGTTTCAATGACTCACCAACAACCCTGGGACCAAGTTTCTTAGGGATCCATTATATTCAATGCCTACTATGTGCATTTGAAATATTATTGCTCAATACTTAGTACAATAAGAAATGGCTTTTTCCCCAGAGTATTATGATTAGGACTGTAACAGAGTTAGGTTGAAGGGTCTGTGGTACACCAGAGTCAAAATCACTTTTTTTTGCCTTGGGAAATAGGAAGGGCTATACAGAGATGTGTACAGAGAAGTAAATCTGGGAGTGTAAATAGATATGCAGAGGTTGGGAAAGGAAGCCAGGGCTTCCTAGGCAGAAGAAGTATAGTGTGAGATCAAGGAAGTAACAATCCTGATAAATTGAAGAGGTTTCTGAGGCCCCCAGTTGCGTGGATGGTGGATTGGAATGGGGAAAGACGAATGACAGGAAGATCAATGTAAGAGGAAGTACATGCAGGTAGGCAAACACAGGTGGGAGAATGAGGTCAAACAACAGCAGCAGGGATGGAAGGGACAGAAGACAAGGGGGAGTGCAATTAGAATCTCTCAGCCAATCATGTACAGGTACATGAGTGATACAATGGTCAACGTAATTGATATGTAAAAATAAACCATTTCTGTTTTAAGCATTTGCAGTTTAACCTTTTGAAACGTTGTTATCATGCACATGTTTTGGTTTGTGATCAACTAAATCTACTTATTTCAACATACTCTTTTTGCAGTAATACTAATATCTTTCTTATTGTACCAAACAGTGATATTTCTCATGATGGGAAAACTAAAGCATAAATTGGATTGTGCATAAATCTTGAGGAACCCTGATATGCCTAGCTGGGTAGCTAATCTTATTTTTGATTTTCAAGCAGACATTCTTTTCACTAGAACTATTTGCTTGCATGCTCAAGAAAAGTCATGTAACTATCTGAAAACACGTAAGTTAAAAATGGAAGCCATTTATATCTTTGTTATACTTTCAGTAAACCCTGGTTCCAGTGTTTCTTTTATTTATTTCATGTGGATGTGATGAAAATAAATCATAAGATAGACAAACTAGAATTATTTCCCTAAAGTTTTGGGGAAACTAATGTTCTATTCAGAGAACCAAATGGTGTTATCCATGTGAAAATATTATTTATTCCCAAAGGAACTTTTACCTATTACCCACAATTCAGTTATATAGATTTGTTTCTCATGTTTGAGTTTCTTCCCCAATATAATTTATCTTTAATTCAAGTGAAAAAAATTCTTAAGCTGTGGTACTGAGAAGTTTTCTACTAATAGGAAAGTAAACAGTAACACAAAAATCCTTAATATACACTAGAATTGCTTGAATGACTTAAAGTACCCATTTTATAAACTCATAATACATTTATAGGTTTCTGAAATGGAGAAAGAAATCTCCATTAGCTTTAGTCAAATAATTTTTAGAGAGGCACTAGAAATGAATTATACATACAGATGTATAACCAGGTTTAATAATGTGGTTATGTGCATAACCTGAAATGACATTCTTTGTACATTCTCATCAGAGGGGTAAAGATTTTGAGACCATACTTAAGATTGAACTGTGATATTCACTCCAGAAAGTTATGCTAAAATGTTTAGTGATGAACTTGTTTTAATTTTAAAATATAACTCATTACCCATTATATATTTTTTGTTTACAAACATTTAAAAAATCTAATAAAGATTCTAACACAATTGTAATCAACTACCATCAATATGCAGAGGCTGGTTTTCATTTCCCACTTTGCACTGAGAGGCAGCCCTTAAAGTGCTGAAGACCAAGCTGTACTTGAAAACGGCTGAGATTTGCTTGTGCTTAGATCTTTTCTATTCCTCCTCAACTTTCGAGACGTGCTTTCCTTTGATAAGGATGCTTTGGAATCTGAATTTTAACATGTAGCTATGTGCATTTAGGCATGCAAATATACACATTGTATATTATTTTGCTCTTACAGTAATTATTTTCACTTACGAAATTCTAAATTCAATGTTAAATATTGAATATTTTGGTTAAGTGACAGCTTGTGCTGCTTTAGGATATTCCTGCTTGATAATTATTCATGAGAAGAACAGCTGAAAACAAACTAGTTATACACCTTCGCAAATTACTGTGATTGTAATTCTGTGAAATTTCCCCATGGCCATGTGACTTTATTATAAGTACTCTAACAGTGCAGATGTCCAGAATGTTGTCGTTGTCACAAATGTTATTCCTATATTCAAAATTTTGAATTACTCTTCAGTGCTTGGGAGGAAACGTGAGGAAGGAGACGAGACATGCAATATGCATGGTAGAGCATATGCAGCTCTGTTCGGTGCCTGCTCTCCCTCGGTTTGGGGTGGGCATGCCGCTTACACACCATGTTCCTGGAGAATGCAGAAGCGGTGGCATTTTTGTGAAATCTAGATAGGATGAAAACATTTCCTGTTAAATTTTAAGAAAAAGGAAAAATAGCCCCAATTTATCATCCTTCAAAAAAATTCATCCGAAAATCAAATGTTATTTCCCTACTTTTCTCCCTTTCAGTTCTTTCCCCATATGGTTCCTAAAATGTTCCTCCATTTAAATGGATTTTAAAGCTCATTCCTTATAGTTCCTAGAGCATTCATTGCTTTTGAGAAAAAAAAGAAAAACATTTTAGCATGTGCTATTTTTGTTATTCTAATTAGCAAAAACAGCTGGTCCTGTGTAGCTCAGACTGTAGTCTTTTTCAACACATTGTTCAGATTTTTTCCCCTCTTCTGTCAAGCTACAGGCTACCACCTCTCCTCTTCCCACACAAATCAACCCCCAAAACACCTGCACAAACAACCTTAAATATCACCTACATCTGCCTGTCCTTACTAGTAGCTGGGCAGGGCACACACCAATTATACAAGAGGTGAACAAAAGTAATCTTAAAGTACTTACTACCTCATAATTTTTACATACACCAAGCACTTCATGTGTCAAAAGTGAAGCTATATTATAGTTTTTTTTCCCCTCATCTCCTTCTGGCAAATGGGAGGAGCTTTTATAGAATCAAAAATTGAAAAATTAGATAATCAAACCTTGCAATTTGGTATCTATCAAAGGCATGTGACTGCCAATGATCATTGAAGCTGATCAAATTCACACTCTGTTGCCATAGTAACGAATCCTTATTTTGTTTAGATGAGGGGGTATGCACCACAGGAGAATAATACGGAGAGGAATTAAATTTGTGTTGTTGAGAAATTAACACGCGGGATGCTTAGGAGTGAGTTGAGTGGGTGCTTATCAATGTAATTTTTTTTTAAACAAGGGAGGTGCCGAGGCAAAACAGGATCTATGAATAGTGCCATCATGGAAGAGTCTAGTAGAATACTGAATGTTTAATAGTGCATTTCTAAGGTGGAATCCAGACATGAAGTAATAGTTTTTATTTGGTTTTGTCACTGACACATTTCATGAGCTTAAGTCTCCCCAAACTCCTTGGCTCTTCTTCCCTTTTCCAAATGTAAAAAGGATTACAAGAGGATGCATCCTTCAAGTTTTCTATTTGTTTTTCCTTTGAGCTGGGAACAGTTCTTAGTCCAGTATCACTAATCTACTAGAGAAAATATAGGATGATTAGTATATTTTAATTTTCAGTGACTTGAGACCTCCCTAGCCAAATTTGGGGGTTGGTAAAACTCTTTGCATTTTTAGTTTGGAAAATATTGTCTGGTTAGGAAGTTAGTAAATCATTAAACGACTTCCTTTCATGATTTTTTGACACCTCATGCTATTTAAAAATTGTATAACATATTATAGTCTCTTCTTCAAAGGAAACACAATAAATGTGGGTTATTTGACCTTTTTATGTCTTTCAAATGCTAGCATTCATTGCCACTCCACCCACTCTTTCCCCATGCATGATTCTCCTGCCATTACGTCTCTCTCATCCCTCACCCACAGTCCAGGTCAAATGCTAGCACACACACACACCCTCACATGGAACTATCATTTCCCTCTTCTCCAGCAACCACTGGGAATCATCTACCCATATTTTCTGAAATAAACAAGACTTTCATACGTCCAACGTATCAGTTTCTTTCCATTGCACTTCTTATTTTGGCCTTACTTCTCTCATTATTATTCAAAATGTGAATTCCACACATATTTGAAGTGACTGCCTCCTTCAAGGCTGTGCTGACATGTAAGATGTGATCCCAGTCTGGGAGTCTGTAATCTTGTTATGAGAAAGAGAGAGAAACCAACACCACTGACAGCCTCCTCTGTGTCAGTGTCCCTGCTCAGCACCTGATGCATTTACACCTTGTGGATCTTTCTACACACACACTGGAGATGAATAATACCCTTCCTATTCACCTGAGGAATCTAAGTCAAGGAGACGCTAGGCAACTGGCTTAAGGACATGCAATGGCACATTCCCCTTAAGGTTCTCTCTGCTTAACTCCAAGATCCATGCCCCCCCAACTTTGGATGATAAAACAAGGGCACGTACACACATAATACCACACAAGAAACACTGAAATTAATGTGAAATGAGTGTTAATGACAATTCCTTCTTCAGAAGTGAAAGATAAGGAGTAGACATGTTCTAACCAGGGTAGGCAAAGATAATTCTGAGGAGAAGGTCGCATTTGAGCAGAGCCCTGAGCAGTAGATCATATGTTAGGTGAAGATGGAGCATAACAGAGGCTGAGCGACTAGGCCTCTGTCATTTAGGTCCACCAAAAATGTTTACTGGTGCTTACAACAGTATTTCGGATGCATGCTCAGAACAAACAGAGATGAAATCTTTGTGGTTTTTTTTTTTTTTGTATTTCTCTTGGCTTCCATTGAATGTTCATTTATAATTTCCAGCTGGGGGCTTGCTGCTTCTTTATTTTTAATACCCGAATTGCTTATCAAAAATAGCTGTTCTACAATGGGATATGGTGGATGCTGTATTCCTATTTTATTGAGCTATATGGTGCTTGGAACACAGAACTTTTGTTAGTCAAATTAGATTAGATCAGTGAACTAGTACAGCCAACCTTCTACAGTTCTCTATTGTATGTGCTGATGAAGGATCCTGATAGATGTAATTCAGACATAACCCACTAACCACTGATTTACTATTCATTTCAAACCTTTCTCCAACCAAGTTTTGATGACTTGCAAACATTACAACAAGTCTCTTTTCTGATTACTGGAGGGGTTATTAAAAAACAAAGAAAGAGTCTGGAAATAGAAAATATGCCAAACTATCTATTAGAGAGGATTGAGTCAGGAATGAAGGGATGTTTCTGCACCAGCCACTTGGTTGTGCAGCTCCTGTAAGGCCATAATCTTTTGCTTCCTCATTTCCATACTGAGAATGGTACCACTGATCTTATCACTAGAAGTACTGAGTAGTTCTCAGGCCATTTTTAACTGAATTGATATTAAGTCACTGCAACAGCTTTATGGGGAGGATTACTTTCATAAGAAAACTATCTTGCCACCCAAAGACATTCGATCTCTGTTCCTCTACTTAGAAAAAGCATATGGACACATACTTCCTGTCATCCTCCCCACTCAGGAGGAAGCTGAGGCCTCACTTAGAGAGTTTTGTGTCTATCAAGTCCCTGTCTTCATGGTGGGGACCTTTGAGCCAGGGAGCACCTCCCCACCTACCCTTTCTCCCATGGGAAGATTCTTTTATCCCAAGACTTCATGGAGAATGTGTTTGGAAAGTTTTTGTCTTGAAGTATATCCTTGGACAAGAAGTATTACATAATCTTATTATTTGCTGGTCAGATGTGTTTAAACCACTTAACTCATTTATTTGGTTATAAGGAAACTAAAACCTGGTCAAGGTCTTCCAGGAAATAAGTTAATCAGCTGGCAAACAATGCTTGTGTTGTTATTATTGCTGGCAGGTAATCTGACTAGTAAGAAAAGATTTTCATGGCATATTCCAAACCACCATCTGAACATTTTCAGGCTTTTCGACCTTGTCTAAAGAAGCGGGAAGAATATCTTTTACTGTGTCAGTGTGCTTTTTTGCAACACTGGGGGATTTTGAAAATGTTTCTGTCAAAATCTACAAGAGGCTGTTGCAAGGTGAAATGTTTAGAGACCACTGCTCTATGGTTACTGGTTGGCTCCATCCTCATCCAGTCCCCCACCCATGGCCTCAAACAAGTTCTGTGGACTTTTGAGGTTTTAAAATGTACCTTCAGGCTGGATGGCAAGGTGAGGAGGATTCTGGAGTAGTGAGCTCTAGCTCAGCCTTGCTGTGTGTTATTTGGGCCTGAGGAGTGTGCAGCAAGTTAATGATAGAGTCACGAACTTAGCACACAGCTTCAGCACCATATTGTTCCTTTCCACAGCAGGTTGTCTAATTAACAAGGGTATCGGGCCCTCCTCTCTTCATACCAGGAGACCTGCCACAAAGTTCAGCTTAATCAACTTTCATTTACTTGGTGCACATCAAAAGAGTATTGGGACTTCAGTAATTGCTCAATTGTTAAGGAATTGTTAAATAGATTTTGTGCAGGAACAAAGTGTCTTAAAGTGCATTTGCATCATCAGAATCTAGCTTATGTTCCTGGGCAATTCTTTCTGCCCCTAAGTTTCTGAATGCCTTTTTCACCCAGTGCTATTTTTATCCAGCACAGAGGAACAAATACATAAAAGAAACCTCAGTTTGTTAAAGCCTGATATTATGGCATAATGACTGGATATGACAATGAACTGACTTCTGAATTTTAGCGAGTGGTAAATGAACGACTGGAAGCCACTGCTTTTAGAAACGGGCTCCTTCTGTTCCTCTATTCTAAATTCCATACTGGAAGGAAAGTTATTTTGCAGGTATACTCCTTTGCCTGGAGGTTGTTTTTAATTTACTTGAAATGATGGTTTCTTTTTCCTTTTTCCATTAAAGCTTTCTTTCTATTCAAGTCAAGAGTGTTGAAAAACTGTATCAAGTATTTAGACCCTTTGTGATTTAGAGGTTTTATGTATATATTCAACTCGTAGTAAGCCAGCAAGTATTCCCCTTTGCAAGCAAGAAGAAATATTGTCTAAAAGTAAATGAAAACGTCAGTGGAGCCTAATGAATTTCATGAAGCCTTGGGAAAACAAGAGACTACAGATGACTTTTCCTTTCTTCCTTTTGGAATTCAAGAAACCAGATAAAAATTAGATCTATCAGTGCCTAAATAAAAGATCCTGGTTTAACTACTGAAGGCAACAAGGTAGACAGACTAGACTGACAAAGGTGGACAGATGACAAAAACAAACAAACACAAAAGACCACTTTTTAACCCTGGTTTGCAAACTGTGCTGGATGGCACCTCCTTCATTGGTTTTCATGTGGGACTGGGAGGTGAGAAGGTTAACCTCTGGCCGTTTTGTGAAAGATCAGTGGCCTCCCTTTGCCTTTCTGGTTGCAAATTTGTAGACTGGAAGTGATAGTTCATATGCCCTGAGAAGAGGAAACAGTTCGCACCGACCAGTTTTATTTGACTTCATATTACAAAAAGAAAAAATTCACATTCTTGTTTACATAGTATAACTATCATCCATCCTCCTGTTGGGAGGTAATGCCATTAGACAAAGAATTTGGGATAAAAGAAAGTGGCTTTGAATTTTTGTCTAGTAACTGTATAAGCTGATACTGAAATCTTCTGGTTTTCACTTATCTTATCTATGTAATGGGAATAATATTTTATGGACCGGAAAATAGAATCTGGGAAAAGACAAGACCTTAATGTGCCTTCCAGATGTGTGTGCAGTTTTCATGATGGGCGTGTACCAGTCATTTTCTCAGATTTTAGCTCAGAGTCCACATTTCTCATGTGCTGTAATAAAATGAGCCTTCATGCTATACAATGAAACAGGAGAAAAGTGGGGAAAGGCCTAATGGTTATCCAGCTTTATTTTAAAAAGCATTTCAAAACTCCCAATGAGGCACAAAAAGGACTTCTTTGAACAGTGTGCTAAATTTTCGCGGCTGCTAGATTAACTTGGCATGTTGCTAGTTTACTGGGTTGGTTTCTGCTTGTCTCTTTCTGGCTTCCTGGTAAATAACATACAGGACAAAACCTCACTCATTTCTCCAGTTATTACAGCCAACTTTTAACTATCCAAGGATGGGTCATGTTTTGACAGGCTGATCAATCCTGCTCATCCGTTGTTTCCTTTCATTTCTCCCACACTCATGAAATCTACAATCCAGCTGGACACTTAAAAAACAAGATACCTTAGTACTATTCCAATGACTATGGCTGCATAACAAGTTATCCCCATATTTACTGGCATAAACAATTATTTATTAGATGTATTGATTCTGTGGATGTCAGAAATTCAGTCAGGGCACAGTGGGGGACAGTTTGTCTCCACTCCACAATGTATGGAGCTGTAACTGGAAGACCCAAAAGCCAATAACTGGAATCATTTGAAGTTCGGTCACTCAGCATTTCTGACAGTTGATTCTGAATGGAGGCTGAAAGTTACTTACCTGGGGCTATGGACCAGAACACTTGCATGTGACCTCCCCATGTCTGGGCTGCCTTCTACCATGCTGAAAGAGACCTGGGCAGTAGCTGTGTCCTTTTGAGCTGGGCAGTTGTGTAACACCACATTTTGGTCTTTGCAGTCATGAGCCTGACAGGTTCAAGGGAAAAGCAAATAACTTCACCTTGTCATGGAGAGTGGAAGATTTTGAAAGAGCATCTTCTTCATTGAAGTTGGACTTCAAATACTGCTGTGATCATGTTTGGGAAATGCCACAATTACTTTCCCCACAATGTTGAGAGGTTATAAAATATTTACAGCCAAATAAATACCCAAAGCAAAAAATAACTCCTATTAGGCAGGTGCCTTGATTTTGCTTATTGGGTGGTGGTGCTATTTCTTTTGGGGAGGAAGGAAGAGAAACTTGTTGTAAAAGCAGAGTGTCATCTGTAACAATTCAATTAAATGGCATGTGAATTCTAGTATCATGAAGAACCTCCCAAATTAAATACAAATATCAAAACCACATTGCAACATCAAATTGAAATGTTTTCAGGTGGATCTTTCTTCTGAATTATTCAGGACCTCAACCATACCTGCATGGACTGGATATTCTAGTTACTGATTTCTTCTCATTCCCCAGGGTAAAAATGGTGTTTTTTAAGGGAAAGGAAATTGGTGACTTCATCCCACCACCTCTAGTCAGACTTCTAACCATCTGCTAACTCTTGGGAGCATCAGTGGGATCAGAAACAATCTTTGAGTCATTTTTTCATTTACTAATTCTTTCATTCAACACACATTTGTTGAGTACCTAGTATATGCAAGACATTCTAATTATTATTTGCTCTGTCAAACACAAAGATTGATAAAAAGCAGTGTCCATTTTCAATAATGATAATAGCTCTCATTTTTGAGCACTTAGTATATGCCCAGCATCATGCTAATACTATATACTATGTTACTAAACCTTGTAGCATGAATTAAAGCAGGCATAATTACCATCCATTTTACAGTTGAGCAAACAATGTAGGAAATCTGATCCTTAAGTTTGTTCAGCTAGTTGGTAAAATATCATACTTTGCTTTATTGAACTGAAAACCCCCCTTTTCCCCTTACTAGGCTAAATTGCTTTTTCCAAGAGCTTGTCTTAGTGGGGTGTGGGAAAGGAAATAAGATACATTATAAATAATTGAAGTATAATGTGGAATTTTATAAATATCAAAAAAAGGTTATAGGAGTTATGAAAGCATAATTAGGAGAAAGTGTCATGGAAGTGACAACATTTGAATTAGGACTTGAAGAACTAGTAGGATTTTGATATGTAGAGATGGGGAGAAAGAAGAAAATCTAGATGTTGGGAAGTGTAACTGCAATAGGAAGAGCATGGAGATATTTGGGGAATGAAAATCATACAATTTAAGGATTATATGTTTGAGGATTAATGAACTAGAGGGCTTAGATGTAGATTGAGCCTTTACCATGAAAGACCATACATAGCAGCTGGCTGCAGCTCAAATAGGCGTTTGGTAAGCAATGGTGGGCACTTAAAGGTGTTTGGGCTATGGAGTGACAAGGAGACAGTGAGCCTCAGGAAGAAGACCCTGGCTGGGCTACCCAGGATCGATTGAAAAGGCTGGGAGACAGTGATGTTAGGAGGTTTGCAATAATCCTGAAGACTGGTGATAGGAGTGATAAAGAGAGAGAGTGCAGTGTTTTGGCATATCCATAAAAACTAACTGCAAGTCTGGAGTAAAGAGAAAGCCACTTGTTATCATAACTATAGTTCTCACAAGCTGACTGGTTGCTCAATTAACGTATGTTTGTCTCTTCCCTGAAATAATCCGTTTTTATCATAGTCAGTCATAGTCTATGGGGGCCCTACTGAGCACCTGCCTCTAATTTGGAAATGTGTTGTCACAGCTCCTGTGGAGACTGTTCTGCATTTGAAGTTCCTTTTCTGTTCCGTTTATTTCAATTAAATGATTTGCTATTAGACTTATTTCAAGTCAGAGGCCTTGAATAGAAAGTCAGAAAAAAACATGAGCAACAGTGAAGGTGTTGAATTCCTGGTCAGTGCTGTAAGGAGCAAGTGGCATAATGGGATAACAGTGCATGTTGCAAGCAATTTTGTAGAAGAGGTTTATCCAATTTTTTTGCCCCTGAAATAGTTCAGATTTTTTTTAAAGAAATGATGTGTCTGCTTCATTCTGTTAGCATTTCCCTGTCCCTATGCCCCTCAAGCTAGGTCTGTGCACATGGAGAGGTTAATATTAATATTGCCTTTTTACAGCTAAATTATCTGGCTCTAGAACCATTCAAAGATTCTATTAAAGACCCCTATGGAGGATTGCTTCTTCAAATAGGCATTTTAATTCACCCGGGTACAATAAGGTGTTACCTTCCTTTCATTAATAAAATGGGAGCTCATAAAGAAAACCAGATTATCTTGAATTTATGATCAAGTAATTTTGTTTCTCTTAGCCTGGATAATAATTGTGAAACATCATTTTCTCCCTTCTTTCCTTTTCCCTTCATACACTTCGACATTCTTAATTTCTCATGTTTATTTATCTTTTTTATTTTAATTTGACAGGGAAAGCTATCCAAGACCCCAGGAGGCAAACACTGTGACTCAAGAATTGGTCCTTTCCATCTTCAGTTTAATGAAATAATAAGCCAGTAATTGATTTATATTTATATTTACATTTGCCTTACAAATTCTGAGATTTTTTGTCACCTTTATTGTAATTCCTTTAGTTGCTAAATTACTTCCAATAAACTCTATTTTTCCTTTACCTACCCAGTGACTAAAGTCTTTTATTATAGTCTAGGGGCTTTGTTCTTACCTCTAGTTTCTCATGCCATTTTTTTTCACCTCAAGTTTTAGTCTTCACTTTAAATTGTTAATGATTTTTTTTGCCTCAAACTCTTTGTATTATTATCAACAGATGATTTGCTTTGAACAATCTAGTTTTGTATCTTTCTACTTTTCACATAATCACATCTCAAGCATTCTGAGGGAGACAGGCTTCTGGTACTATTAACAATTTAGGACACTATTTGGAATCGGGAAATAAATAAGCAAGGCTTCTGAGCATCCCATTTGGCTTTCATAAGATTTTTTTTACCCAAATTATGATCATCCTGGGCCTTCCTTTATTCAGACACTTTTGCTCTATCTGTGCTTATTAAAGGGCATATATTATCTGGTAATAACTAAAGAAAATTAGAAATAGCTTACTTGAGGGAAGATTGAGGAAAGAAGGATTTGCTAGATATATATAAATGACATCAGAAATGATAGCTGATAAGATGAAATTTTATAAAAATATAAAACTGAAAAATTTGTAACTGCATTAGTATAGATGAATATAATCTCTGGGGCACCTTCTGTGAGTCAGGTGCTTTTCCACCAGCTAAGTTAATTCAACAATTTAGGCATCAGTGTTCCTACTTTACAAATGAGCAAATTCAAGCTGAGACTGTCAAGTCTCAGAACCACCACAGCTAGGAAGCGGCAGTACCAGAATTTTTCCCTGATCTGTCTGACTGCCAAAGCCATGATGTCATTTTGTTTTACCATGGTAGCTTCAACGTGTGGCAATGGATGTCCATGAGCTTTGAGTTTTCCAAGAAAAAAATTAAATCAAGTTCTGTGGCTTCTATTTAAGGAAGCAAAAAGGCAATGTGTCCGGAGAGAATTCCATTGAAATTTAAAAAACATATTTTTTGGTGTTAGGAAATGAATGCTTAAACTGAACAACTAGCAACCAGTAATGTGGAACACCTAACTCCACAATGAGGTGAGAACAAGTATTTTGACATAATCCTGACATCACACAGTTTCAGAAAACTTCACTCTTTGATCAGATTTTCTTCGAATTAAAAAAAAAAGTTCCTCATGAGATATATGTATTCATTCCTTCTTTCATTCATTCATTCACTCACTTCATTTAACAAACACTGAGTGACTATTATGCACACAGAAGCACTGTCATGGCTCCCAAGATTTTTACCAGATCAAGAAAACAACAAAAGAGAAATACGAAAAGCTTAATTTCAGTATAATTAGGGTAAGTGCTTCAATGTCACTTCTCTTTCTTCACCTCATTCTACACATTGCCATCAGAGTTACTTTTTTCTAGAATCCTCATCTGATGGTGTCACTTCCTGGCTTCAAACCTTTAACTGCCATTACTTGTTCAGAACCTGTTGCCACCTCCGTTCCCTGTCTCCTCTGGCACTGCACTGTCCCTCCGCCCCCAGAGTAGGTAAGTGGTGTGGTAAGATGGAACTGATTTTTCAGAAGTGGTTGGTGGAGGCTTTGCAGAGAAGTTGAGTGTAAGTGGGGCTTGAAGAATGAGTGGGAATTTGGCAGACAGCTATGATTAGGGCCCAGGGTGAGTGGACAGAGGGCATCACAGCAGAGACAACTATGTATCTGAAGGCTTGAGAGGGCACGGCCTGGTTGCAAACTGCAAATGAACTAGTGTTTTTAGAGTTCAGCATGCTCTAGAATGGAGCAGAGCAGGCTCAGAGCATGGGATGGCTGCCTGTGGTGATGGGCCTGTACGTTTGGGGTTCCATTTTCCTGTGCAGGTCTGTGGGGAGTCACTGGAGATGTGGCAGTCACCCAGGTGGATGTGGTTGCATAGGTGACGAATGAACTCAGAAGGGCTAATTGGGAGACACTGGTACAGTAGGAGGCAGAGACAAAGGCCTGTCTAAGATGGGTGCAAGGGTGGTCACTTGTTGCTAGAACTCCTGGGGCTGAATCATAAGGATATGTCTTAGTTTGCTCCTTAAGACCTTATTACAACGTTTTCTGATGCTGACTGTCTGCTTGGATCTCCTACGGTCTGATTTTATCCTGTGTACAGTCTTCTGCCTTGTTCTCTCAGGTCCAGGTACCCTGGCCTCCTTGCTGTTCTTCGGAGCAATAAGAAAATGCCCCCTTAGGGAATGTGTGCTTTCTGCTCCTGCTGCCTGAAGACGCTCACTCCCTGTGAATGTGCCTTCGAGTCTTTCCACACAGACCCTGTGTCCAATCACACTCCTGTGGACACTCTCACTTTTGACTCTGCTGTATTTTCCTTCTTGTTACTGATCTCCACCCTGCATTACTTGTGTGTGTTTCCCCTGCCTTATTTCCCTTGCTCAGAGGAAAGCTCCATGAGATTAAGTACTTTGTTTTGTTCTTTATTGTAGCTTAGTACATAGTAGATGCTCCACAAACATGTATTTAATCGTTAAATATGTGAATGAATATCACAAGTCACCCAGAATTCTTCCATCTGAATTGTTCCCCTATCATAAGGACTGATGGGCAGCCTGTCAGCCAATGTTTCCCAAAGTTTATCACCTCAGAACACAGAAAACATGGTAATTCTTCATGGTATCAAGGTACATTGGAAGGGATTTGAAGCAGTCTATATGGTGCTTGATGAAAAAGGAAATCATTACATTTTCTTTTTTTATTTAATTCTGGTAAGAAAAAGAAAATCATGGACTGGGGAAAATATTAAGTATTGAATTTTCATGAAGTTCAAAATAAAAATCTTTTATTTCTACAAAATTTTATAGCCATTGTGACCTCATGACACAGCCGTAACCTACTTGCCACATACCAGTGAGTGTTGGCCCTCCGTTGCCATTTTCCATGCTGTCTGAATGTGGGGGTTGGCCTGGGGAAGACTGGCTGGCAGCTTCATGTCCAGAGCCCCATCCCATACCCTCCTCCTCTACCCATGAGCAGGCCCTATCCATCAGGGCAATTAGCAGGACTGTGGCTATGATAATAAGGATGCCGAATGTGAATTGCCTGCCTTCACCAGCATGATAAAATAGGAAGTAAGTAATGCCTGTGAAAGTTCAGCTTGTTGGAGGCCTCCTTGCTTAACCACAGCTGAGCAGCACCATCTGCTTGGGAACAGCCAATTTGTTGTTTGTTTTACACTGAGTTTATTAAAGTTACCCAAGGGAGAGTAGGAGGAGCCTTATTTGGAAACTTGTTTCCTTGAAAACCCAAATGACTTAGTGGGAAGAATACTAGAAAAGGCCTCCCAAGACCCAGGTTGTAGTACCACCCATGGACTGAGCTGTACCATCTACACACTGCTGGTTCCTCTGAGTTCTGGTTGACCTCACATGCAAAACAGGAAAACACAGTGCTTTTCCTGCTTATGTCTCAGAGCTGTTGTGTGAATCACATGAAATCATGTAATAGCAAATTATAAGTGCATCATGGAACTTAGTATGTTATTTTTAAAAAGTATTGTTAATATTGGCTTTAAGTTATATAAGGGTTTTCCAATCTGCAGAGGTTGCTTAGTGAAAATGAGAGTCCAGCCATAGACTGTTTCATTTGGGGGTTGCCAGGGTCATTCCTGTGTATGTCAGAGTGCACATGGAGAGTTGGTCCCTAGAGCACTGGTCCAGAATTCCTTATCCGGAAGCTTCAGAAGCCACTACATCTCTTATCCATTAAAAATGAAAGACTCAGGAGTAAGATACATGTTCCTGTTTTAAATCTGACAACTTGTTAAGTTATATATTCCTAAAATGAACTCATCGGCATTAAGACTTCTCTACAAGTGTTGAGATGAGGAAATAGTTATACATAAATGAACAGAATCTTTTTAAAAGGTTACCAGTTTTTTATTCAAACTATTTGCAAGTGGTTCTCTTTTCTCCCAAGGATTTAACTGTATAATCTGAATTATTTATTTTCTGACTAAAAATTCAAACAAGTGGAACCTTATTTTGTTAGTTTCTCTCCTTAAACATAGCTATTTTCCAAAGGTGATTTAATTTAAACACTGAAAAGATCTCATTTCAGTTCTCAATGATGAGATATGGTATCCTAGTAATAAACACCAGACAAGCCTTTGCTGTAATTCTTGGAAATCTTTTAAAAAAATATTACGGAGCATCAGTGGTATTAAAAACATACTATCTTTTCCAAGCATTGTATTGCTAATTAGTGTTTTCATCATTTTAATAATACTGTTGTTAAGTTGTTTGATTACTATTTTTCTAATGTTTCTTAAAAGTCTCTGTGCTTCCTAGACATTTTTTTCCTTTTTATCTCAATGAAATCTTTCTTGTAACTACTGCACAAGTATTGAGAGAAAAAGTATTTTTTAAAAATTATCTTATATTGCTCATTTTTTAAAAAAAATGCAAATATTTTCAATTCAGTGTTTTGAATCTCAGGTGAAGAGTGTAAGAGAGACTGTAGAAAACATTGCTTATGGAGAAATTTCCTATTTTGGTTCCACAGATTGAAAATCAGATTTTTCCTAGGATTTTACACCATATGGAAATTGACATCCCCTGAAATTTGGAGACACTAAAATAGAAAGTAAGGCCAGATTTATTTTCACTTTTAGTAATCTGGCTCTACTACCTTGAATAAACTAATCTTTAGAGTATTATTTTTTCTCATTCTAAGAGTTAAATAAACTCATGATACAAAATATGGAAAATTTAAAAATGTGTAAATAAATAAAATATAAGAGTTATTCCACAACCCAGATATAACTGTTGATGTTTTAATATGTTTTTTCTATATATTTTAATGCTATTCAAATCTGTATATTTTTAAAAAATCAGGCTTTGATTCGTTTATACTCTTTCATTTTGCTTTGGATTTTACCATTACATTATAAGCATTTATAGAAAGAATAAACTGAATAGTAGTCATTAAATATTCAATAGTACATTTAAAAAGCTGTATATTAGTATATTATTCTTTATATAGGCATGACATAATTAATTTTACTACTTTATTATCATTAAGTGGGGACAATATTTTTACTATTATTAATAGCCCTTGAATGAATATTCCCATAAACAAATTATTTTTATTTATAATTGTTTTTCTTTGAACCATCAAAGAATTTTTGTATTCATCCTGTGATTCTGGATTAATTTTTCTATATAAAAGATATTAAATTTGATTGAGGCAAATTTTTACTTATTAGTTAGAATGTTAGAAATACTAGTTTCATTTAGTTAGAAACATTAATTAGAATACTTTTCAAAATGTTCTTAGCTATTTTTCCTTCAATAACTATTTATGGAGTCCCTCCTCTGGGCCTCAGCTAGGCAAGAGAGATATATTCTCCAGCCTCCCTAGACACGCAGTATACGTCTACAGAAGGTCTTATATTTCTTCTTAATTAAACTCTAAAGTCACTTTGGCAAATTAAAAAATGTAGTGATTTTAATTGTAATAATACTAAACTCATGTAATAGAGAATACTGACATTCTTACAAAATTTAGCCTTCTATATCTGGGACACAAAAGATCTATTTATATATTCTTGTATGATTGTCAGTGAAAATATGTAGCATTCTTCATCTGTTCCTAAGTATTATTTTCTTAAATTACAGTTTTTCCTGGGGAGAATTTCATGTTTTTATTGTACTTTTAGAAACATGTCTTTTCCTATTCTGCCTCTGTAGATATGGAAAAACATTATTTATTTTTGTATATTTAGTTTGTATTTGGCCATTTTCCAGAACTCTTTTTTTTTTCAGTTTTTCTAAGAGACAGACAGCTTCTAAGTGCATCTTTGGCACTACCAACTTTATGAAGCTGAGCAAGCTTTGCAGGTCTCAGTCCGTTTCTCCATGTGTGAGAAGGACCATCAACCCCCCTTTGGTGTCGTAAAGCTCTAATGAGCTCCATGTGAAAGGATTTAGCGCAATGCCTGGAATGTGTAAGCATTCAATAAATGGTAGATTATTACCATTTTCTTACATTCTTTAAATCACTTCCTTATTTTAATTTAACCTAATATCTCCCACTATAATTAATTTTTTTGCTTTATAAACTTAGATACTGTATTATTCAGAGCATAAAGTTTTACTGTTGATATTATTGTGGTTATTATTATTATGACTAAATGGTAGATTTTACCTATTTAATTCTTTTTTGTTCCATTAAAGTTTTTTATTCTAATTCTTCTATGTCTAATATCATAATTGGGAATGGCACTTTGCTTTTATTGTAATTGTGTAATATTGAAGGATGTCCTTTTCTTTCTGAGCTTTCTTTGCTCTTTTGTGTTAGCTCTCTTTCTATTATTTACCCCACCTCATATATTTTGTTTGCTTTTATAAATAGTTCTACATATTAATTTGTATCATAATTGATATATTTGAGTTTATCTCACACTTGTTTGAAATATTTTGTGCTCTCTGTTTCTTTTTCTCTGTTACTTGGTAGATTTTTTCTTCCTTTCTTTCCATTCTTTCCTCTTTTTTCCTTCCATCTTGTTACATTTGACCCTGTTATTTATAAGGTATACATTTGACTTTAATCCTAGTAACTACCTTTACATTAAAATAAAACTTCTTCAGCCTATACTTCTTTAATCATCAACATGAAGGATAAAGCTGCTTTTGATTAACCACTAGGTAAGATGAGGAAATTGCCTCCTTTTACTACTTTCTTTTTCTTAAATCACTTCCAGTTTGTGTTAATTAGAAGTGTTAGACCTGGATAGTAAATATTAAATAATGATTTTTTAAACACTGTGCTTCTTCTCTCACAAGAACCATTTTAATTCATCTTAATACATTTTAAAATTTTTAGATTAAATATTATCTTTATCACCATTTATTTCAAATTTACATTTTAAAACATTTCAATATTTTTTCAACTCAAATATACCTTGGAGTAATTTTTTAAAGGCTTATGGATTATATACTTTCTGAGCTGTTAGTATTTGACATACCTTTTTATTGCCTTTATACATTTATCCAAATTGTTTTTATATAGAGAATTCTTGGGTCACATACCGTAACTCACACAATCATACAGGCATTATTTCATTCTCATCTCGTATTTAATGAAGCCAGCAGAAGTGTAAGACCAGCTTGATTTTTTTTTTACTTTGTAAGTAACCTATATATTTTTCAGACACAAACAGGATATTATTATATTTTTATATCCCACCCTCTTTTCTTCTCTAGCCTTTACCTTGTTTCTTTTCTAGCCTTTGTCTTGCTTTATGTGGTATTCTTTTCATCCACCCTCTAGAATGTACCTTGTATTGGTTTCTATGTCAGTGACCAAACTTTTTCCACAGTAATCTATGCTTTCTTCATTAATGCAGATTCATTTATAATAACACAAATCTATCTTTTCTTTTTTTAAATTGCATTTTATTGATTATGCTATTACAGTTGTCTGAATTTTCCCCTTATGCCCCCTCCACTCTCTCAGATAATTCCCACACCATTGTTCATGTTCATGGGTCATGTGTGTCAGTTCTTTGGCTACTCTATTTCCTATATTATATTTTACATCCCCATGGCTATTCTGTAACTACTTACTTGTACTTCTTAATCCTCTCACCTCTTCACCCATTTCCCCATGCCCCATCATTAAAACCCTTTTTGTATCCATGATTCTATCTCCGTTTTTCTTGTTTACTTAGTTTGATTTTTAGAGTCAATTATTGATAGATATGTATTCATTGTCATTTTACTGTTCATATTTTTAATCTTCTTTTTCTTAAATAAGTCCCTTTAACATTTTGTGTAATAAGGGCTTGGTGATGATGAATTCCTTTGTTGTTGTTTTTTTTTCTTATCTGGGAAGTTCTTCATCTGCCCTTTGATTCTAAATGATACCTTGCTGGGCAGAGCAATCCTGACTGTAGGTCCCTGCTTTTCATCACTTTGAATATTTCTTACTAATCTCTTCTAGCCTGCAAAGTTTCTCTTAAGAAATAAGTTGACTATCTTATGGGCATTCCCTTGTAGGTAACTAACAGCTTTTCTCTTGCTGCTTTCAAAATTCTCTCTTTTTCTTTAACCTTTGGCATTTTAATTTGGATGTGTCTTGGAGTGGGCCTCTTTGCATTTATCTTGCTTGGGATGCTCTGTGCTTCCTGGACTTGCTTGTCTATTTCCTTGACCAAATTAGGGACCTTTTCTTTCATTATTTTTTCAAATAGGTTTCCAATTTCTTGCTCTTTCCCTTCTCCTTCTGGCATCCCAATGATGAAAATGTTGTACCTCTTGAAGTTGTCCCAGAGGCTGCTTTCACTATCATCATTTTTTGCATTATTTTCTCTTCTTGTTCTGATTGGTTATTTTTTGCTTTCTTATATTATAAATCATTTATTTGATTCTCATCTTCATATACTCTACTGTTTCCCTGTAAATTGTTCTTTATTTCAATTAGTGTATCCTTCATTTCTGACAGGATTTTTTTAATGATGTTGAGGTCCTCACTAAGTTCCTTGAGCATCCTATAACCAGTGCTTTGAACTCTGCATCTGATAGATTGCTTATCTCCATTTTGTTTAGTTCTCTTTCTGGACTTTTGATGTTTTTTTTTTTTTTTTTCATTTGGGCCATGTTTATTTGTCTCCTCATTTTGGTAGCCTCCCTGTGTTTGTTTCTATGTATTAGGTAGAGCTGCTATGACTCCCTATTTTGGTAGTGTGGCCTAATATAGTAGGTATACTGTAGGGTCCAATGGCACAGCCTCCCCTATCACCTGATCTGGGTACTCAAAGTGCACCCTCCATGTGGGTTGAGTACACCCTGCTCTTGTAGTTGAACCTTGATTTCTATAGGCAGGTCAATGGGAGAGATTAACCAGGCCAGTCAGCTACAAGGACAGGCTGTTACTACTGACCACCAACCTCTGCCTCTGGAGGATCAGCTGTACAGGGACAGGGTGGTGGTGCTCCAGTGTGGTCTCTAGCTGTCCACTGGGTTTACAGAACTTGAGGTTTCCCAGGTGGTATAGACTAAGATCAGCCCAGACCTGTGTTTTGCCTGGGGCCACCCTGCCTAGGCAACAAAGCAATTTAAGATGGCTGCTACTTATGCTGAGCTTAGAGATTCCCAGAAGAAGCTAAGCTGTGAATCTAGGCTGATTGCTGCTACTTCTGGGCCTGGGGATCACTGAGGCTGGCTGTTGCTTGTTTGAGAGGATTTAGGAAGTTGTGGAGCATGAGCCAAGACCAGCCATTCATATGGAAGAGTAGCTTGGATGGGCCCATATGTTGGGTGGGACAGAGACTCTGGGGATCTCCATGGCGGAACAAGCAGTGTGTTAGCTAGGTTTATGGAGTCTCAGATATGGCACCAGCCTGCTGGCTCTGTGACTCTGTGGGTGGAAGGTTCAGAAAAGGTACAATGACCTCTGTCCACTTTTCTGTCTGGGAGAAAGCTGTTCTTTAACTTTTGCCTTGATGTCAGACACTTCAGTTTTTCCGTGTATGCTGCTGGTGCCTTTCAAGCTGCTACCCCTGTTTGGAGCTCAGTGGGAGTGAGTCTGATTAAGTTAGTACGTGGGTTCTTTAAGAGGAAGTGCTTAGAACTACTGAAATTTCTTCTACCAACTCAATCCTTGCTGGTTTTTACATCCAGAAATTATGGGGACTTATCTTCCTGGTACTGAAACCCTGGGCTGGGGGACCTGGTGTGGGACTGGGACATCTTGCCCCCAGGTACCCCTCCTGAATTTTTATCTACCCCATGTGGATGTGGGACCAACCCATTCCACGTCTCTGCCCCTCCTACCAGTCTGGATGGATGTGGTTTCTTTAATTTTATAGTTTTCAGACTTCCATTCAACTCAATTTTTGATGTTTCTGAGTGATGGTTATTCTTTATTTTAGTTGTTATTTTGATGTGGTTATGCAAGGAGGTGAGCTATGTTTACCCATGTTGCCATCTTGACCAGAAATTTATCTTTTCTTAATTCATTCAATTCCTTTATCACCTATCCATGCATCTCAACAAACTCTATTTTCAAGCCATTCTGATAATTTTATCATTATTCTTGCTTCTAATGGCAAGTTTTCTTAAATTTTATTGAGAAGACTAGAGAGATGCTTTTCCCCCTCTTTAATTAATGAAAATGCCTTTATTTTGTGCTTTTCCTTTGCTTTTTGTGTGCTGTTGTCCCCTGATTTTGTGTTGGGAATCTTTTACTAAACTCTTTTTGCTTAGGTGACTTATCCAAGAATGAGCTGTGATCTATTCAGACCAGGTTCTGTGAACGTACTATGCTGGACCATTGAATTCTCCTTGAAACACCTATTTTCTTTGTCACTAGAATTCCTCTCAAATCTTAAGATGATGCCCAAATGTTCAGTATCAAGCAATATGTCATGTGACATTCTTTTGAAGTGGGAAAGAATATTCTGTTCTGTTTTGGTCATCTCAATTTGAATTATTTTAAACTTCTCTCATATTTTCTCATTATGGAAGTAATATACAAAATCTATACCGTGCAAACTGCATCTCTTCCAGGGTTCTCCTCGATTCAGACACTTTTATCTGAGATTCAATATGTCACTACCTGTTCCATCCTTTCATGTGATGCCTTAATAAAATCATAGCCTATGAAAGAACATAGCACAAGAGGGGCAGGCAGGGGTTAAGAATGGGGTGGCACAGTAAAGACAGATTAGCTGTGATTGTCTCATAAAGCAGCTTCTACTCAGTTCCTGGTTCTATCATCAGTAGGACCAGCATGTTGCTGGAAAGAGGTACACAGTGGAAGTGACTGGAAACCCCCAACTTTTCCTCTCTAACCTTTCTGCCTTGTATCAGAGCTCCATCCATTCTTTGATCACAAGAAAGTTCTCCTGGCATGTGTCAGAGTGTTTGTTAATATATCTGGTTTCTATTGCTATCACAACTTATCTTTTTTCCCCTGTGATTCAAGGGTGTGAAGAGAAGGGTAACTCAGATGCCCTTAAATCTAACTTAACTTAACCCAGAAGCATGAATAGCATGATCCATAACGAGAAGTACCCCACAGGCAGAAGGTACAACAGGGAACAGCAGGTATACCTTCTGTAGAAAGAAGTTAATGGAGGACCAGAACCAAGGCTTCTCTGAGGATATAAGGGTGGTGGCCTCAGCATCATCCATGTGAGAATATTGGATATGATTATTGTGTTTGTATTAGAGAATCTAGAGGACTAATACATAATGAATAAGAGGATTGTATAAAGGGGAATTGTCAGGAAGATTTAAGAAGCTGAGAATCTGGGAGTTTGGGTCAGCTGATGATGTTTAGAAAATCTTCATAATTCTGTTTATTACCTGCTTATTCCCTAAATTAAATAATCTGTTCATTGAGGTCTTAACTGTGTGTTAAGAGTAAAATTCCAGGAAAACTGTCATTAGACTCTCAAGTTTTAAGCATCCCAAGGGGGCCATTTTTAAAGATGTCTCTCATTCATGCATGCAGACTTTGAAATCACATTCCTGTCCCTGTTCGGATGAGAGCAGCTGCTCCCACAACTGCAGGAGACCTTCCTACTTAGATGGAGGTCTGTCACTGACATTTTACAGCAGACCAAATGTTGTGTTGGTTGTTACTTTCAGAAGGAATTAAATATTGCCTGCTGTTGGTCTCCTTTTCAAAGCATAATTGGGACTCCTACTCTGAGAGTCTCTTTGTCCTTATTCCCTGGACTCTTTGCTTGGTAAAAATGTGAAGGCATGTCAGTGTCTTCCAACCCTGAGCAGCCACACAAATGGTGGGAAACGTGAAGCCACATCCAGAACCAGGAGAAAGATTTGGGGAATAGCCTGTAAATAAGGGTTGGTGATCAGAACCAAAGAGCCAAGGGCTACATCATTCTCAGTTTATTTGTCTTGCTCACACAGGTGGCTTCCTGGACCTCAGAAGCTGAGGTAAGGTTGCAGGGTACTAGGGGCTAGAAGGACTGCTTAGAACTCCATAAGAGAGCTGAACCCAGAAAGCAGGATAGGTGGCCCAAGAGACTGACGAAAAAAAATCTGGACAAGATAGGCAGTCTCAGGCTGTGCGAGACCATTAAAGTCTATGGGACATAAGACTTATGGATGAATCACTTTGAAAGTCCCGTATTTGGCAGAAACACTTTGCTTTGCTGTCAATAACCATATGATTAAAATAAGGTCTTTGTTCAGCAAGAGAGCTGCTGGAACACTTTATTGTTCCAAATGCCCTCCCATTTATTCTGAATTAGCTTGTTCACACTTTAATGGATAAAAATTCCCATTTTAGGTTTTTATATATGATTATGCATTGCAGTTAAAGCCTCTTTTTTGGAAAGATTTTACAATGTGATTTTATTTGTTTGCTAGTAAAATTTATTATGGTAATACTGTTACCATCCTCATCTAATCTTCAGACTTCTCTTTTAAAAAACTCAATCTGCCATTATGTTAGCTCCTCATACTGAGGTGGGGGTTTCACAGTGTATCCACTCTGATTGGCTTTGTCTTTAATATTTTATTTTAAGGGCAGTGAAGTCAGTTTTTACAGACGCAAATCATTTAGCCATATTAAGATTTGAAAAGATTATAAAGAGTTTATTTGCAGCCATTATGCAAGAATGGAAGAAGGGGCAACACCCTACACTCTCATTTAAACATGTCAATTCTTCAAAGTAGTTTTGAGGAAAAGCTTCTTCTGGGTATTTTGAAACAATAGTATTGGGTGAATAACTTGCATCTGGTTTATTTCCTCTTGAGCTCTTCTTTCATAGTCACTCTTAACATGAATATGCATTTCTGAAACAATAATCATTATTTGTAGGGAATATACCAAGAACTAAATACCTCTTGAATAGGTTTAATAAATATAAAAGAAATACTCCTTTTATGTAGAATTTATATATACTTATAGATTTCTCTGAGTTTTATTTATTTTACAGTTTAAAGTATTTCTGTTAATTCCAGAAATAAGCATATAGTCCATTTCCCTTTTTAATCAGTAAGACCTCGTATTGAAACCTACTTAGTTGTTCATTTGTCTATGGATGTATCTTTATTCACATACGAATGTGGATTTATTTGTTTTAACATTCATTGCAAGGCAGTTTAAACCTGAGGTGTCATTTAACTTTATGTGAGTCAAATGTTTTTCACAGAATGCAATCACTCCTAAGAAACCCTGCCTCATAATGATATAAAGATGATCTAGCAAAAATGTTTTTATTACTATTGGTTCTATGGTCAATGACTTTGTAGGACAACTCAAATTAATTTAAATTTTTAATTTTTAGACTTATTTTTTGAAATATTTAATCAATCTGATTATGTTATAGAATGGTCCTTAAAAAAAGAGAAGGAATAGTAATTTAACTAATGTTCAATCTCTGGACACAGTATCTTCTTACTTTACATCCAAGAAAAGTCCTCTTTAAGTTCTTAATAGATGCTGAATTTTTATGTTCATGTTGTTGATATCAACACAGCAAGTATTTTAAACTCAAGGTTGTATGATTGCGATTGAAGATACAGTTAATATGAAAGGTGCTATTAAAATAAATCTGAGTCTATATATGACTGTACATACACATATATATCCACAAATCAGCAGTCCAAATTCATGTTCCTCTAACAATATTTGTAAATGTTACTCCAAATACATATTTGGTAGATTCATTATTGAATCTTTATATAAAATTCATCTTCTGTAAACTGTTCAGAATCTTTAGAATTCTTCAACATGTCTTAATAATTGTATTTGGGTAATGTTTTACACTTATAGGAGTTTTTAAAAGGCAGGTGCAATGTGACATATCAGAAGAAGCAAATTAAACTCTTGTAAAGCACAGCTGGAATGCTAAAAATGTGGATTTGTAATTTAAATATGTGACACCATCACACTGTAAAATCAGTTCATAATTAGAAAACATCTGTTTTTTCCAATATGATGCCTAATAGTATATTTAAATAATTTAGAATGCATTAAGAAAAAAAGTCACAGAACAATAAAGCCATTCACGGACATTTCTTTCCTTTTGTTTTAATGCCCTATAGGAGATCTTGAAGTAACCTATCATTTTGAAGCTACTTTTTAGATAGAGAATAATTATCAATGATGAAACGCATATGCTAAACACATGTGCTGTTGTGACCTTATTGTGTTAGTCAAATAAATAAATAAATAAAACCAGGTTGTGTGGGTTGTGGTGTTAAGAAGGATTTACACACTGTTATTTTTCTCTCCCCCCTACTTGTTTCTTGTTTGTTTTAATCAAAAGACATTGAAACAAATACAAGTTGATTGTTTTAACAGGAAATTTATGTGAATGTATTGCAAATACAGGGGAGCTGTTGAGTTGTACGAATTCTGGAAATATACTTGAACCAAGTGAAATATTGAGTTAAAACTTATCAGGATCAATTCAAGTTTAGCTAATAAAGTTTGAACAAAACCACAATTTCTCAAATGAAGTTAACATGGTAGATTAGCCATACATCTGTCATCAGTGTTCGCATAGGAAGGTATTTATATATGTGCGATGAAAACTCGAATGGGTATTTTTATTTTAACTGAAGTGTGCACGCTGAATAGTCTCTTGGTTTATTGGCAGTAAATTGTGTAACTTTTTTTTTTAAACAACAGTCCAAGTATTTGTTTCTGATATGGACAAACCAAATGTGTCTTGGGAGGTTCTGTTTTTGGTATTACCAGCCTGGGTCTGAAAAGGTTTGCAAATCCAAAAAAAAAAAAGCCTTTGCAGCAGCTAAGAAACTGAATAAAAGCAGTCAGTAGTAACACAGGTCAAGAGTACTTCTTAAACTCAGTCACCAAGCTGTGGTGAGTAAATTAAATGCTGCAAGGCCTGCCTGACAATGAACTTTGCTGGAAGGGAGGAGGTGTATTATAATGCAGACTCACCTTTCTATTTCAAATGCAGTTTTACCACTTTAATTCTTAGGTGGGGGGTGGGGGTGAAGACTCACATTTTTTTACTGGGTTAGAGTACACAAAGTTAATCTGCTACCATTTATATTCCTCTACTTGGAATCGCCTTTTATCCACCTTTGCTGCTGTAGCCCCCACTCACCATTCATCAGTTTATGCATTGTGCGCCAGGGCAAATAATGACAGAATATCTAGCTAAAGAAGGGGTACTTAATCAGCAATCAAGATTCAATTTGTTTTAATTTTAGCAGGTGTTTGTGAGGTACATTGATGGGAGAGATAATATGTGCTGCTTTCATTAGCTCTCTTGTTTTTGTGCTTGAACATTTAAGAGCCAGATGTTCGGAGGTGAGCTGATCAGAATATTAAGTCTCCAGAGGTTGGTTTCCATAGTGTTTTACATTCCTTTCTTTATCTCCCTCGATTCACCCTGAGCTCTGAGGTGCAAGTGCTTGCAATGACAGACTCTATCTCAGTGTCCTGTGCAACTAAGGCTTTAAATTAGTGGCTAATTCTCAGTATAAAATACTTTAGTTTAATAATCTGTCATTAATTCTTGGACTCTAGGTCAGCCTCCATTCTCATTCAGAACTCTTTCTGTTGATAATCTATTTTAGAAATTATTCAGCTGGTATTTCATCAGGATATTTTCTTGAAGCAGAAACATGGGAATCTCACATGCTACAAAGGTAATGACCCCATCATTTTGTTAAATCAATATCCAAACTTGATCAGTGCTCTGTCATCAGCCAGTCAAAACATGGCAGTGATGACAGCATGGTGGCACGAACAATAATAGCAGGGACGTTCAAAACTGGTAGCTCTGCTGAGTTTGAAAGTTATTTACCTCTAGAGAGGAAGTGTGAATAGTCTTACATGAAATTATTTTACAATGTTATATAAGATTACTGTGCTACAGTTTGCAATAAACCATTAATAGGACTTGGAGAAGATCTAATCAGTAGTTAGGCTTTGTTTTACAATTTTAACTCAATTGTAACTGAATTCAGCTTTTATTTAATAGCTTTTGTAGTTACATTTTGATGAGCTGCACATCTTTTTTCCCCCTCTTCTTTTGGCTGTCTTATGTTAGCGACATGAATTCTCTTTCTGCTGAAAAACAAACCCACCAATAAAGGGTTAATTGAGTTGGCATTGGCAAGAGTGTGTTTTCTCCCCCTGTTACTTGTTCCCTGTTTACTTTGATGTTCAAGGATTGCACTGTTTTACAAGCATATTTTCTTAATTGTGTCACCTTGTACTATAAGTATGTCAGAGGGGAAACATTTGCAAGTGATTAGATATGAACCTATGTGTCACCAAATGTATGAGGTACATACCCTTATAGGATATAATTGTGATCTTTTAATATGTGGCCATTGACCCAGACTTGTTATTATCTATTATAGTTTATAATAATGTATCTCTTTATGATTAAATGATGATGCCCGGCAGAACACTATGATTAGCATTTCAGTTATTTATAGATTATGTCAGAGCAGTAATAAACATAAAATGCTGTTAATGTGTGGCTAATGAAATCTGGACATGAACAAGTTTATGAATTGATATAATTCATTTGAGTGTTCTAACTGAGCTGCTGGTTCTCGTCGTAATTCAGAAGCTTAGCAGGGTTCACCGATTAGGTGGTAGACTAATTTGCTACAAAAAGTCAATGGGTTCTCATCGTCTTGGGCCATCATACCCAGCATGGCTGATTGCATAAGGACTATACAAAGTAATTTTCATAAATATATTATTAAGCTTAGTATGTTTGTAAGGATAGGACAGAATCAGTTGTTATACAACATGTGTAGAACAAAAAAAAGTCACAGTGTTAATTAGATATCCAAAAAGATATATACAGCAAAATCATGAAAGGTTGGAGAATTATTTGATTATTAAGGGAGGAACAAACTGGGGTCATTCAGGAGCCAAGTGCTGATGGAGGCTGCAAGACGAGGGTGCCTTTTTCCTCCCTTGAGATGCTCTTCAAGTGCACATTAAATTCCCTTTGACCAGCAATTTCTGGGAATTGCAAGTTTCATTTCTTGGGCTGTTAGTACAAGCTTCATGTCTATAGCTCAATCCAAGTATCCCAGAAAAGGTATCAGTTTGTGCTATGTTCTAATGATGTTAATATTTTTGTTAAGACTCTATTTGGAGGCCAAATGTGACACCATGATTTCTTCTCAGGAAACATAATCTGAAGGTGTCTCCTGGATTCTTAGAGATCAATCTTTAAGGCTAGACAGAGACCACTCACCCTTAACTCATGAAAAACAGATTCTGAACTCTAAGGCAGCAGTGGTTTGCTCCTTGACAGAGCACATATACATAGAACACCACTAGACAGACATAGCTGATATATTTTAAAACTAAATCAGCCCTGGCTGGTGTGGCTCAGTGTATTGAGCACCAACCTGCACACTAAAGGGTCGCTGGTTCAATTCCCAGTCAGGGCACATGCCTGGGTTGCAGACCCAGGTCCCCAGTAGGAGATGTGTGAGAGGCAACCACACATTGATGTTTCTCTCCCTCTCTTTCTCCCTCCCTTCCCCTCTCTCTAAAAACAAATAAAATATTTTTAAACAAAGAACTGTGTTCTTTTAAAAAATCAGTTTTGAGTGTCATAATGTAAAGAGAAGCAATACATCGATATTCCAGCTAAAGTCTGAATGTAAAATATCCGGTTTCTTCACTGTTCCAGACTATCTCATTTAGTCACCACCTCCATAATACCAAGTCTCAGTTTTACTAATTCAGCAAGTTTTTGTAGAAGGCAGAGTAGGACAAAGGATAAAAGGATCAGGGTGGCAGGTTTGGGGTAATAACAGTAATAACTACCACTGCCTACGGCAGCAGCCTTCCACCAGTAACGATCAGCACTCTCTGGCCGTGAGGTAAGTTGTCTCTGATCATGTAGGCTGTACCTGGGGATACTCAAGTAGAGCCTGGATGATTAGATGAATGATAGAAGTCCAGACTTGATCAGCATTTTCCAAGGTATGCTCCATTGAATATCAGTACCTTGAGATGCTACATTAAAAAAAAAGTATTCAAGTTAGCATGAGAAAAATGATCTGGGCTACCATGTACCCCCTACTCCAATAATTCACCTAAAATTAATATAATTATTTAACCCATGCAAAAGGCAAGATATTATTAAGGAATATAGTAGTTGTTCAATAAATGTTTTTGTGGAATGACTATATCAATTCATTAGAATTTCCTGGAAAGTTTTTTATTTCTGGGATTGCAGAAGTTTTAGTGCAAGCCACAGCTTTTGCATATCAATACAGTTGATCTTGTTACTTGTCCTGCAGCTGTGGCATAAGGGTAAAATAATTTTTTTAAAGAGGAGCTAGGAACACATTCAGGAGAATGGGAACTTTTTCTTCTTGTTAAACAGTTTTTTTCCCTAGTGACATTTGTCCTCAAAGTGTACAATTTCCCCCCAGATTTCTTGGGGCAGGGTGCATAGGCCCTCTGAGAGAGCTCTGAGTGGAGAGTGGAGAATGGAAGTCTCTTTGGGCTGGAGGGGTGAGACAGTAGGAAGAGGTCAGTGTGTCCTGAGAGTGGGGGCAGGTTATGAAGACCCAGACAAGGGGTGACGAAGCTGGTGCTGGCTGGGAGTCCACAGCCCGCAGCCTGGCTCTGACCTCTTCTTTCATGTTATGTCTTCTCCCTAAAGTCCACTTACTACTCTTCTTTGCTCTTAGCTTTTCTTCTCCTCTTCTCATCTGAGAAAATATCTTGTTTTCCTTTAAGAGCAAGCACAAAACTAATGTCACAGCCTCTGTGAAATTTTCCTAGGCTTGTTTCCTATCCTATAACATTGCATGGCTACCTGGATTACTTACTTAGTCATGTTGTATTGGACATATGATAATCTGTCTATAAATATTGCTTGAGTTTATCAAGAACAGGGTCTTCTCTATTCTGCTTTATATGAGGGAATTGAGTACCCTGTCTTCTGAACTTTAAGGCCCAGTGCCTCACCTGGAAGCATGGAAACCTGAGAGGAACTGGGGCTCACTCAGAATTGAGGTTCCACCTGTAGTCAGTTATAGATGGAAGATCTTACTGATTTCTTTAAAAAGAGATGGTCAGTTGAGCAATACAACCAGGAAGGATATATATATATATATCTCCTGTATGTGTGTGTGTATATACATACATACATGCATACATACATACATATACAGTTGACCCTTGAACAATGTGGATTTGAACTGCTTAGGGCAATTGTTTTAATATATAGTGGATTTTTTCAATATATAGTCAACTGTTTATATCCCCAGGCTTTATATCCATGGATTCAATCAACAGCAGATGGAAAACAGTATTTTTGATCAGCAGTTGGGGATCCACTGGTGGAAAGCACTGACTACATGCTTGTTCTGTGCCATTTTATGTAAAGGAATTGAGCATCTACTGAGTTTGGTATCAGTGAAGTGTCTTTAAAACAATCCACCTTGGATACTGAGGGACCACTGACATTTTGGAGGAATCAAAAATTACGCATGGGTTTTTGAGTGTGTGTGTGTGTGTGTATATATGTTTATATATTATTTTATGTTTACAGGCAAGCATATCTTTGCAGATTGCTTCATAAAACTATACAAGATTTTCCCATAGCGTTTTGCTATGCTAAATTCATAGATCCAGGTTGGTAAATTCCCTATTGCCATACTATAAAATTCTACAGGGTCTTAAAGTGTTAATGGAGGTTCTTAAGCTATTTACAATGTTTCCAGGAGCTTAACTGAAATTGTAAGTTTATCTGTGATAAGGCTTCCTACACTGACTTAAATGACAAATTTCTTGCTTTTGATTTAAATGAAATCAGGGTAATGTGGTACTCCCAACTTGCTCGGGAGTCCTACATGATGTCCTACACTGAAGACAGAAATACCTATACATATATGTTTGATGAATGTCTTCCTACTTGACTCAGTTGAGACTAGTAGTTGTTCAAATTACTGGAAAAGGTCATAAGATCAAGAGTCATGAAAAAATATCTATGCGTAGAAATCATTTAATTTTTAACTTAAAACTTTGAATGTTTTAAGTTAAGCATTCAATGATTGAGATTCCATATCATCTTTTTTGCATAAAGTATGCAGTGATACAGCCTTTATAATTTTCCATTTAAAATTTTTTCAGATAGAATAAAAAGTTACAAGTGCTTCTGAAGAAATCTGAAAGCAGAATCCTTCAGTTTTACTAAAAACAACTTTTCGAATCTGTAGTGCCTTCTCCCAAAATTAATACTGCAGTCTTTGTGTGTGGTGGTGGTGGTGTGGGGGGGTTGGGGGTTCACCTTCATTTTCCCAAAGCATTGCATGTGTTTTCAGAGATTCAGCAGTTCTTTATTTTGCCCTTATGTCTCATTGGTTCATGCACCATTGAAAGAGGTTTTACAGATGAACATGTACACATACAAACATGTATTTGATTTACAAAATATTTCATATTGATCATGATTTAATACAACCTATTTAGTTGATAGAATCTGGAAACAAGCAAACAAACAAACAAAGAAAAACAAACCAGGAGTCAATAAGGTCTTCTTTGGCAAAACGAATGTTATAGTAATTATTTTTTAATGACTCCTTTGATTCCAGAGCTTTAGGTTAAAGAAGCACATTCTTAGGTTGTTTAAGTGGAAATGGCTGACTAACTGGTTATGATTTAGACATCTGGGTGAAGATAAACTTTGCAATGACATTCAAATTTCTGGTTAGGGAGACACTCTTAATGCAGTTAATGTTATAGGAAAGGTCTTTCTTTAACTGGGATAGGCAGGAATCCAGGTCTCACAAAATTGTGTTTCAGTGTTTGCTCTCTTACAGTAACATTTTGCATTTTCAGAATTAAATGTTTCCAACTTTTTTATCACGATCTTCATAAAATTCTCCTTTTTTCCTCATAATATCTGTTAGAAGTGACTGAAGTTCTTTCCTAAAGGTCTTTATTGGAGCCCTTTCCTGTACTTCACAATCTGGTCATGAAAATATTGTAATTCTGTTCACTTTGTCGGAGGAATATCCATTTACCATAAACAGGGCCAAACGCAGGTCTCAGTGGGCTATGAGTCTCCTTACCTGTTCTTCAACTACAAACCTACCCAGGAAGCTGGGATGCAACACATAAGGTGATGTTACTTACCAACTATTCATGTTTTCTCTGCATTTCTTAGCCTTGGGGCTACGAAAGCACCTTTGTTTGCAGCTCACCTTCATTTGGCCTTTTCTTCCATGCTCAGAAATTCTGGGGGCCCCTTAAACCCAGAGACAGCAAACATTTGGAGGCTCTTTGGGATGTGAAGGTTATGTGTAGACTGATTCAAATCCCTGTATAACAGAAAAAATGCTCAGCCTATGGCATACAAACTGTCTAAATATACTCCATGCTAATAATCTCTAGAGCTCCACTGTGTTCCTTCGTCCTGTGTGCAAGACTCTGCTGATCTAACCTTATCTTCCTCTCTTTGGATGACACACTCTGTAAAACAAAGGACTTGGTATAAATGATGTCCAGGAGCTTTGCTGTGCCAGTCAGGCAGATCATCTGCCTCCTGAACCCATCTTTCTTCTTCCTTTTCCCATATAATGCAGAGTGTTTCTTCTTCCTTTTCCCATACAGTGAAGCATGTTCAAACATCGAGGTTAGACAGATCTGGATTTGAATCCAAGATATACCATTTAATGGAGGTTTCTCTCTGGGAAACTTATCATTAAATCTCTCTAAATCTCTCCCAGTCCCATATCCCTCAACAATTAAATTAGTATAATCATGTTGACTTAGTACAACTTGGCCCATGATAGGTTCTCAATGAATGGTAACTTCCTTCACCTTTTAGTTTCTGTCCATCTGCACATGTATCATATTTCAAAGCCTAGCATTACCTCCATCTCCTCCTTGAAGCCTTCTCTGATGAATTAAACCCACATTCTATTATTTCTTCTCAAATTGCTTTTCCACATATTTTCCTGTGCTCCACAAATAACCCTTCATTATACTTGGCTGACATCCATAATCCGATCTCATTTAGTCCTTCTTCTTTGTCTTGATTGTCCAACTGGTATGCAGGTTGAGGGTAAGGAGGGGTTTTTCCCCTGCATTTCCCATAGAGCTGGGAACACAACAGACAGCCAGGACATACTTCTTTTAATTGTCAGCTCATTTATCTTTGCTATAAACCAGCATGAGAAAAGGAGGGGTGACTCAATTTAAGCATTGCTTAATTCACTTTTGAAAGACACTGTGTGTGGAGACATAGGGAAACCCCCAAATGAGGAAAAAGTTATGAAACACAAAAAAAATGAGTGCAAAATGACTAGTATAACAAGGAATAGAAACACAAGACATTCAAAAGATGGGAAAAAATACATCTGGCTTGGAAAATTAGAAAGGATGAATGACATGGTTTCCATTAAAGTGGGCACTGTCTATTATATTTTATCCGTCTCTAGTCCAACCACTTCATCATCAAATGCAACTAAAAAGCTACACCACATTCATCTGGAAATGGAGGGGAGGGCCTCCGCCTTGCGTGCCTTAGCAGGGCATTCCTGCTGCTCCACATGGAATCCAGGTACTTATTCTAATGGGCCCTAAGGCCATGGGCTTCCCCTCTCCCAGCATATTTCTTTAAAAGTAAATCTCATAATGCAAGGATATTTGTATATAAATTTGGAAGTACATGTGTTATAATTTTTAAAAAGCTAACAGATGTGTAGAGTGGAAAAGTAAAGAGTACATTTATAAAAAAATCATCTGTGATCATTCCAGTGCCTGTGCAGAGGCATTTAACATTCTTCCCTCCACAGTCTCTGGCCCAATACATGACTCTGTGAGCATTTGCTCCCTTATCTCCCACATCAGCCTCTGTTCAGTTACCTTTCAGTATCATTCACACTACACACATTCTTGTGCCTTGGAACATAAATCTTTTTCCTGTCTCAACAAAAAAAGTGCTTGGTGTAATCATACACCACCAGCTCCAGCCATGTTTTGCTGATCCTTTTCTCTCTTTCTCCCTTTTTAAAAAATATTTAAACTTCTAAGGATTAAATTACTTTTTTCCATATTGGTCCCACAAATAATTTTTGCCTCCCCTTTGAAGATAAACCACAACTTTCTTCCTTTTCTTTATTGAGTTAAGAGGGGGGAAAAGATTTGAAAAGATTTGTAATTAAACTTATTACTTGCTTCAATAAAGTAGTCTATCATGAATCACTCTTTAACACATTTGACATCTGTAATAAAACTTCGTTTTTACATATCCCTTTATGTCAGCCCAGATCTTTTAATATTCTTAGTGAAGGAACCAAAATAACCATAGACTCTTTGTCAGTACAATTAGCATAAATACCCTGAATGATTTGAAAACATCTACACTTGAAACTTCACTGTGGTCTACTTTGACTTACCGTTTCCAGCTTTCCTTTCAGGGGGAAAAATAAGGCAGGATGTTACCCTTTTCTTGAGCCTAATGTGAAATTCTGTTTCTGCATATCTAAATATATATATCTGACTCTACCCCTTAGAAAACTTACCCACATCTTTATCTCCTTGCCCATTCACTGGCTTCCCCACACTGGAAAGTTAAAAAGAATTATGAGTGCAAGCCAAGAGAATGCTGGGCTGCGGAAGTGTATGATTTGAAGATGTTGACGATAAGCACAGAGAATTACAACCACCCTATTTAACTAGAATGTCATGTGCTTTCCTCACCACCCACAAAATCCCACTGGCAATTTAGAGGAATATAGTATTGTGTTTGGGTCTGCATCTTACTGCTGCGATACATTGTAATAGAGCAAGTGAGTGCAATGTAGGAGGCAATTTAATTTTTAAAAATATTTAGCTCATGTGCTTTGGGAAAAAATCAACTCGCTTGAGAAATACTATAAAATTCCTGTAGTCCCACTATCTAAGACAAAAGAGGATTAACCCATGGTTGGGATAACAAGAATTATTAAGAGATTACTTAAACGAAAAAAGAGGTGAGATAACTTTAACATACTTAGGACTCTTGTACTATGGGCGGCCTTTACAGAAATAAATATGTGCTACTTTACATAATAGTTATTATATAGAATACAGTACCCAAAGTAGAGGAAAAATAAATTTAAAATAGAGTTAACTATATTCATCAATTTGAAGTTGATGCCATTGAGGACCACTACTCCATTCTATAAAAATATCTCCCTGCCCTCTTGCCTCCAGTTTTATTGTGAGAAAGAAGGTACTGAACTACATTGACAGTGGTTAAGTCTTAGTTCATTTTTCTTTTATTTCAGTTAGTTATTAAAAGATTTGCTGGTAATTCTTGCCCCATTTATTTGATCTTTATGGAATATTCCTTAGAGTAAAACTAGGTGTTTAATTCTTAATAAGAGTCTTTGAATTCATAAACAAAACACTCTAAAGGTCTATCTAAAATTAGGGTGGCCTTGAACTCTGTAATGGCTGTAGGATATCAACACAGGAGCCTAGAACAACGTCAGCCAGGTGCCGTTTAGAGTTTGAGTTCTGCAGTGAGCATGAATGACACTCATGTTTTCTTCTTGCTTCCAAGTATAATGGACATAGTCAGCAACTATGCACCAATCACACTGCTAGATCCATTGGGGCAGAGAAAATGGTTGTAAAACACAATTTCTCCCCACACGAGTGCCCAACTGTTTGGAGAGAAGACTCAGAGCATAAGTGGGTAATGATCATGCCATAGATGATACATCTGAACAAAATTAGGGTGGAGGGATGGAGAACATTCTGGTGTAAAGTGGTCACAAAGATATTCTGGAGGAGAGAGAATGTGGATGGGTAGGAGGATGAGCAGGGAGGAAACCTCTGGAGGCAGGGATGAGGGGAGCAGGGCTGTGAATAACATAAGGAAAAGCATGTAGCCATGATTATCATGGAAATGGGAATGGTGAAAACACCCTGGACTGAAAGTCAGAAGTAGGTAGTATTTAATGTTTCCAAAATTCTTCTTCTTTATAAAATGGAATAATTATACCTATTTACAGAGGATTCATGGTGCCTTGTAAGTTCTAAATCCCAGTTTTATTGCCGTGCTCATCATTGTTACACGTGTGACTGTGTATGTCACGGGCAGCGTTGGAGAGAAGCAGAAGAGCCATAAGAAGGCCAACGCTAGTGCAAAGAGGTTAGACTTGCTTTAGGAGCTAGAGCTAGCCACAGGAAGAATTATGCAATTCAGTTACATTTTAAAAATAGTAATAGAGGGTCAGTGGTGAAGAAGACAGATATAGGTTCAGTCCCTCCCTGGGAAGATCTTATTATCTTTTCTCCATAACCTGTCCTTGTGCCAAATCTACAGAATCTTCATCATGACCCCAGTATTATCACTTTCAAAATTCCAGAGGCAAGCAACAATGGGTTTACAGCTGTGAGTATATGAACAGTATATTCTTGTATTATTTATTAATTCTTATATTATTTGTATTGTTTGTAAACTTACCTTTGCCCACCCCTGTATTGTCTTAATTATGGCCTCTTGAAGATGTAGTCACATTGGGGAAAAAAATGACTAAATGTCAAATAAAGATGCCTGTTGCTGGGAAAAAGTTGCTAAGCATTTTAATCCTGCAACAGGATTAAAGTAGTATTTGAGGAATATTAGTTTGTTGTGGATGTGAAGAGCAGGCTGTTGAGAAGTGTGGCCAACGCACTTAATGCTTCTGAATATCTGAGTGCCCCTCCGTGTATCACAGCAGGCCTTTCCCCGCTGGCGATGCCGCATTACTGGTGCGGGCCGTGGACTATGAACTGTCTTGTTTCATTTCCGGACAGTGTGCTTAGCAGTCAGGGAATAAATCCCCCATCTCTCTTTTCCCAGTGGAGGCAAGCCTTGAGACAGCAGAGCCCAGGATAGAAATAGCTTAGATCTCTGAGTTACTTCATTTTGGGAGCTGCTTTGGAGAGGTGCTTGGAACTGCAGCAGACTGTCTGAGAGTAAAGTAAACTCTTTTGGCTAAAGCCACTGAGTCCTCTCCTGGCCCTTTCAGTGACAATATCACCTGCTAAGTGGCAGCAATATTATTCTAGGGGTGAGATGATACAGGCTAAGAGTGGGGAAATGCCCTGAATGGTCTTCTTACCGTTTCCAGTCATGTAGTGTCATTTCATTGAACCTCTCATCCATTAATAAAAGACCACAGGTTGAAAACCAGTAAAATGCACTTGTTAATTTTTTCAAGACTATATACCAAACAAACAAATAAATAAACAAAAACAATCAAAGCAAACACACTGAGGACTAAGTCCCAAGGATTATTTGGTGCATACCATGCTGTTCACTGAGGGGGACATAAATGTTGGATAGTATCTGCACCGGGGTCTTCCACTGCAGTTTCCTCATATCCAGGTTCTGTTACAATGACCAAACCAGCCAGAAATGGCTCTGACATCTACTGCCAGGCTGTGTGGGCTTTGTTTACTGTATGGGCAGTTTCTCTTCACTTATTCCCAGTAGCCACGTTCCTGTTGACACCTGGATGCCATACACGCAAGAGCTAGTGAGCTTTAGCCTCTGGAGCTGAACACAGTTTATCAGGAAACAATTTCAGCAATTTACTCTCATCTGGTCATGTTACTTGTATCTTGTTATCTCTCAAGGGCTCTGTAATTAAAGCAGGTATGTGTCCTCTTAAATTAGAGATGTAGCAACTGTAGACATTGTAGTGAGTTCTAACAGGAGACCCTAATGACCCCCTAGGTTCAGTAATTATGATGAAGCTGGTGGGAGTGTTTGCCCAGGGAGAGTGTCAAAATGGGCAAGTATATCCCGAAGTGATAAGCTCAGAGGCTATATCCTAACTGAACCAGGAAAGGTTTTAAACAAAATCACAAAGACGTGCCCTCTCTCCCTCCCTTTTTTCTTTCAGCTTCTCCTCCTTCTCTTCTTCCTTCTCCTTTCTCTCTCTTTCAGCCTCTCAGGATCTCTTTTCCCCTTTCTCCCCCTCCCCCTTTTTTCCTCTGTATAAATAGAACAAAGCAGAATTTTAATTTTGATATTTTTCCAATATTCAATGCCACAAGACAGACAGATCTTCTTATTTTAATTGCTAATATTCAAATAATGAAGTGTCCCAAAATTATTGTTAATGGCTATTTTGGGGGCTACTTTTTAATTTCTTAACTGGGTAAAGAATATGTTCCACAACTCTTGAAGATTGTGGAAGATAAAGACAACTGAGGAGGAAGAAAAACTTGTTGAGGCGAATGAGAAGGGAAGAAGGAAAATGTGGCAAACAGGACCCGAAAAGGGAGCCAGGGCCAGTGAGTAGGGTGTTTGTCTTCAGGCAAATGACGGAGGGGATAATAAAGAACTTCCTGTGAATGCAGTGGGTTTTGCAAAGGTAATTCCCCATATATAACATGTGGTGTTAAAATTAATTACTATGCTCAGTTCTCTTATAATTTACTTTCTTTGGAAAAAAATTAAGATTTGTCCTGACTGGTGTGGCTCAGTGGGTGAGGTGTCATTCCTCAAACCTAAAGATTGCTGGTTCAATTCCCAGTCAGGGTTCTGGGCCAGGTCTGGGTTCCGGGCCAGGTCCCTGCTTGAGGGGTGAGAGAAGCAACTGATCCATATTTCTGTTGCACATCAATGTTTCTCCCCCTCTTTTTCTCCCTCCCTTGCCCTCTCTCTAAAAATAATGGATAAAATCTTTTAAAATTTTTTTAGAGGAGGTTTAAACTAATAACAACATTGAGAGGAAGGCACAGCAGTTTCCTCTGCACCTCCTGCCTTCACATGTGCAATAGCCTCACCCATGATCAACAACCTCCCATCAGAGTGGCACATTGGTTACAACGGATAAACTTTCATTGATATATTATAACCCAAAGTTCATAGCTTACATTATAGTTCAGTCTTGGTGTTGCACGTTCTATGAGTTTAAACAAATATATAGTGACACAGATCCAACCTTACCATATCATCCAGGGTATCTTCACTGTCCTAAAAATCCTCTATGCTTTTCCTACTCATTACTACCACTCCACCTCACCCAAACCTCAGCAACCACTGATCATTTTTCTGTCTCAATACTATTGCCTTTTACAGAAAGTTATATAGCTGAAATCATAGAGTATATAGCCTTTTCAGATTGGCTTCTTTCTCTTGGTGATATGCATTTAAGGTTCCTTCATGTCTTTCATGGCTTGACAGCTTATAGTTACTTTTTAAGAGGAATATGACACAATCTCAAGTTATTCTAGAGCAAGACATATGTAGTAGATGGCATCAGTGTCCCAACTGCATTCCATAGATCCCTCAGCCCCAGTGAGCAATCCCTGTGCGTTCTGATCCACCTCAAGCTTCTCTCAGCTTCTTTACTTCAGGGCTTTCACCAGCCTTAGCCGGGGTAGCCTTGGTTAGGTGTAGACTTAATGAAAGGGGACTCCGAGCTCTTAGGGTTGGGGCAACTCTCAACAGTGGGCTGGATAAGAGGGTAATGTTCCAGCTTTCTAATTCTGCAGAGATATGTTTCTGAGGTTCATTTCCTTTTGGTTCCTGAGGGACACCGCAGTTGAAATAAGCCTGTGGTGTACACAGTGGTAACCAGGTCAGAACTAACTCTCACTTGCTTTCCCTCCTTCCCTGACTCACTGTTCCTGCCTTCAGTCCATACACATAACCTCAGTTAACTATGCCCTTGTTTCAGATTTTGCTTTTGTAGGAATCCAACTTAAGATGACACCATTTCCACCATAAAATGCTTTCCAGACTCAACTCTTCTGTTCATTTGGTTTAATTTTTCAACTGTTTTTGGAGTAAGGTAGATTGAAATATATTTACACACAGCTCCCAAAAGGATGGATGATAGAATTATGGCACAAATCCGCCCCACCCTGCAATTTTCTGTTGTTGGTCAGACTAGATACTTCTAGTGCTTTCAAAGGTATTATCAGAAGTGCTAATTGGTTAGTACACAACCCCGATTATTACAGCATCACAGGGGGAAAATGCTAAAAGTAATGCATTATTTTTATTTCCTTTCCCTTAGCCCTCATAACTATTGAGAACCGTTTAACCTCTAAGTTATTAAGGATTTTTTTTTTCTTTAGCGATGACAATGCCTGATGATTTCTGTGTCCTCAGGGCAAGGGCAATTCTTGCTGTGCAGCCTGAACCAAACAGATAAATATAATTATTATTTCTGTATATTTGATGATGAAAGGGTTTCAGGCTCCACAGACTGATCTTTCTGTCGCCAACTGCATATACTGCCGAAATTTTGATTAAAGGCTCACTGAAGTAGTTTATCAGTATTTGTTTGGTTTCAGGAAGTAAAATATGTGAGCTCAATATGAATGACAGACTACATCCAACGAGAGCATTTGTTTCATCAGCCTGGGAAACTCAGAATCCTTGCTGCAGATAATGTATGAGCAAGATATTTTTCCTTCCCAGATTTGCATAGAGCTCAATAGTCCCCTGATTCCAGACACATTATGTTCTGTGGTAGCTTTCCTTTCCTACATCTTCCTCTTGCAAATGTGAATGTACTAGAATACAGACATCATTTAAAAAATAATTTAAACTCTTCAAATTCCCCTGTCTGGAAAATGTTTATACAATTTGTAACAGAGAAGACCAAAGTGCTGCTGAAGACAGCCAAAATATTTTGCTGACTTTTTGAAGGGATCATTTCTAAGCAGAAGGAAAAAAAATACTGATCTTGATAAAAAGGGAAAGAAAGAGTGAAAAAGCAGGTACTGATTTTTAAGCTTTCATAAAATAATAAGCAAGTATTTTAAGAAATTTCTTTTCAAATACTAAAATGGATAAATAAGGGGATATAGGTTACAAAATGCCCTTTAGTCTCTTGAATCAAAACAAACTAAAGTTAGGGGCACTATAGTTAATCTGATGTTTTCTCTGTATGTCTGAGTAGAAGAGAGGAAATAATTGAGAGAGAGAGAGGAAGACATAGAGAGAACACACACACATGAGAACACACACACACACACACACACACACACAGCTTGGTGGGGGTGGTATAGAAAACAACACAAACAAAATGATCACATGAGCATTTCCAGAACACTCTTGGTGATTGTAGGATGGTGATATTATTTTTAATGTATACTTTTCTACCCTAAAATGGAAAGCATTAATTAATAGAAACAAACTTTTGATAAATGTCAGTTATTTACATTTGTGTATGAAATTTGAGGTATTTATCCTAATCAAGCCTTTTAACATTAAGAATTTTGAGTCTTTTCATCTTATCATTATTCTCATGAACTTGAGCCTCTGTCATTCTGTATGTACATACCATGTGCACAAGTGATTACAAAAACAGAACAAAATAGACATCAAAGAGAGATGCCTTGATTTCTTTTCATGGAGTAAAACCAGAAGAAGCAACAATATTCACCATCTATTGTAACTTCAGTGGTTTTCCAAATTGCCTGCAATATGGTAAGCTCTTTGTTCAGACCTTTTAAAACTGCACAAACAGACAACAACATGCAGAACATTTCCAGTGAAGGCTGACAGGGTCTTTTCAGCTGATGGGACTTGAGATAAAAATAATAATAACAAAAATGACCTGCACAATGTGAATTAGAAAATACCTGTGCCTATCTTTTTGATTTTGGGGATTCTCTACATTTGTAATAGTCTTTATATTTTGAAATGGTGGTTTATATGCCCCCTCTCCCCTTTGTTTCTTCTCTTACTCTCATTTTTTAAAAAAACACTAAAGTCCTTCTATGTGTGGGAAAAGTACAAAGTGAAGTATATGATAGGCACTACAGTAATTTTGAAAATGTGTATTATTTGGCAAAATAGTCTGTAATAATTTGAACCCATTGTGTACATCTGTATTTGGACACTTCTTTGAAAGTGAATTTTTGATCTGATGGACCATAATAACTTCTTCGCCAACAAATCCTCTCAGATATTGAATGATTGGGCCTCCACTGCAGTTATGTTTTATTGGATAAATAATTGTCCATACCAAGACAAAAGTTATGGATGGCCCATGTTAGGTGCTTATAAACCTTTCCACAGTTTCACTGTAAACCATGACCAGAGTATAGAGGCCAATGGGAAGGTCAGAGATTCCCTTTGGATAATTATAATGCTGTGCCCACACTACTTTTGAAGGCCTTTTGTTCTTCATTTTTCTTTAGAATATGACAACAGATCTAAGAGGTCAGTGTTGTGAGTTCATTTAGCCAATGAGAAAGTTGAACTGTATGTAGTGTGTTAAGCGACCCCAGGGGCCTTGGAACTGTTTGAATGTAGAACTTGGCCTTGAAGGTGGATCTCCCTTAGTCTGTTAAGCAACTCCTTCCTTCTCCACAGACTTTTATGGTAGGTGTAGAGCAAAGAGGTTTCATATTCAGCTTGAAGATAAAGGGGACTAATTCGATGTGCAAATGTCAGCAATGTTTAAGTTTGGCCATATTTTGAGATTGGAAGGGAGAAAATCTTTTTCAAAAAACTAATGGGAAGAGAGTGGTAGTGCTAAAAGAAAGGACTAGTCATTTTATCTAAGAACTGAAGTTCTGGGTTTGGAAATGTAGGTGACAAGGGTCTTACTGCAACCTCAGGTATAGAATGAGGTGCCAGTTCAGTAATGTCACTACTAGGAGTGTTTTTCAGCAAATGGCTATGATTGTGTATTAATTGAAATAAGTTTCTTTAAAAACAAAACCAATTTTCAGAACTGAGTTTGCTCTAGGGCCTACATCCAGGATTTTCAAGATGTACTCGATAAGAATACGATCTTATTAGAGTTAATAAGTTAAGAATTTCCCAAGTTGTCTCTAATTAAAGACATAAAAACTTCATCCTGTTTGCCTTTTATTTTGATTATACATTTGTTCTTGCCAATGAGATTACATGCCAAATATTTTCTATGCAATTGGAAGTTTAATATGTATTGATACATTCCTATCTACAGGCCATTCAGTTGGCATTGCTGGGCAGAGTAACAGAAGCAAGAGAGTGTTCTTGCCCTATTGTTTTTATTTTTTAAAGATTTTATTTATTTATTTTTAGAGAGAGGGTAAGAGAGGGAGAAGGGGAGGGAGACTAACATAGATGTGTGGTTGACTCTCACATGCCCCAAACTGGGGGCCTGGCCTGCAACCCAGTCGTGTGGCCTGACTGGGAATTGAACCAGTGACCCTTTGGTTCACGAGTCAGTGCTCAATCCACTGACCCATACCAGCCAGGGCTTTTTTAAAAAAACTGTTTTATGAATTTTCACAAATTTATCAGCTTAAATAAACACCCATTTACTAGCTTCTGTACATCAGAAGTTCAACACAAAGGGATTGGATTCTCTGCTCAGGGTTTCAGTAGTTACCCTAGTGAAATTAAGGTGTCATTTGGGCTATGGTTATGTTTTTGTCTGGAGGTTCTGGGAAATATTCCACTTTAAAGGCTATTCTTGGAAGAATTCATTTCTTTGTGGTTGGAGAGCTGAGGTCCCCATTTTCTTGCTGACTTCCTTGCTCACAGCTTCTAGAAGCAGCCTACATTCCCTGCCATGTGGTCCCCTCTCTCTTCAAACCAGTAATTAGAATTTTTATTCCTCCAATTCTCCTTGTACTTTGATTCTTCAACTCCTTTTCTTTAAAACAATATATTTTATTGATTATGCTATTATAGTAGTCCCATTTTTTCTCCCCTTTGTTCCCCTCCACTTCCCCCCACCAGCATTCCCCCCCTTAGTTCATGTCCATGGGCATACATATGAGTTTTTTGGCTTCTCCACTCCCCATACTATTCTTAACCTCCCCCTGTCTGTTTTGTACCTACAATTTATGTTTCTTATCCACTGTTCCTCTTCTCCCATTCTCCCCTCTCCCCCTTCCTGCTGATAACCCTCCAAGTGGTCTCTATTTTTGTGAATCCATTCCTGTCCTAGTTGTTTGCTTAATTCGTTTTTGGTTTTTTTTTTAGGTTTGGTTGTTGATAGTTGTGTTTGTTGTTACTTTACTGTTCATATTTCTGATCTTATTTTTCTTAGATAAGTCATCATAACATATAATGATGAAATGTTAAAGGGACATTAACTTGCCCTTATCTGGGAAGCACTTTATCTACCCTTCCATTCTAAATTATAGCTTTGCTGGATAGAGTAATCTTGGATGTAGGTACTCGCCTTTCATGACTTTGAATATTTATTTCCAGCCCCTTCTTGCCTGCATTGAGAAATAAGCCGATAGTCTTATGGAAACTCTTTTGTAGATAATTGTCTCCTTTCCTCTTACTGCCTTTAAGATTCTATCTTCATCTTTAATCCTGGGCAATGTAATTATGATGTGCCTTGGTGTGTGCTTCCCTGAGTCCATCTTCTTTGGGACTCTCTGAGCTTCCTGGACTTCCTGGAAGACTTTTTCCTTTGCCAGATTAGGGAAGTTCTCCTTCATTATGTTTTCAAATAAATTTTCTCATTCAATTTCTTGCTCTTGCTCTTCTCCTACTGGCACCCCTGTGATTTGGATGTTGGAATGTTTTAAGTTGTCCTGGAGGTTCCTAAGCCTATCCTCATTTTTTGAATTCTTGTTTCTTCATTCTGTTTTGGTTGAATGTTTATTTCTTCCTTCTGCTCCAAATCATTGATTTGAGTCCCTGTTTCCTTCCCTTCACTGTTGGTTCCCTGTACATTTTCATTTATTTCACCTTGCATATCCTTCACTTTTTCCACTATTTTGCAATCATACTCAACCATTTCTGTGAGCAACCTTATTACCAGTGTTTTGAAGTGTGCATCTGATAGGTTGGCTATCTCTTCATGTATTAGTTGTATTTTTTCTGGAGCTTTGATTTGTTCTTTCATTTGGACCATATTTCTTTGTCTTGGCTTGCCTGTTACGTAGTAAAGGGCACAGCCTTAGGTATTCGCCAGGGCATGGCAACGCATGTTGCTGTATATGGGGAAGGGGTCTGAGAGAGAACAATGCCTCTTGCTCAGCTCTCAGTGGGCTTTCAGTCACTTCCTCCGATACCCACAAGCAAATTGGGCTCTCCTGGTGCTGATTCCCAGGTGGGTGGTTTTGTGTATTTTCTAGGACCCTGTGGGTCTCTCCAATGAACTCTCCTGTGAGGCTTGGAGTTTCTCCCTCCACCTCAGGTGTTTTCAGTCATAGGTTTTGAGGCTTTACTTCCCCCTGCTGGAACCCTGGGTGGCACTGTCTGCCTCCCCAGTTGTTCCCCCCAGTTTATCCACACACAAATATGGGACGGCCTGCTCCACCAGGTGCCACCTTGCCTGATCCAGTCCGAGAGCTGCTGCCTTGTCGTGAGTCCTCTCCACCCCAGCTGCCCATCCCTTCCCCTCTTACTGGTCTGGATGAATGTTTCTTCTTTAACTCCTTGGTTGTTGAATTTCCATATAGTCTATTTTCTGGCAGTTCTGGTTATTTTTGTTTTTGAATTTGTTGTTGTCATTCTTTTGGTTGTACAAAGAGGCAAAATGTATCTACCTACACCTCCATCTTGGCTGGAAGTCCTGATTCTCCAACTCCTTTTCTGATGGAGAACACTTTTTGCTTTTGAAGGGTCCTTGTGATTAGGTCAGGCCCACCCAGATCATCTTTTTATCTTACCGTCCACTGATTTGGGACCTTAATTCAATTTGCAAGATCTTTTCACAGCAGTACTTGATTGATGCTTGATTGAATAACAGAGAAGGTGTGTATCCCAGGGGCCAGGAATCTTGGGGTCCATTTTGTAATTTTGCCTACCCCACCTGCTGTAAGGGAGAGTAAAGTCCTCTAAGATGGATAAAATGAGAATATAAAAAAATAGGATGCAGGAAGAATTATAAAAGCCATGGAAGAGAGATAAACCAGATGTTACAGGGGTTTAAAAGAGGAAGGAACCACTTTTGCTTGGGACAATCTAGAGTGGTTTTATGGAAAGGACCTTTAAGGGTAGGCAGTATTTTTATTTACGGAGATTATCTCCAGGCAGAGTTAACAGTGCAGACAATTCACAGATTGGAACATGAAGCATGTTGGGAAAATGGATAGCAGTACTATATTGATAGAGCATGATATATGAGATCTGTCCAGAAAAAGTCTAACCATTGTTAATACAACAAGAATGGTTTATGCGACATCGACATCAATGTGACCTGGCAGCCAAGGAGAGTGGACTGGAATACACATGTGTGAACAATGATGACTTCACTATACTAGTCAGTGGGGATGGTAGTAACCAGTGAGTGAGCATGTGTCCTATGTGGCCATGGCATTCAAAATGACTGAATGAGTAGAGCAACAAATCTGCATCTAATCTTGCTTTAAGCTTGAACATTTCTTCATGGAAACTATTTGAATGATTTAGAAAACCTCAGCTATGGGCAACTAGTAATTGGCAGCTTCATCACGACAACATGCCTGCTCATGCATCACTCCTGTACAGAGGTTTTTTGGAAAACATCAAATCACCCAGGCGACTCAACCCCTCTATAGCCCAGATTTGGAGCCCTGAAAGTTCTGGCTTTCCCCTTTGATAGGGGAGAGACTTGCAGATGATTGATGAGAATTAGGGAAATATGATGGGGCAGCTGATGGTGATTGGGAGAAGGGTGTGAGGTTCCAAGGTGCCTACTTTGAAAGGGATGGAAGAGTCATTGTCCTGTGTGTTATGTTTCTTATATCTTATATCTTCTTCAATATATGTCTCTATTTTTCATATTACATGGCTGGATACTTTCTTGTACATTTGGCATGAGAAATGAATCTATGAGGTAGCTTCTTTTTGGGAAGGACTTGGAATGCCAGGCAAATGAATTAGCCTCTAAATTAATGGGCCATCATAAAAAGTTATTGAGTATGGGAAAGATGTGATGGGAGATACACTTCAGAAAGATTGATAGTACAATAGGGAAAAGTTGGGATTGGTGTGGGTTGGTGTCCAGTAAAGGTCTTTAGCAATAGCCTAGAGGTAATAAGGATCTAAATTTTATCATGGAAAGTAAGAACAGCAGGAAGAGAGTGGATGAATGTGGTAATAGAGTCTGTGAACTTGAAAAGAGATTGGAAATATGGAGGGAAAGGAATGGGAAATTGACTGCACTTTGAGCCAGTTGTCATAAGCAGAGACAGGGACACCAGAATGATTTGCTTTGGAAAGTAAATGCATTGAGATAGGTTGTGCATGGTACAATTCATATAGGATCATTTTTGAAAGTAATTTTGGACATCAGCAATAGAATGGCCTCAGGAAGGAGGAAGCCAAAGCCATATAGTGGCATGGAACTATTTGGGCTCTAAGACTGCCATGAACAGGCCAAATATGGAATTAAAATGAATCCTGTCATGGCAGCGGAAGTATACTGAACTCCTTATAGTAGAGATGCTTGGGATCTCAGACAATCATTTTAAAGGGTTTAGTGACCATATGTAAGGGTTAAATAAAAGGGGTTAATAAGAATTAGTTAGGATACAGGGGATCTAGCCACCTCTTGGAAAACTGGTGCACTACAAAAACTATGCACATAAGTTGTTCAGGCATGTAGATGACGTGAGTTAGGGGAGGCTTAAGTCTGGCAACCCTCAATTCCCAAGGTCTCACAGTAGACACATTGGAAATAGAACAAAGGTCAATTCTGTGGGCTAGGCTGTGTTGATGCAGTGATATAAATTAGCTGTCTTGGAAAGGAAGAACACAGCCTATGAGGTGAAGATACTACTATCATATTTATAATCAAAAGGGATAGACAAGCTAAGGCCATTATTTAATACACTGACTTTCAGAGGGCAGTCAATGAACACTTTCTGGGAGGCAGGTAGGGTGGCGCATCTGTCCCTTAGAAAAGTAATGATTCTATGTTCCATAGAATTTGGGGGAGGTCAGGAATTAAATTTTAGATATATAAAAAAGAGTGCTGAGGAAATGGTTATGCACTGTTCTTCACTGAAGTTTTAGTAGAGAAAATGGAGATGTGTTCATGAAACGGCAGGTTTGCTGGATTGCTTGCTTATTTTAAAGAATGCAATGACCCCAGTGCCTGCTGGTAGGTCCAGAAAGGATCCACTAGAAGCACCAAAGTTGAAGATTAAAGAGCCATCAGATGGTGTGAGGCCCTGGTGGAGAGAAGTAAAGTAATGAGATAGGGAGTAGTAATTAAGTTAGTGGGACCCTCCTTCCCAGTGGAAGGAAAGGCTTAGGTACTTCATAAAATATGTAGAACATATCACCCTTGATCAGTGATGTTGTCCATCTAAAAATAGTTAATGTCTCCTTCACAAACCTTTTTTTAGAAAATACTTACCTGGCAGGTTTGTTCTTATTCTGTCGTAACTGTGCTTCATATTAGGATGTAGGTTTCCAAACTTTTTGTTTTCTACTGACCAGCCCTTGTTTTCAGGAGGTTGGACTATAAGGGTAGAAAAGGCCTTAAAATTCCTACTTACACTTTCTTGATTACCCGACAGAGTGGAGTAAGACAACAAGCCCTGACGTCAAGCCAGGGAGATCAGAATTCCAAATGGTCAGTGTCAGCGGTGTCAAGGTGGGGGGGAGAAGTGCCAGCGGGATGGCCAAGTGGCCGGTGAGCTGCCCAGGGAGATGCAGAGCTGGAGAAGGGGGCTAGTCAGGGAGAAGTGGATGAATCTGGAGTGAAGTACTGGGAGCAAAGCCCAGGCATGCCTGAAATTTGAATTCTTTTAAGACAGTCAAGCAAATGCAGGACTTTATTCATCAGTGAAGATTTTTCTTTTTCTCTCCTAGCATGATATGTTCCTACCTAGTTGCAGAAAGTCTTAAAGTGGCAGGCTTTTTGAACATTCTCCAAGGCCTTTCATGCTCCAGTCTCTTCCCCTTTCTTGAGGGGCATCTTTGCTGTTCAACCAAAAATACCCCTTTTACCTCAATTTTTTCACACAGCTTCCATTTTTGTTTGAAATAGTTTTCTGGTACCATCTTCCAAAAAACTCCCTTTAGGTCATAAGTTTCTGAAATTCCACCTCGTTCAGGCAAGTTCATGGGTGAAATTATGAAACTTCCTTCAACTTCCTCCTGCAATTTAAACAAAAGATCATGACCTCCCTTCTACCCTGCATCCTCCAACAAGCATTTCACCTTTTGTTGTACAGGATGTTAAAGAGCCTTTGTGAATATAACTTTTAAAAAACATATTTTGATTCTACCCTGTCCTCATCAAAGGGTAATTTTAAATTCTAGGTACTCGGAACACATTTAAATCTCTTGATTTCAAATGAACCCAGCACACTGTAATATTTTATTCATTTTATTTAACATATAATTCCTGAGTGCTCACTACCTTTCCAGGGTGGTGGTGATGGTGGTGGTGGTGATGATGGTGGCGGTGATGGGAGTGTGTGCGTGTGTAGGGGATAGAGATCTGGATAGAGGAAATAATGTTCCTGAAAGCCAAGGTGTGTCTGGAGGAATTGCAGTAGGTCCAGCTATGTCTGATGAAAAGGAGCAATGAGGTTGAGGCCTTTGGAGTGTATTCCAAAGGCAGTGGGGAATCTGCATTAAAATGACTGTGAGCTCTGTTAAAACAGGGTCTGAATTTTTTCCACTAATGTTCCACAGTCTCTAACACTTGGGAACTAATCAGTAAAACTTCTTGCTGATCAAAATTATGTTTAGTCCATGTGGAATGAATGTAATACAGGGGTGATATCATGGCTGCACTGTCTCAGGGAGAGTCTGGAATTAGAGGAACTGACAGGCCACAACATGCATTCAGATAACAGATGGTAGAGATCATAGGATTATAGGTAACATTTTTTGTTTGTCTTCAAATTTCTGATTATTTTTGTGGGGTTTTTAAAATGAACATGAATTACATGTATCATTCAAAAAACCTCATAGAACTTATTATGAAAGGAAATTGAAAAGACTGACTAACAGGACTTTGGAGTGCTGATAAAAAGAAGAGGACAGAGTGGAGAGACATTTAAAAAATACTGGACTTGGTGAAGACAGTACCTCCTGCCATGGTGTGTATATATTTCATGTACCTTAGATTTATTGGGCTGGGTTTTGATTGCTGAGTTCTTCTGAGGTCAGAAGGTAATCCCTGGCCTCTGTGAGTGTAGTGGGCTGTGGTGGTTTCCCTAACAGACATCTGGGAAATTGAGATCCTCACATAGGGAAATGAACTTCATAGGAGGGACCTCAACCAGGCTAGAAGGAGACTGGTCTCTCTCTGTTTGCATCTTCCAGGCCAACTTTTTGTGGGAGGCGACAGTGCTGGAGCTTTTGGTATACTCTTAAGGGACCAGGAAAGACCACCTACTACTGATAGCAATTTGGGAACTAAGCAAACACCATCCACCCCTAGAGGGCTACACACTAAAATGACTGAGTTGTATTTCATCCATTAGACAATCTAGTTGCTTGTTATTCTCTGTTTCTATTTCCTTTCTATTATCCTTGCTTAATGGAGTCTTGTTTTCACTTTGTCTGAGTTAGGCTTTGGGGAATTGAAGAAAAAGTTGTGTTTCCATGTTAGGCTAAAACATACAATGGGAGCCCCTCTGCAAAGCCTTGGTAACAGTGGTTAGTGTAAGTTCTCCAGGGGAAGGTGAACCTCAGGGTATGGGTGGGAGAATTGTGAGTTCTAGACATCCCTACCTAGTGGCAATTCTCTTTGTTGCTGTGAACAATTGTGATCTGATCTTTTTAAAGCCCTCTGCATATAACTGGGTGTTTAAGTCTGAGAGTAAAATGAGGGAGAAGATTTGAGGATGACTCGATGTTCCTGTTTGCCAGGTTAGATGACAGTGCCATGGACCAAGAATGAGGGACTCCTGAAGGACAGGTTTATGGGGAATGATTGTGCTTGACTTTGGACATGTGAGGGTGAGGTGTCTCAGGTCTGTCCAGGTATAGTTATGCAGGAGGCAGCTAGATCTGAGCTTAGTGTGAAAAAAGACAAAGAGTCCAGAGCTAGAACTCATGAAGGCATTTCCAAATAAGGGTTGTTGATATTGGTTACGTTACCTCATGGCATTGTCATAGGAACAAAATCAATCACCACAAGGCTATGGACTGATTCTGGAAGTAGAGTGGAAAAATGCATGTAAAAATACCATGATATAGGTCACCAGTATTGAAAATAATAGCCATTTGCTCTGTGTATTCTGCTGTTACCTCCACCTTCTTGAAATGTAATATTACTCTTTCTGTTCTTAGAAGCACTTTTAATTATGTTATTGTCAGACCTAAAACAAAGATTTATTTGGAGAACTTTTTTGTCCCTTAGTGAGGAATTTTTAGGTTTTTTTCCTGGGGTAGTTGCATTGAAAATATAATAATTAAAACTTAAATACAGTGTGCTCTTGATCTGACTAATGTCTGGTTCAATCTTTTAGAAAATGATTGTTCCTTAAAGTCTAGTAAGTTTTGGTTTTATTCAGATAGGACTGAGAAAACTATTCACATTTGTGGTGGGAGGAAGGAAATAATTTCCTTTTTAACACCACAAAATCTCTGAATATTGCTAATACTATAAGGCTTTTTTTCCACTCAGTTTATCTGGAGAAAGCTGATTTGCATATGTTTGAATCTATTTGCATGTGCAATTCAAGTGACTCCCAACTCCCAGTCTATAAGATGAAGCAAATTAACTCTTTGTTTTAGTCTGCTGTGATTCTCATCCAACACTATGTGGTAGATGTGGATATTTTAAGCACCTTTTAAACTGCAGAAGAATTTAGGGAATGTGTAGGTGGGGATTCAGGGTACCATCTTGGCCTCTGGGCTAAGCATAAGAAGCCATCAAAGGTCTGGGAGAGTGTCAGAATGGGTAAATGTGTCCCCACGTGTAGACTCACAGGGCACTCCCTAAATAAACAAGGGAGACCCAGGTGAAGGTTTTCAGAGAACTCCTTCTGTAATCAGTGACTTAGAGCTACCAGAGGCAATGCTTATCCTGGGTTCCCTGCGCTGCCATCGTTGCTCCCCTCATGTTACACCCCTGCCTTTCTTTCAAGGGCCCTAAGGCATATCTTAATTTTATGTAAATCCATATTGTAAAAGGATTGTATATGTTCACAAGATATATTTTGGAAAAGAAAAAAATTTCCCCAAACCTCTCTCCCTGTGTGTGTGTGTGTGTGTGTGTGTGTGTGTGTGTGTGTTTTACAGCTTTCAGAAAATAAAATATTAGAGGAGACTTTAGTTTCTTTGGAAAATCAGTAAATATAGATTTTTCCCCTCAGGGTGAACAGCTGATGCTTGGGCTCTGGGGACCAGACTCTAAGACTGCATTGCCTGGCACTGTAGCCACTCACCACACGGGGCCATTGGGCCCATGAAATGGGGCTGTGTTAAGCTATGCTGTCAACATGAGATGCACAACTGCTTTGAAGGCTTCCCATGAGAAAAAGAATGTAAAATTTCTCACTAATAATGGAGAAATTGATTAGATATTGAAATGATAATATCTTAAATACTAGCTTAAGTAAAATATATTATTGAAACTACTTTTCTGATTCTTTTTACTGTGTTTTAAATGTGGCCACTGGAAAGTTTCAGATGACATACATGACTCATATTTATGCCTCACACAACATTTCTACTGGGTGGTGCTGCTCTGAGAGATATGTTTTGCTCTTAATCCTAAAAGGAAACCTAGAGTGAAAGCTAAGAGTATTAGGACTTTGGGAAGGATTACTACCCATTGCTGATGCTGTAGGTTATTACTATTTATAATTTGAATATCAAATGTTTAAAAATCACTTAATGTGGGTCTTTTATAATCATTTTAAAGGTAAGGTTGGCCTTGCCTTTCTTTCTGTCTTGCCTGTGTTTCTGCTATGATTCAATGCAGAGATCAGAGAAAGCAGGCATGCTCAAGTTCAGGCCCCGGTCTGTGGATTTTAGCTGAAACAAGATTTTTCCTGAAGACTAGTAAAAACTAACTAGGTTTTGTCATTTACTCACTTGGAATTTCGTCTCCTTGAAATTTTGCTGCACTATTTAACCCACTTTTAGTTGGCAAGTACCTACTGCCATGTTAGGTTACACTTTTTTTTTTGTTTGTTTGTTTAAATTAGCTCTTAAATAATGTAGCACAGCAGATACAGGAGAACAGGGTGGGGGAAGAAAAAGTTTTCCCTTTTTTTTAATACAAGACTGATTTTATTATATTACCAGGGAAATAGATTGCTCTGGCAGTCTCAATAAATCACACATGAAGTCATCTTTTTTTTCCCCTAAATTAAATTTTTATTTAAATAAAAGTGTTATGTTTGTATTTGAGCTGACAGCTAAATCTGATAATTAGAGTGCATGAAGTTGGCTTTGATTGGCATTGTAATTGGATTGTCATTGGGCTGAGAACCTATTATCTTTGGATCATGCCCCATGAAATCTGTTGAAGAAACTTTGCTGCCAGTCATTCGAGCCGCCATCTTGGCTTACAAATTAGGTTTGAAAGGCTTCTTACCACTGGGAATGTAATTTAAACCCCTGCAATTGCACTCCCATTAATTAAAATTATATTGAAATTATGGTTCATTTTCTAAATATTTTTTTGTATTTTATTAGACATACTTATTACTAAATGCTTAACAAATTACATAGCAGTGCTTAGTGAAATTATGTTTCAGAGATAATCCATCTCTTCAGCACGTGCTACTCAGCATCCATGGAATTAGTCCGTGTTTAATCATTAAGAGATATACTATTTATGTTTTTTGTTACAAGTTTCAGAAAGAAGCATTTCCATTATTTCAACATAAAATGCAGGACCATCAACGTCTACTGTAAATTAAGATCAGTCCTGCTGATAATGAAATATGTAGCTTTGCTATAAGGAGATGTCGTCTGTTATGGTCACAGTCCTTCCTGCCTTAATTTTTTTCTTTTCTAAAACAATAGAAGCCTATAAAAGAGAGGAGCCTTTTTTTTTGATAGAAGATTAAGAGAGAGAAAAAAAAGCACACACATGCCAAAGTCTCTGCTGCTCTTTATTCCTGTTATTGTCTGCTGAAAGCAGATCAGACCTGATTAAGACAGAAAAGGAGCTTGTGAGGGCTGAGAATGAGAATGAGGTGGGAGCTGGAAGGGTGCGGCTGGTCCCTCCTGGCTGGTGGAGAAAGGGGATGCGTCCATCAGGCCCACAATGCATCTTTCCTTGCCCCTGTCCCTTCTCTCCGCCCACAGAAGGTCAGGTACTCATGGGCAGGTGCCACATCAAGTTTGTGGATGTGAAGAGAACTCAGAGGCATACTTTCTGACTTACAGAAAAAAAGCACAGGTTCTTATGTTTGCTTTTCTTGTTCTATCTCTTTTCTTTTCTTCTCCTTCTCTTTATCCTCCTCCTCCTTCTTCTTCATAAATGTTGTGATTGTTTAGGAATATCTCTGCATCCCTGCATTTCTTGCCTGCAGATAAATTTGGGGTGATAGTTAGGCAACTTGGATAAAAACTTCAATGGGATTTAAAAGTATAAAACTAAGTTGTCAAATTTGTCCTAATTTTATTTAGATAGTATTAAATACTCTCCCTTGCCCTCCTGAGGATTCCCTCTCAGCTATATTTTTACATGATACCTATTTCTTTTGTTGTTTCTGTCTCTAACTTCAGTGTTTTGCTCAGTATTTGACATAGTAAATGCTCAATAAATATTAAATTGAATTGAATCAAAAGTGCACTTTCTAAAGTTTCTAGGGATAGCTAGAGCCATATCCCATGTGGTCTAAGGACATCCCATGTGCAGGATCAGGTACAGTTGATAAAGGAGTCCTATAACTTATTTTATTTATTCTACCATATGGTGTTTCAGGCTGAATACTGCTACCTGTTTTCCTAATCCCCTTTTCTTAATAGATGAAGGTACCAAGGGTCAGGGAATAGAGTTTAAGGGCACATGGTTCCTGAGTAAGTAGCAAAGCTGGGTCTAGACCTCACAGCTTCTGCCTACAAGCTCAGGGCCCTTTCCATTCTCCCGTGCTGCCTTGTGTAATAAAGGACTATTACTAAAAGTGAGAGAGAATATGGGGAGGCAGGCTCTCCCTTCTAGTCTTATTCATGGTGGGACAGAAAGTTGGAAGACAAGTAGCACTAGGAATAAAAATCCTAAAGAATGTTTGGGGCCTATGACCCTTTGATTTCCTTTCTAGGAATATATACTAAAGAAGTAATCATATGATGAGTTATTTAATTACAGCCAACTTTTATTGGCTGCTCAAAATGAGCCGGGCACAGTGCTCAGTACTTTACATATATTTTCTCGCTTAAGGCTCAGAACAGTCTGATGAGCTATGTTGTTACAATTACTCTCCCTTGAAACAGATGGTGAAATGAGGCATGGGAGGATTTTATAAAATCCAAGTGTCCAAATGTCCAAGTTACATGGCTATTTAGGATTGGGACCCTTGTCTGAACCTAGAGCTCTTTCTCACCTCTGATGTGCTCATTGCTCTGTCACTGAAGTGATGCTTGACGCAGAGAAGTCTGGGAAGCAATCTAAAAGCTTGGCAATAGGGAATTTGTTTAACAAAGTTTTCTTACAAACTCTACGAATGATGCTGTAGATATCTATAAAGAATATCAAAAGATGATTATGATAACATTACAATCTATAAAATATTGTTATTCCATTTTGTAAGCATATGTCCATGGAAAAATATCTAGAGGGATTATAGCTCATTTTTTTGTTCTTAATCCGTATTTTCTATTTTTTCTTACAATGAACATACCTAATTGTATAATTTTTAAAAAACTAAAGCGTATAATAGGAGAGTAGTTTAGAACTTTTGAAGCATTCAAGTAGAATTAACAAATTTTCAAGAGGTTTTTTGCCAAGGGGAAAAAATGAGTGTTCCTTGAAAGAGTATTTTCTTTTTTTTTTAAGATTTTATTTATTTTCAGAGAGGGGAAAAGAGAGAGAGAGAAAGGGAGAGAAACATCGATGTGTAAAACATCAGTTGCCTCTTGCACGCCCCCAACCGGGGACCTGCCTGGCCTGCAAACCAGGCATGTGCCCTGACCAGGAATTGAACCAGCGCTCTTTTGGTTCAGAGGCTGGCACCCAATCCAATGTGCCACATCAGCTGAAGCGTGCAGTCCCAGCTCTCCCGACCGGCTGTGTACACGCGAAACACTGTGAATGGCTCATCGAAACATGAGAAATAATCATGCACAGAAACAGTTTTCTGTGGGGAAGTAAAGAACAGAGTGGCCACTCTCCAAGTTGGAGAGCTCCCTTCCTTTACTCCAGTGGGTTTTTATTGAGAAAGTAGACACAGTTTGTGGATTCACAGTCTGGCAGAAGGGATCAAAGGGAACACGTAACTTACAAAGATGCTAACAGAGTTTCTGTTGTGATTCCGGGCAGAGATTGGACTTTTATCATATGAAAGGACTACAGGTTCCAAGGGTTTCCTATCTGTGCCTTCAAATTCCAGGTTAATAACATCCTCCAGCAAACAGATCTCACAGGATCTTGCATATTCTATGTTCCAGGCCTGATTACCCCGGGGGTCCGCCGTCTCCGGTCTGAGCTGCCCCCTTTGGCTGTTTGCTAAGCCCTGAGAAGGGCTGGAGACAGAGGCAGCAAGGAGACTTGGATTTCTCACATCTAAGTACAAAGACTCAGGCTAAGAGGGGGTAGGGGTTGATGATCACCCCTTCCTTTCCACAGCCCCTTCGTTTATTTCCACAATCTCATGAGTCTTATTCCATAGGCCTATGAGACCAGTCCCTGTCTGAGGTTGCCCCTCCCTTGAGGAGTCTTACCCGTCATTGGTAACTGATCAAGCATTTAAAGGCCAGGCACAGAACAGGTAGCGTTCATGCCAGGGGAATAAATTTTGTCTCCTTAGTGGCTCCTGATCCGGAGGTCTCTCACTCAGCCTAAGTCACAGGGTGTCACAGCTTCCTGAGACCAGGCAGGGCAGTCCCCAACAATCAGCCAGGGCCAAGAGTATTTTTTTCTGCTGCTTCTGGGCAGGACCTTCGGGCTTCCTCCTCACTGGCCCTGGCCTGAGTCTTTGAGTTCAACAGGGCCTCAGGGAGGAAGAGTAGGCTCCTTCAGGGGCTGGGCTTGGAAAGTTACTGTTGCTGGTACAGTGGAACCTGTATGGGGGTCACATCACTTTTTTTTTAATGTGACTTTGGCCTTTCAAAAAGAAACATAACAGCCAAATTTTGGGCAGAGCTCACACAACTTGAGGAGCAGAAGGAATCATAGAAAAGAAGCTAAGGGGCTAATCTCAGAGAACAGAGACACCCTCCCCCTGAGGGGTGGAGAGTCCCTTGTTGTCCTCATCTGGCCTCTCAGTGTGTAAACTGTATGTCAGTGCAGAAGGCCCAGATGAGGGGCCAGAAAAACGGGACTAAGGGAGGACTAAACTTTTTGGGTTGGAATCAAACCATGTGTAGGCTCTTCTTTGGGACATGCCTCAAATACCCACGTAGATGTCATGGCCAAATGTCCGCCACCAAATTGGGTATTTGTTTGGGTCTAAGCAGTGTCTTCGGATCTGTTCAGGCTCTCAGACACTTTGTATGTTAGGGGTGGAGAAAAAGCTGAGCAAAGAGATACCAGGCCCTCTACAATTCTATTCATAGATTTGAGATTTGAGATATTCAATTAAATTTTATTTGAAAAAAATGTTTCAGAGCTAAAACATCATCTATAAAAGCTCAGAGTGTTTGGGGGATGGGACCCATGACATGTAAATTTCCTGTGTGGTGGAAAAAGGGTGCTGCCCACAGAATATAAGCCAGAGGGAGACAGCTGGGTATGGGAAGGGCAGAAGTGTTGGATACTAAAAGAAAGGGCAAAGAGGGGACAAAAGAAACACCACATTTTCACAATCTTTTCCTCAACTGGCTATGTGTTTGCAATTGAGAAGTGTCTAGAATTTAGGCCAAGCAATTTATTGGCCAAATAGATTCTAAAGTTTTGAAGAATTACATATTCTCAGGGACTATCAGTCATTTTTTTAAATGCTCACCTGAGGATATGTTTATTTACTTTAGAGAGAGAGGAAGGGAGGGAGGGAGAGAGAGAGAGAGAACTGTGAGAGAGAAACATTGATCAGTTGCCTCACTTATGGGTTTTGACTGGGGATCAAACCTGCAACCTCAGTATGTGCCCTGACCAGGAATCAAACCCACAGCCTTTGGGTATGTGGGATGATACTCCAACCAACTGAGGCAGCTGGCCAGAGTAGGACTACCAGTCATTTTAAACTAATTGTTGTTACAATAGAATGACCATAAAAATATATTTATATACTCACTATAAATTCCAATGTATGTATGCATGTGTGTATCAATGTAATTTTTTGGTATTTCTAGGTTTTAGGTGTGATTTTTCAGTTTTGTTCTTTTCACTCTGAAGCAGTGTGAGTTCAACTTCCCAATAAAATTTGACAATTCTATTCTGCTATTATTGTGCTGTATAACAAAAGTCAGTTTAGCATAAAAGTTCAGAGGTTGAGCTCTAAAGCCAGACCCCCTGAATCTGAATCCTCTTCTGCCATTTATCAGCTGTGTCACCTTGGTTAAGTATCATAAATTCCCTGTGCTTCAGTTTCCTCATCTATAAAATGGGGATGATGACAGTAGTTCACTGACAGGGTTCTGTTTTTTTTTTTTTTTTTTTTTAAGATAACATGAATTGAAACTGTGATATACTTAAAACTGTGCCTGGCACATTGGAAGTCCCCTAATGTTAGTTGTCACTGTTATTCTTGTTCTTCAACACTTGCCAAATACCAAATACTGGGAGAGAAGAAATGATGAAAAAGAGGTATTCCTCTTCTGAAAAAATCTTAGATTGCTATTTTTCTCTATTTTATCCATTGGATTAAGTCACAATATTGCTGTTGCAAGTATCTTTCTATCAGGATTTTTGAGTTTCAAAGTTGTATTATTGAAAAAAAATATGGAGTTCTCCTTATGGATTTTTTATTCCCTAGGAGAGATAGTTACCTCCTTCCTGAGCAAGTCGAGACCTAGCAATTCACTGCCTCCAAGGTGAAGCAGCCCCTACCTCGATAACCACAGTGGGATTCCGGTGAAATCCTTTGAGTAAAGGCCCTATGCTCCCCTCTTGGTAAATGAAATCATTGATCTGCTTTTAAAACTAACTTATCTAGGGGCTACCTATATCAACTTTCATATCGAGATCAGTGAGGATGCCCAGCTAATGCACATCCACGGTGCCTGCACACACTTGCAGAATCCCTCACACAGCTGGGACCTCACATTCAAATGTGAATGGTTTTCGCAGAATTAATGTCCTATTTCCTGAAACCAAGAAAGAAAATGGAATCTCTTGCATTTTTTTTCTTTTCAATTCGTGTTAATATAGACATGAGCCTTTATTGGGAAAAGTAGAAAGCAATGTGTATGAAACTTGGATTATAGCCAACTGAAAAAAAAATTAGTTCAGATGCTTTCTGTGTTGGTTTTGCTTCACATGCAGATTGTGCTGTTTGGTGAGAGGAATAATTAGTCATTTACAGGTTCATTACGTAGTATGGTTAAACCTGACCTTCTCTTCCCTTTGGCTGGCTGGTGAGGGACCTTTCTCAGTAGGTCCAGCTGGCTAATATGGCCCTTATATGTACAAACCTATGTAGTACAGTCTGTTTCTTCCAACTCTAATGCCACTCTCTTTGAGATCCCTACTTTACATATGGCAAGGAAGAGCCCACATGTCATTCATTTTTCAATTCTTTGTACAAGACTTCTAAATGGGCCATCCATCCTCCCACCTCCTACAACAAAAACGGCACATTGTTATTTAAAGCAAAAGCTTTATAGATTAGTTGTTGAATGCGATATTCATCTCATGAATAACTAATAACATAAAATAAAGAACAATGAAAATGCAAATTATCTGCACATATACCGTGGCAGTTAGCGGTAGGAATAGCCCTCCTGAGTTCGTGCAAGGTAGGCAAAAGCCAGTCAAATTTCTGATCATACCTAGTCCTTTGAGTTGCTGAGACAATATCAGAATTCATCTCTTTTACAACTCATTATTGAGGCATGAAAGAAAGAGATTGAAATCTGGTAGAATTTCAATTTTTTTGTTAGCATTATTAATAAGCAAGAATTGGCAGGAGCTAAACTGATTGGCACATACATCTGGGATAACAGAAATAAATAAAGTTTCAGAATAGGAGGAAGGTTTGCTCTAGAAGCGTTTTGGGTAGAAAACAGCATGTGTATGAGGACAGCTTCAAATCTAACCAAACCTCACCTAGCTCTAAGTAGCACTTGTAGAATAGAAGAGAGGGACAGGTGGGTGTTTGTCTGCATGAGAGACAGGCCTCACTTTTATTTGCGGGGAGAGTACGGAAAGGATATAAGGAGGTAGAGAGCGAGTTACCGCAGCTATGGAAAACCAGCCCAAGTAGACTCACTGAGGAGTGGTCTTATTGTTCTAAGTATCAGACTGATCCCACATACTATTTCCTAGATTGACTCTTAAGAAAATATTAATCATAAAGAAAAGAATCTTTGGCCTTTGAAAGATTATAGTAATACATAGAGCCAGATATTTATTTTATGTGTACACAATGAATTAGCCTTAATACTTGATAAAAACCTGATACCTACTAAAAATATTGAAATTTTCTTTCCCTCGCTCACCTGCTGCTTTTATACAGTTCGTGTGTACATCATATACACTGTTTATATGGGAGATGTATTCTGAGTAAACTAATACAGAAAGGCTGGGTTTCATTTCTTTGACAGTTACACCAAAAGAGGACGCATGGCCTTGGATTTTAGTGGTAGTTTGCCCTGTATCAGTCTTGCTGAGCATCCATCACAATGGTTATGCAATGGGATATGAGTAATGGACGTAGTAACAAACATTGGATCTATCTTTTTATGAGATATTAAATTACATTCAGTTATTTTCTTTCACTGGTATAAGTGAAAAATGAAAACCAAAGGCTCCAGAGAACCATTCAAAAGCAACAGACCCCACAGATGGCTGACCCAGATAACTGATAGCGTGGTGTTCCAGCCGCACTCTGTGTGGTGAGGCCTGGTGACCCTGAGCCCCCTGGCTGCCCGCCACTAACTGTCAGGCTATACTGTGCTTCCTGTGACCACTCCAAAGTTGTCATTAGTCTAATGGAGGGCCTCTCCACCCCGTCCACCTGTAAACCAGGCTCTTATATTTCCTTCTGAATCAACTCTTGAGAGAGTCACTACATTCAGCAACTGGTCTCACTCATTAAACTTCTATCTGACTTCTACATGCTTTGCATCAGTTCTCCTCAACCCTTTGTATTCAGTTGCCCTTAATGACTTCAGAGAGATCAACTCTTGGTGCACACCAAGTCAGCACACAGCAAGCAAGCCATTTCTAAACAGTCCTTTTTTTTTATTTCTGAAATGTAGGGAAATTTTGCATTGTACTCCCTAACGTGTCTGTGTTTGAGTTTCTTCAAGCACTTAACCAACCCTGCTGCCATGACTGCTGAATTCTAGAGAATAAGTGATGTTTAACTGTGGTCCCCAAATCAGCAGTATCAACAGTATCTGGGAATTTGTTAGAAATTCACATTCTGAGGCACCCACTTCCTGAATTAGAATCTCTGGGGGTAAAGAATAGCTATCTGATTTTGAACAAGCTCTCTGGGTGATTCACATGTACCATCAGGTTTGAGAGTCATAAATCAAAATACTGTGCTTTGTTAACCCTAGGGCTTTGAGTGTTTCTGTTGTGGTTACTCTTGGGTATATCATTTCCAAGTTGGAGAAGAATATGATAGTTGATTGTAGTAGAGAGTCTCCAGTTTTTATAAAAGGGCGTGTTTACATGTGGGGATATTTACTTGGATGAACCCAAAGTTCATTAAGTTGGCCACTCCGCTGTATTCTTACTGCACAGACACTCTTGTTAGAGATGTAATGATGGACAAAACCATGGTGGAGTTTAAGTTCCATTGGGTGAGAGAGTCAATAAGCAAGTATGGTGTAGTGTCAAGTGTTAGTAAGTGCTATGGAGAAAAAGAAAATAGAGAACAAGGATTGGAGAGTCTGTTTAGGATTGTCCTTTTAGACAGGGTGATCAGGAAACACCTCTGTAGAGGTGGCTTGGGAGCTGAATGAAGTAAGGAAATAGGCGATGAGGCAGTCTGGGGGAAGATGTTTTTGGGCAGCATGTAGGTGATACCATTAGCAGGTTCTCCAACTTAAAATATTTAAACCTAGACACTTGGAGTATTTCTTGTCTTCTCCATCTGGGGTGTAGGTCACTGGGGATTGCTGTCTCTTTCCCAGGCCAACTTGGTGCCTAAGTTCCCTTTTATAGGAAAAGATGGTTGAACTCTTCTGGTTAATATTCTACCTGGTAGTTATTCTTGAGTGTGTCTCCTGGTCAAGGGGATAGGTGTTGAGTCCTAGCACCAAATATAATTCCACACCTTTCTCTCCCATCTTCCCTAACAAACACTTGGAATGAAGTTTACGAGTTTTCTACTTCATTGATAACCTCAAAGCTACCCTCATTTATGTACGCAGTCAAGAAAATCACTCCCAAACATCACTGCTAAACACTTGCACTTCGCTAACAGCAGAACATAGTGCTTTGGACTTTACCTTACAAGTATTCTAAGCACAGGGCTGGTCAAGAAAAGGGAACAAGTCCCGAGCTGCAAAGTACCATGATGGAGGTCAAGGTGATGGTCACTCCCTATTTGTGGCAAGGAATTTACTATTCTCCCAGGGACTTACAATTTCCTTAGAGTGAGACTTTTTAAGTAAAAAGAGGGGGTCTGGGGCATAGTAGTACAGACAATTTTGACCAAAAGGAAAGCATACTGAGCAAATGAAGGGTTGACAGCAGATGATGATGAAAATCATACAATCTGTTTGCTGCAAGATATGAAGGAGTCTGTGATTGAGATCAGAGAAGAAAAATTATTGCTCTTTCCTCAATCTATAGGGTTTTTTTCTTTTTCTCTTTCTTTTATTTTTTATTTTTTTGGATGAACATGTTCAAGGGAAGCACTATTCAAAAGTAATTTACTATCCTGAAGAATCACTAAAGGATTTTCCTCTTCGTCCTATTGGGAATGAACAGGGGAATTCACAGAAGGGATTCACAGAGCAGCAGTGGTGGTGGGATCCCCGGGGTCTACCTGCCTTTGAAGGTGAACAGAGGAATGTCCATCATCCATGAGACCTACTGTGTTACCAAAGCTGAAAGGCAGCCGTAAGTGCATTCTCGTAATTCCCACAGGAACTTCTAATGATTTCCATAAAAAGAGCAAAGAGGGAGTCACAAGTGTACTCTATTTCCACTTCAGACAGAACAAGCATTTCTCACCAAGATCTGTGGCCTGATTCACTTTCTTCTCTCTCCCTTTTTCATTCATGTGCTTCCCTTCACCCTGCTTTACTTTCCCTGACTTTTGTTTCTCTGATTTATCACTGGCTCCATTATCCTCCCATCCTTTGATACGATATGAAGTTGGAAGCCTCCAACAGTGCTTTCAAAGAGAGCATGTAACTGCCACTTTGGAATGTCTTCAGAGCATGTGAATAAATGTGCTGAGGAGGAGTAGATGGTTCCCTGGTAATTCTCGTAGACAGAACTGCAATCCGGTTCTGGATCTGCAGGCAAGCCATCTACAGAGATAAACATCACAAGCAAATTTGTATTGATGGGGGAAATTGTCCTTTGCCCTTAACCCAACATTGAATTTGAAAAATTTCCAAGCTTTATTACGTGTAGAATTGGTTTTTAATGCTTTGAGGTGTGTGTAGGTGAATGAGAATGGAGCTGATAAATGTAGTTACATTCTTGCATCCACCGGTGACCCAATTTCCTCCACAGTCATTTTACATGTACAAAAAAGAATCATGGTGGGGAATAAAATAGTTTCTGTCAAGAAAATGTATAAAATAATCAGGCAAGACTCAAACTTTGGGAGAAATTTGAGGCCAAGTAAGATTCTGTCAAAGAGACTTTAAATACTATCTCTAATTTTTGTATATCCTGGTAATAAGAACATCACACTTTACAATAAAAAAATGATTTTCCTTGTTGATGGGGATCTGGGAGCCGGGGATGCAAAACTGTTCTTTTGGTCTGTCTCCAGATGAAATTCAGCCAAGAGGTTCAGGTGGACTGCATCTGAAGGGATGTGAGAAAGCAGAGGCGTGGAAATCTCTCATTGCACCAGCAACTGACTTTTTCACAGACACCGAGGTAGAAAATGTCAGTTCTTCCCCACCCCACCCTGCACGCTGGTGGGGTTTAAGGAATTCCTGCTCCACTTGCTATACAGGCCCGGTGTAGTCCATGCTGGTGCCCAATTGGACACAAGGGGGCACCGAAGTGCCACAGATTTTGCCCTGGGACCTTTCCTCACTTGCAAATTCCCATCCCCGGAGAAGGCCAGGAAACTCTGGCCTTCAGGAGCATTCTTCCCAAGCTGACTAGGCAGAGACATCCCCATGGTGGTTGGAATCATGAAACGTTGCCCACAGGTTGTGTTTTCCCAAGCGTCCATCTTGGTGCCAGTTTGAAAGTGCTCCACCACGGTGGTGGAGCACCATGTTAAACTTCTTCCTTTTTTTCCCCTTTAACTAATTCAACACTTGTAGGGTATTTTTGTTTTTCAGAAAGTGCACAAAAAACTCATTTGAGAGGAAATCTTCCTGATTTAAAAAATGGTAGTTGCTTTTTAATGATACATTTCAAGTATTGGTGTCCTGAATATATTCTTAACAAGGAAATGATTTTTCTTTTTAATCCATCTGTTTGCCAAAGGAGACAGTCATTTGTTGATTTACTTCCTGTGCTTTGTCTCTCTTCTTTACCTGAAAAGTGAAGAATTGGCAGGGTTCTTGCCACAACACGAAGAACCATGGGATAATTCATGGGCCAACAATGAAGTTAGATGTGAGTTTCTCTCACTTAAAAGAAGATGGGGAATTTGACTATTGATTTCAGATTTTCTCTGTCTGGGCAGGAGAGCTTGCATTTTATTAAATGCAGTCAATTTGTGGTAAAATATTCTTTTTACTTTTCAAGATAGATTGCTGATATACTGTAGAATGGTGGAAAATAAGGCTATACCTGCTGAGTGCTGAAGAGAAGCGTCTATTTGCTTTATTGATTTGGTCCATTTTTGTGAGATGTTTTCTAAGTATTTTTCATTTGGCTACAGAATCACAAACTGTCCTAAGTTGCTGAACTGCTCCAATGTCCTGGAGAATAGCTCTAAAAAGAGAGTTTGGGATTTGGAACTGATTCTCTGTTGGAGAAACCTTTTGTGGAAGTTGTGTCCCTTAGATAGAGACAGGGGTCACTGCAACTTAGTACAGTTGAGTGATACCGGTCGGGATCATGGGTGAAATCAAAGTGCTGGTTTCAGAGCTCTGACCCTCAATGCGCTGTTAAGTGAGAAGGAAGGCTGGTGGACTGTGTCACTGATATCAGCGCAAAGGATATCAAGCTTTCACGTGATTTCTTTATTTTCTATCAGAGAGTTAAAGCTTTATTATCTATCAGAGAGTTAAAGCCTCTCTAAAAGCAAAGTGATAGTCCTGCTTCTGGTAGAAAAATTATTAATTTATTTAAAAAGATAGTCTCCTTAAAGACCATTCAGTTATGATAAGCAAGAAGAATGCCTAATCCATAGTGTTAGGTAGAAAAGTATAATGCCCATGCTATCCACAATATGGAAAATGTATGTATGTTTAGGAACAGGATGATGTTGTGAAATAAATAATATTGGTTATTTTGTAGGGTTGGGATAATAGGCGGCTTTAATGATTTTTTTATTCTGTTCATTTTATAACATTGGTTATGGGGAAAAAGACGCTGGCTACTTCTGCCAAATGGGGGCCTGGTCAGGTGGTTGGAACCGTGATCTTACTGATTTCTGCCTTTCTGAGGGAAACTCTTTCGCATGTTGGATTTTTTTTGGGGGGGTCATTCTTGATTCCATGGAAGATGATCACATCCACTTTCTTTATGAAGAAAGAGTGAGATTTTTAGATCCAGAATGAAAAGGTGAAATGCAGGTTTTGCTGAAATTCAAATTGTTTCTACTGTCCTTTCAATTATGACAAAATACTCAGGAGCCACTGGCACTTCTGATTTCTTGGATAATCAGGTGAAGGAAATAAACTTGATAAATTCTAAATTATATTAAAAATAGTGTTCTCAACCATACTAAAACTAATTTAGTTTAAGCTACATAACAAAAGCATTCACTACTAAATGACCTATTGTAGAGCAATAAAAATTTTAAGGAAACCCTTATGCTTACATGTCTTTTCTGCGTATAAAGAAACTATATACATAATGTTTTTTAGGAGAAAACAATTTTATTGTACAATTAGTTTATATGCATATGAGGTCAGTTAACTCTCCTAAATTTTTACTCATGCTTAGAAGAACGGTTAAAGACACTAGATCCAACGCATTCCATTTCCTATGTGCACCGAAAGGCATGGATGCTGGATTTTGGCAGAGAAGAAAAATTCAAATAGAAGAGGATATAGACATGTTGGTTTCCAGACCAGAGGAAGAAATTAAAGAAGTAACTTTGTTTTGGACGGAGGTGGGTGGGAAAGACGCTCTCTTTGAAGTAACTTTGGGAGCTTACATCATTTTCTAGGAGCCTTTCCAAATTTAATTATTTCTGTGCTTGGTGTTTCTAATTTCAAGTAATTCCAGTTATCTAGGTTTCTGTACAGGCATATGGGTCCCCATTTCCTGAGACTTACAACTGTCCCTGTTAAGGGGAAGGAAGTTTCAAAGGTGGGGTTCGTTTTCATGGTGACTGTGGTTGTTTTTATTGTGCACTTTTCTAGGCAATGTTGATGAAAGCAGGGCAGGGAACTTTGCTTATCGTTGCCTAAAAAACAACACTCAGAGATGAGCTTTTTGGTGGCAGAGGAGAAGGTGGTGAAAAAAATATATAAGAAAGTAATCCTGGAACAAAAGCTTTGCCAATTTGTCCATTCTTGTGTTGTTAAAAGAATGACGAGTAAAGATTTGATAACCCTGGAATCCCAGAGCAATGCATTTCTCCTTGCGTCACTGTATTTCACCCTGATGAGCAATTCGTCCACCTCTATTAGGCTTCTTATTTATATTCACATATGGGTAGGTGCTTCTTTACAATTAGCTGTCTCTTATTATATACAGAAGGCATATACTTTCTGGTCTTGCCACATTATTGATGATTTGGGAAATTCCCATGTTTTAACAAAAATGTAACTGGTATAGAATTTTTTCCATTTTATTTAAAATTTCCCTATGAAGCTTACCTTATACAGGTGCTATATTCAGGTCATGCTTGCTTCTGCTTGTGACACCTTTCTCTTCCAAAATCATAAGAAGCAGGTTAAGAAATCTGGGGGAAACATTTTGACATTTTGTTTTGTATTTACATGGACTTAGAAGCATTTCTTTCAAGGTAGCTCATATTTAGCCACCTAGGAAATTATCACCCAGAGTTCCTTGTTTTTGTTTTTAAGAAAGTAGGTAACTCACCCTCACTTCTATTTTTCCTTGTTGTTTTTTTAATGAGAATTCTCATTGATGGGAGAAAGTTAGTGAGTCCTCTTTCCCAAATATGCAAATGATAAGGGGAAATGAATGATTGACTGAATTTTTATTTCCATCCAGATGTCTTAGCATTCTGCCAGCATAGCCTGATTCTGCACACATGCCTGTGTGCGTGAGAGTGTGAGTGGCTCCAGGACTAGTATGTTGCAACTCTCCAGTCCCAGGTAGAAATTGATTAGGTCAATTCTGGGATAGTGGATGGGTAGGCATGTATGGCTTTGGCCGCTTACCAAGAAACTCAGTTATCTTTACAGGTACAGGTGTATCGGGGCAGAATGTATGGCTGTAAGGTACAGATGGCACCTGTCTACAAACTGTAGTGACCGAAAGAAGGAATGGGCCATTTGGGGACTGCGCTTGTGGTCTGACATTATTCCGTGTCTCTTGCAGAAGGGAATCAGTTTATGTCAAATCAGGAAATTTTTCTTCTCATCTCCTCCAAAGAACTCTGTTGTGTAGTATTCCTGGAGACATTCCTGCTTATCTGTAACAGTGACTGCCTTTAAGTGGTGAGAAAAAGTCATCCCCACACATAGAAGTTAGTAAACCAAAGGTGACTTGAGACTGTAGTATAAATATGTTATTAAAATTCAGTTCTTATATGGTGGGCCATATCTGATTTCAGGAAATGGATTTCGTTAACCAGAATCAGCAATAACTTTCTGTAGTTCACAGCTATACAGACACATTGTCTTTTAAGCACATTTTTCTCTTAATACTGGGAATATTATCCAATGTCTGTATGAGAGTAACATACTTCAAATCCCATCTGCCGATGTACCTTTCAAATATCCCGGTGTCCTCCTTGTTTCCCATTTTTTACTGTTCAGGGCCTGCACAGAACATTACTGTCCCAGCAGACCTTTTATCCAAGGACTGTTGATCACAGCCCAAGAGCTGTCAGCCTATTTGCATTCTGTGGATGCATCATTATTCACAACATTTGATGTCCATAAAAACACATTAAAACTATTTCCTTGAGCAAAAATAATCAGCTCTCTGTTGTACATATCATTTGTATACTCAAATTGTAAAATGTAAATTGATATATAAGAAAATGGCCCATTAACTTTTTCATTAATGACAATAATACATTTTGTACACCAGCAGCAGGAGGGTCTTGCTTTGACTTTAGCAACCTGAAGGGTAAATGGGGCCTTCCTTCTTTTCCTTTTTTAATTTCATAAAAATGATCAGTATCATCAAACGGAGATTATTTTATGTATTCTTATTTGTCTTAAAATATGAAACTTTTGATTCATTATAATATTAAAACTACCCTGGTATACAGGGTAAGTGCTTTTCTTTTAAAGAAAGAGAAAAATAATTATCTGTTAATTGAATATTCCCAAGAAGGCCAGTTTTTATCATGGGTAACATGTAATTGTCCTAAAATGTTTATGACATTTCCAGTTATACCCTTCCACATTGCATTAAAAATGTTGTCAAAATCATAAAATATTAAAGAAGAACATCTTTTGTGGCCAGATAACTTTCATGAAATGCAAATGTACAATCAATTTGAAAACACTGAATACCCCTTTTTATTATGAGATATGGACATTTTTATTTGATTTCACTAGGATTTACTTGTATTACTTTTTGTTATAATTTTGTGCATGCTTTTTATAGAAGTGATTATTGAATTAATCATCTTTTTCAGGTGTTAATAATACTCATGTTCTTCTAGGTATAGGATTTAACTCTTATAGTGCCGACATGACCAGCTGTCAAACTGCAGCATTCGATTAAAACATAGATTAATAATTTGTCTATCACAGATACATCATGCACTAACAGATAAAGAGCATCTGATATTAACTGAAAAATAAAATCTGCCTTGAATAAATTGCATAGAAAAATTACACAGTACATTTAAATTACCATTTGCTTAGCAACATGCCCTTGTAACCATTCCAGTGGGGCTATAAAATGATCGATTTACTTTAATTTTCTATGGAATCCTGAAAAAAAAAAATGTCTATCAGTAACCTATCCTTTCATCATAGCATGCTGATTCACTCTGTGTATTAAATTTACTGGCAAGGAGCAAGACGTTAACAAAAAGTAACAGATAATGTGAACATTTCATGCATAATCTGTAATATGAGATATGTATTAATAGGGAAATTATGATGCATTCAATTATTCTGAAATGCCTTCCAGAGATGTTTTGATTTGGCTGCGCTCTGATAGTAGCGGCACAGCAGGGAGCATCCCCAGTGATGAATAACCTAATCTCCTAATCTCAAAATGGGCACTATTCATGGCTAGCCTGGGAGAGGCTGGTGGAAGGAACCACACTTCCCAGCCATGGCCACTGAGAAGAATATAATGAAAACAACAACCCATACCTAACACCATAACCAGCAGCCCAGCCTGCCACCCTGCCACGGGGCCTCTTAAAAATAAAGAAATGAAATGTGTATTTCTAATGAATGCTGTTTTGTCCCTTGTGATCACACAGGGATAGATTCTAATCTGAGAGGCCCCTTCTACTATTCTCTGCAAAACTTACAAGACAAAAGGCTATAAAAATGATTGCACTTGCATTAGGGCTGTTAGGACTCTGGTATTTATGAGACATTATGTATGCACAGGAACCTTTACTAATTTGCCATGTTTCATGCACACCTGGAATGATCTGCCCCATGTATACATTTTTTTCCCCTTTTCCTTAATTTCCAAAGAAAGCCTACCACAACAGGAAACTGTTCATTTTGTATCATAAGCCCCATGTTCTATAAAGCTGCCTGGGCGTAATTAAGCATCTACGTTTACTTCTTCGTGTGGGGAACAATGGTCTGTCTCCTTGGAGAGGTCAAGCGGGATTTATTTTATTGTGTACAGAGTTGGAGCCATGGAACAGGCTGTCAAGATAGTAACTGGCCATGCCTTTGCCATTTATGTGGCCTTCTCTATGTAAGAGCAGGGCTGTATTTTTCGCCCTCTGATTTACTCCCTTTTTTTCATGGGATCATTGCTACAAAACTATTAGTAAATACCCTGCTGTAAGGAAAATAAGTCCTGAGGAAAATATGCTATACATGTATGCCTTCCCCACCCCCAAATTACTTGATTGCAGCAAGCTCACTTTTTGATTAATGCAATTTTGCATAAGGTAATATTACACGAGTGTATTACTTTTCAGTAATTATTCAATGGAGTTAATATGGCAGACTTCTTGAAGAAAAATTAGAACCGTGGTGTCTCATTTCTCTAAATCCCCAGCACTGTTCAGTGGGGTAACAATAATAATTATGTATAAATAAATAAATTTCTTTTATCAATGTTCACTTGGGCTGCAAATAACGGGCAGCCTCATCCCCAATCAGAACACTAACGGTTGTACTTTTTAATTAGCAGTGTTCTGAGGGGCAGAAGCGATTTTATGTGCAGTTTTGTTATGCTGCAGTTTGGGAGAGTGACACAGTGATTTGTTATAACAAGGATCTTTGCAGTTTAATCATCGTGTGAAATTATGTGTGCTATTTTGCTTTCGCTTTCCCCTGCACCTTTGGGTTTGAGCCACACCAAAACGGAGGGCGGGCGAGGCTTGTGGACTCCCTTTCCTAAAGCCATTTTCTCCTCTCCAGGTCTGAGTTCACGTGAGCATCATTTTAAACTCCAGGAGGATGGGGTTCTATTTAACCAGCCCTTGCTTACAAAGGTCCCATGCCTACTGTTATATTTCCTTACCATGATACATACTTTGCGGTGCATTTTTCTCACTAATCATGGTTTAGCAAACAAGGAAGGAGAGGGCCCCATTTTATGAAACTTTCTGATGAGTGATGTTCAGTTTATTTCAGTCTTTAGTATACTAGAATGTACAATTGCTCTGAAGATAAATAAAAGATTCAGCCGGGTGCCACTGGAGAGCCGAGCAGCATGTCTTTGGCATTGCTTGAGACTTATCTGATTTGGATTTGTATACCTCATGGGGAATGGCAAAATATTGGAACAGACGGCTTGATATTTCCGAAGAATATAGTGGGCTTTATTAGCACCAGTTTCACTCCCTGACTGACGGCTTTTTCAAATTTTTTATCTTATTAATCCGTGCTACTGTATGTAAATGTTATTCCTCTCTGCATAAGGGAGGCAACCAGCGATTTGTAATAAATGCTTATGAGTGCCTGAGGCTGCACTTAAACTTTAAAACATCTATTATTAAGTTGCAAAAAAACACTGTAATGGCCAATAGTGACCTCATAGGAATTTTAAACTGTGGTCTGCTCTTCTGCATTAAAAACAAAAAAAAAATTGCCTCAAGTTAGAATTATGAGCAATGCTATTTTAACAGCTGCATTTTGATTATTAAAGTGTGTTTTACAACTGAATTACAATGCTTTTATGGACTCTAGGTATAAGATTTAAAAAGGTCATTAAACATAGTCGGGTTTTGTCACAGTAGGTGTCATTGTATACAATGGACACTACACAATCTATTTTATGTCACGCGTTTAGGATTTAAAATAGCATGCAGGAGCCTTTTAGTTTGTTTAACCATGTAGATAACTATAGATCTCTCAAGGATTTTTGACAGTTTGCAGTCTGAGATGACTACTTTCATTATTATTTTATTAATTTGACAAGAAGCCCTACAGATTTTCTGTGTATCACTGATCCATTTGTCCCAGAAATAATTAAAAATGCCAGCCTGGAGCAACAGACAACAGATACACTTCTGGCAAATCAATGTTCAAAAATGCATTGCTTGTACTGTAGCCAACTCTAACCCTGAAACATTTCTACGTTTTCTCAATCTGATCATATATGGGCTCATTGACAATTGGTATCGACCCATGATATAGGTTTTCCTAATGCAGAACCTATACATTGGTTTATTTATTATGTCATATGCCGGGTACTATACGTGATGTTTACATCTCTTGCTCCGCAGATACAAGGTGAAGTTGCTTTTCCCAGGGCTGCCTCTGCCATACATAGCTGGCAAGACGGTAAATGTAAACTTGAGTTTGCCTTGCCTGTGCCCTCCCTGCCTGTTAGCCACTTATATGTAAATCTTTCATTTCCTTGTCACTAATTTGGCATGGTGTTATGCCGGTGACTAGCTAGAGTCCGTGCCATGCGTGGAACTGATTTCTGGGTGCCTGATTGTTGATGAGGACATGGGGATGGAGGTGTGATAAGGAGTATAGAATCCTCAAAATATTTGACAAAATGTCACAAAGGATTGTGTTTGCATGTAGTACCGTGGGTAGGACATAATGATTAGTGTGCAGCCGTTGCCGGCCCTGCATATCCGAGCTCATGCAGATAACATGTCTGCTGTGCAGCTTTGAATATTGTATATGTACTTTGAACATATCTGTGACTAGCAAAGCTGTCATTCTGTTGAAAAATGTAGCTGCATGGATGACAATACTGGTTTAATTTTTTTTTAAAGAGGACATCTTCTAAATAATTATTATCATGCTAATAACATTTGTATTCTTTTGTGTATAATTAAGATCTGCCTGTCTAAGCATGAAATAGGGTTGAAATCGTGAATAAGTATGCTATCCTTAACCTATTTAGTAAATCAGTTTTAATTTGGCTTTCTTTAGGTTAAATTATAACAATAGCATGTTGTATATAAAAATCCACAATTCCTGACTGTAAAGAATCTTGGGAATATTTAATACTCAGCAAAGCTTCCCACAAAATTAAAGAAGCCCCTCTTATGAATATGAAGTGCTGAATTGGAAATAATGATTCAACAATTATAGAAGTCATAGATTTGAAAAAGTTAACATTAACTCTTTCCATCACATAGTGAGAAATAGCTAAATAATTTTATATTTTGACCTCTGGCTTTGCATATGATTTTTCCTCTTATGTAATAAAAATTAATTTAAGATCTTACTCCACCTACTTCTGAGAAAATTCAAAGCACCAAACAGGATAAGACACAGTGAAAAATAAGCCATTTAGGGATAGAACATAACAGGTTATGTAATTTAGTGATCACAAACTGTTTTGGAATACATCATGTCTTTTTGTTCCCATAAAATAGGAATGTCTGTTGTTGGTGTTTGGTTATTTTTTTCCTGCAATTTCATGGCTAATACCTATCCAGGCAATTATACTAAAAGAAATTATCTTTGTCATTTTGCAAGGGTTATTCTTTATTTTCAAGATACTTATGGCTTCCTAACCCAGCAGATTCACTCTTCCCCATCCCAAGTGTAACCATTTGCATGCTGTGATTTATAAGGTTATTGGACAACACCTCCATTTATCAATTATGAGCAGGCACAGACTGCTTCGGAGCAGTTCAGGCAGCATCCCTGGCAAGTGAGCTGTCTTATGGGTGGGAGGTGGGGAAAGAGGGAAAAGAAAAGAAAATGGCAACAGGAGGACAGTGGGAGTGCAAAGAACTGGTGGTCAGCATGGCTTCTGCTTTTGTTTCCTGCTGAGTACTAGTGGCCCTGCTTCCACAGCTTGCCTGGCACTGTGCACACGGGCCCCTGTGTTCGATTCCCCTCTGCACATTTTTGGTTCTCTCACTGTTTTTTCACAGATCTGTATTTGTTTTGCAGTCATCAGCAAACATGTTCTGGGTGTCTGTGCTTGGTATATGCTGTGCTTGAGGGACTAGACTTGCGCAAAGTCCCAGGAGGAATATGAAGGGAAGGATCATGGGACCTACTGTGTCCCCTGTCATGGGCCAAACATATTATACAAAAGTGCCAATTAAAGGCAAACAGAAACACACCATAAAATGCTTGCTAACTAAATTAAATCATATTTTTAAATGGCTTGCATTTATGTGTCTGACATGTCATAATTGCTTAATAAATGAGTCAATAATAATAATAATAATAATATCTTGATGATGATGATCATGATAACGTTGATGTCAATAAGGATTTCAGCAATTGTTGCAGGAAAACAGACTAGAACAGAGCAAGTGTTTGTACCACTTCCAAAACCCTGAGCATGTGAATGAGTTTTCCACAGTGGAAGCTGCTTTGACAGGACCTCCCCTCACACTTGCTGCCTGCTCCACACCCCACTCTCCTGCCTTCCCTACTCTTGTCCTTTCTCCATAGCTTTTATTACATTTGAATCTACTGAATTTGCTGTTTATTGGTGTTGTGTTTTTAAATCTTCCCTCACTCAAATGCAGGTTCCAAGAGGGCAGGGACGTTTGTTTTATTCATGAATCCCAAGCTCTCTAAGAGTGTCTGGCACCAGGTAGGTTCTTGAAAAATACCTCTTGAATGTCAAGTGAATGACTAGTGGCTTGTCTAACGTGCCCTCCTCTGCTGTTTTATAACCCGGTGAGTTGACTGCTTCCATCTTGTATACCCTTATAACAAATAGCACTCTTAGGGCCATGGTGACCAGATTCTCCAAAGCATGTCCACTGTGCTAGGAAAGGAGAAGAAAGGAAGATTTCCAGTGTTCAGTGTGTGACTGATGACGACTACACCCATGCAGTAAGCTTGTGGGAACAGCTGGAAAACCCCACTATGGCCAACTGATCAGTTTGCACAGGGAAACCATTTTCTTCAGGCAGTGTTTCCCTGAGATGCTCACTTCCCTGACTCATTCCCTCAAATAAGCATAGTGGTTAAGTCAGTAGGCTTTGGATCATGCAGATCTAGGTTTGATTCTCCCCGCCCATCCATTCCAGGCTGACCCAGGGCACATTCTTAGCCTCCCAAAGATCTACATTTCTTATTGATAGAACTGAGCTAATAAAGGTATTTGTTTTCTTGGTTTTGTGAAGAATTAAATGAAATGCTCTGTGAAATCTATAGTGCTGGGCGGGCTAGTGCTCAGCAAATGGTAGCCAATGACATATTACAGCTACTAATTATTATTATTTTATCATTATTGTTATTGTTTATTTGGCAGTAATTCCTTATGTTACATTAAATATTATCTAATATATTCATAATCTGTGTTTCACACAGTTCTTTTATGTACTCACCTATCCTTTAAGATATTTCCCTTCTGGTTTTTCAGAGATTTAAATTATTAGAAGGATTTATTTTTCTTAAAAAATGTAATTAACTAATTGTGGAGAATATACTGAGATTAAAAATTATACTTACTTTAGAATTAAGAAAACAATATATATTTTTTTTTCTCCAAAGGCGTAATGGTATTTGGATGAGAGGAATACCATGGGTGTGGAGAGAGGAAGGTAAAGGGAGAAGTAATTCTAAACTATTCACTATCTTGATTTTATTTTATTTCCATACTCCTGAACCACTAGCCCTTAATTTTTTTTAATGTAACCTGATTTTTCTCTTGCTACCTGTATTTTCTTGGAAGTACTCATTGTTTGTCAAATAATGAATTAATTACAAGAGACTATCTATATCTACATGTAGAGAGAATGAATATCTGCAAGCTGGTAATTATTTTTTAGAAAGAAACCTAAACATATAAAGATAATTAATTTTGCAAAAAGAGAGAAAGGGGCTTATACCCTTTGTGACAGCATGGATGGGACTGGAGAGCATTATGCAAAGCAAAATAAGTCAGGCGATGAGGGACAAATACCATATGACCTCACCTTTAACTGGAACCTAATCAACAAAAGAAAAAAGCAAACAAAATATAACCAGAGACATTGAAATTAAGAACAATCTAACAATAGCCAGAGGGGAGGGGGGAGGGGACAGTGGAGAGAAGGGTTTTCAGGAACTACTATAAAGGACACATGGACAAAACCAAGGGGGATGGTGGAAGCAAGGGAGGGAGGTGGGTTTAGATGGGGAGTGGTGAGGAGAAAATGCAGACAACTCTAATCGAACAACAACAAAGTAATTTATGGAAGAAAAAAAAGAAAGATATGGTAAATTTGCACTAAACACCTTATAAAACTGCAGTAATTAAAATGACAGTGATACTAATATAAGATGAAATAGATATTTCAGTGTAACAAAATATAAGTATAGGAATTAAACAATAAAAATATTTTATATAGCTAAAGGGAGCATTTAATTTAATGGGGAACAGATAAATAAAAATAGTATTTCAAAATTAATTATTTGGGGCAAAAATACTTTAGATCTCTCTACCTTACACAATATACGACCATACATTGATGACCAATTATTGCATAATTGATCAAAGTTATGCATAAAAAGTAATTTAGAAAAAATAACCAGATGAAAGTATGTTACCAACTTAGATCTCAGAATAGAGAAAGCCATTTTAGAATAAAAGCAAAGAGAGGAGATAGGTAAAAATTAAATAGGTTTTTTGTATGAAAATTAAATTTTATTTATGGAAAAAAAACAAAAGGTAAAAATCTAGGTAAATATTTCAAAAGATAAAGTGTTAATGATAATAAAGAATGTTCTTAAAAGTCAGAAGGGGAAGGATTTGCCAGGAACGTGTGTTCATAAACTCAACATTTTTTCTTTGTCTTCTTGGGAACCTTCAAAAACCAGCATGGAGAAGGAAATCAAAAACCTGGCAGACACTTTTTGTTGAACTGGAATACAGAGTCAAATGTTTGCAAGGGCTGCTGAAAGGAAATGTGTTCGCAGAATGCATTTCCCAAGATGTGGAAGAGGGAGGACAACCAGCAGTAGGCGCTCTAACTCTGCGACACAAACAGACCTCCTGTCGTCATGCCTGAGGGCCAGTGGCTGGATTCCTTAACTACAAAGGGTTCCAAGATGAGACTGAATGGACAGGTGACAGAGCCTGCCTTCACCATGTTCAGAAACCCTAAGGAGGCAGGAGTATTATGAAGAAACTTGCACACCAGCCACACTGACAGGAAGGAGCCTAGCATTCTCTGAAAAGAGATTCTTGTGCAAACTAGCCATCCTGTGGCACACCTGGTTCCTCCACACGCATAGCAACTTTTCACAGACAGCTTTTCCAGAAAACCCCAACTCATATGACACAGATATAAACATTACAAGAAAATGGATGGAGCATCTATAAAAGATAAAATTTGTAAAGGAGGAAAAGAGCATCATCCTTTATTGAGAAAAACACATTCATGAGAACAATGTTGTTGGAACAGATGAGAATTGTGAATTAATGTGGTGCCATTAATTTTTAAAACATCATATCTTTAAAAAACAATACAGAAATGCAAGAATTCAGGAATGAAATCGTGAGGTGGTTGGAGCAATGAAAAGTGAGGTTGAATAACTCGGGGAAGAGGAGTAAGAAAGATAATGAGATACAGGCAAAAAGTGCGATGGGAAGCATCGTAAAGCCAAGAGACACTGTGGAGGTGATGATAAGGGCACCAAGGATAGAAAGAAGACAAATGAAATGACATAGGTATAAAGAAAGAGATCAAAGGGATGAGAAAGGAGGCCATAGAAATCGGAGACTGAAACGGAGCCCCACCATATGTTTATTTGGATTCCTAGCGGAAGAAAACACAGTGCTAGTGCAGTGAATCCACTGTTTGGGGATACAATTTGACACATTTTTTTCTGAAAGAAAAGAATGAATTTACCTATTGAATGGGCTCCAGTGCCAGGAAATTTGGCCCATTTTGGTCAACATCAAGAATATTCTAGCAAAGTTCTAGGGCTTGAGCCGCTAGGTCAAAAAGATTGTGTCATATTTAAGGGATTAAAAATCAGTCTTCCTCACATTACTCCACAGCAATCTTCAGTCTCCAGAGATAATACAGTTAAATGTACAAGATATCTAAGGAAAGAAACTGTGAAGGAAGTGTGTTATAGCTAGTTACACTTTCCTTCTAGTATAAAAACCATAAACCAATTATTTTAAATCTATGAGAAGTCAACATATTTCTTACAATGAGCTCTTTTGGGGGAAATTACTAGAAAATAAACTTCAACCAAACAAGAGATAACTGGGGGAAACACAGCAGAAGGATTGGCAGTGAATATTCCACATAATTGATAGAACGAAGACTGAAAGTAACAGGAGAAGTAGAGTGACAGACCAAGGAACCTTGCTAAAATGCAAATTCCAAAAAATTAGGTCTGGGTGAGGCCTGAGGTCCTATCTTTCTGACCAGCTCCCAGATGATATCAGTGCTGCTGGTCCCTAGCCTATGCTTCGAGTAGCAAGGTTATCATTGTCAAAATAATACAATCAAGAAAATAAGGAGTGGAAAGCAGATTGAAAATAAAATGTGTGATTATTTTTGATAATAGCTGTGAATTAATGAATATTATCTACCACTGATAAATCAACTTGTAGAAATATAGCCACTTAGTATTATAAAGGTAAATATCAAGAAATATAATACTATTGACCAAAATCAAGTGGGGGAGGAACAGGAGAGAATGCCAAGGAGGAGAGAACATGATGTATTTTTTATTGCTCATAGTAGAAAACTATTATGATATCACCCACAAAATTAGAGGACCAAAGATACTATATAAATATATAACTATAAAGGTAATTATTAAAACAAATTAAAAACCATGTTCTTTAATAATAGAACTATAAACATGCAAAAGACAACAGACAACACAGTGAAAGACTTAAAAAACAGTAAGTACAAGGAAACATAAAATAATATGACAGCCAAGACCAAGTATGTTTATCATATAAATAATATATTTAATAAGTCTTCTAAAGTCAATATTAAAATGCAAATAATTTCAATCTGGATTGCAGAGCAGACCCATTCCATATGTCAGGGTTTCTCAACCTTGTCACTGAACATTTGGGCTGGAAATTCTTTGGGTGGGTGTGGGAGTTTGATGCTGTCCTATACAGTGTAGGATGTTTATCCTCATCCTGAGATTATTCCCACTAGATGTCAGTACCAACCTGCTGCCCCCCCCCCCATACCACCTCCAGATTATGATAACCAAAATTGTCCCCAGACATAGCCAGATATCCACTGACGGGCAAATTCACCCCTGATGAGAACCACAGTTACATATAGAAAATCATTATGCTTTCTAAGAAAACAGCAGCATTTCTACTTATTGTAGAAACAAGGAAAGGATGTATACATCAAAATGATTTAGAAAAAGTAAAAGGATAGGCAAAGATATGCCATACAAATGTAAACAGAAAAGATAGATGATAACATGGTATTAATATCAAACAAAAAGACATTCAGGTCAAAGGCATTATATAAATAAGATGAAGAAGGGTCTTTTGTAATGCTGAAGGATGAAACTGAAATGAAGATGTAATTGTTATAATTTTTTGTGTACCAATACCATAGCATCAACATACATAAAACGTAGGCTATGCAAAGAAAAATAGAAATACAATAATAGGTTACCTCTTCTAGTTCATTAGTAGATGGTATAAAAAATAGGTATACAGAAGATAAAAGTAATGCAGATTTATATGTTGTATATTAATTTTTCTTTTATAAAAACAGAGGGTAAGCATTATTTTGCAATAACCATGAACCCCTACCCAGATCATGCCCTAAACAACCAAGGAAACTACAATTGTCTCCAGATGTTTAAATATCAAGGTAAACATTTTGTGATCACAAAGCAACAAAAGTCATATTGTGAACAAAATCAGAAAATAAAATTTCCTACTTGCTGGAGGAAGATCTTTCAATTTTGGGGTCAAAGAGAAAATATAAACTGAAATGAAATTTCAGAATATGTAGAAAAAATGATGGCCACACCACAGTACCTATTACAGCTGATAGGATACAGCTAAAGCAATGTTCAAAGAAAATTCATAGCCTCAAATTCTTCTACACGTAAATAATAAAGACTACAAAAATAATTATCTAGTGCAAGAAGGGACAACAAAAATATAAAAAAATAAAGAACAGCAGGACTAATGAGTTAGAAAAATAGACAAGGAACAAAAATGATGTAAGAAAAATTCCAAAGTATTTTTTAAGGAATGAACACGGAGTGTACCTGCATGCTCATGGAGGTCTTGGCAGTACTCCACAGGGGATCGGCCTTGGCGCACCCAGGGTAGCTGCTCAAGGAGCACAAGGATGACCAGCAGGCGAGAGTCCAGAAAACCTTGTAGACAGCAATCCTTCATTTTTCTGTAGGTTTACCATTATGGTTGCAACTCAGCTTCCTGAAAATACATTGCTATGTCCAGATGTCCTCTGGAATTTCCATATCCCTCTTTTGATCTGTAGGACATATGGACTAATTGGTTATATGAGGATCATGATAGAAGAGATCCAGTAATAGAATCTCATCTAGGTAATGCATTAGAGGGTCTACAACTGGGTAAGCCCTCTCCTGAACTGTGAGAACATTTTCAGGCTTATGATTTGGATCATATGGACAAAAATGACCATAGCCACACTCCATGGAGTGTGATTATAGCTAAATGTTAAGTGCAGTGGCATAGTGAAACAAATGGACAAATACCTAAAATGTATAAAGAAAAAGAAGAGTTCTGAGATTTGATTAGACAAAGAATTCTAAAGAATTAAAGTGGGGCTCCAGAAGATAAAGAGAATTTTGAAGAAGTTGTTAAAAATGTGAATACAACACTAAATACGACTCAGATCCCAAGCAGAAGATATATTTAATGATGATGCTGCATAACTATCACCAAACAGACTCCATTCCATCATTTCAGATTTTAGCTGGTGCCTTAAAGGAATTTGTGGCCAACGAGGGTCAAGGAATTCTACCTCTTCAGGCACAATTCCTGACATGATTGCAGATTCTGCCAAATACATAAAACTGAAAAAAATATTTACCATGAAAAAGCAAAGGAAGAAGCTGCTGCTGTGGGGAATCATGTGGCCAAACTACTGCAGTCTATAGTCTAGGCGCCAGAGTCCATTCCAGAGAAAGAATTAAGATCACTCTGCAGCAATTCTGTGTTTCTCTGAGTGGGGAGATGTCGATCCTTAGCTGAAGAATATGGCTTGAATACAGTTAACAGGGATGAAATTATTTCCAGCATGGACAATCCAGATAATGAGATGGTATTCTACTTAATGTTATGGGCAATGGATAGATTTCATAAACAACATGGTAGATATGCAGGGGTTTAAGGACTGTCAAGTGAAGAAGACAGAGGAAAGTTGAAGTCTTGTCTCACCAGCTTCCCTCAAGGATATGGACTGTCTGCAATGGTGAGAGATGATTATGTCCACGAGTTTTGCTGATATGGAGCTGCTGAGCCACACACCATTGCTGCATTCTTAGGAGGAGCTGCCACTCAAGAGGTTATCAAAATAATCTCCAAACACTTTGTAATTTTTAATAATGCTTACATTTATGTGGCATGTCACAAACTTAAGCAACTTTTCAGTTGTAGAATAAGCACCATATATAGTGTATTAATTAAAACTTTAATTGCCTTCAGGTTGTTCTCAAATATGTAAAATTCTTCTAAGGGAGAACTGTTAAATTGATTGCTTAATAAACATTTTTCTCATTTGTTAAAAAAAAATGAACACAATGCTGATCTTAAAACAGCAACAACACAGTTTGAATTTATTAAGAGGAAATGATAGGCCAATGTTTCTAAGCCTGGCTCCCCAAATATGCAGGCTGCACTCCCACAGATCCTGGTGTAATGGGTTGGTGCATGGTAGGAGTGGGTCAGTATTGCTCTGTTGTTATTGATTGTGTCTTATGTTATTGATTTGTTTCATTGCAATATATAGTCAGATTGGAAAATCACTGTTCTAGATCAACGTCTGTCTATAAGATCAGTACCAAACTCCTAAATAAATCTTAGCATTTAGAATCCAGCAGCATATTAAAAGAATAATACCATATAACTAGGATGGTTCACTATTAGGATATCTAATAATATAATATTGACAGAAGAAAAATATATAACCATTTTGACAAACACTAAACTAGCATGCTACAAAATTTAATATTTATTCTATTTTTTTTTAAACTATAAAAAAATATTCATCTGAAACCAAAACCCATCATCACGCTTTCTGGGGAAAAGATAGAAGCATTACTAGTTCTGTTAGAAATAAGGAAAAGGTACTTGAAAATTATATGACCCAAGAACCAATATCATCCCAATAAATTTTAAAAAAAGAAATAAGGAAAAGAATCATGGTAAACTAGCCAGCACAAATAAATGAGGAAGAAATGAAAATAACAAAATTGGAAATGAGAAAGCAAATCATTAGTTTACAAATGATATAATTACTTTGCAGATGAAGAAAAACAACTAAAATTACTACAATAATAAAATCATTCAGATGTCAGGATAAATTAATATACAGATTTCAATAGTTTTTGCCTTCCTAAACAAGAAATTTGAAGGTATAAATGTAAGACTTACACAAAAATTAAAAAAAAAATACTTTTGAAGGCCACAAAAGATTGTGTGAGCAAATGGAAAGGCATAGCATGTTCTTGGATAGAAAGTCTGAACATCATTAAGATGCTAATTCTCCCTGAGTTTACTTATAAATTTAACATGATCTCAGTAAAAATACCAAGTCTGTTTTTTCCCCAAACTAGGCAAGTTGATTGTATAATTCATATGAAAATCAACAAGAATATCCAGGAAATTTTTGAAAAAGAAAACCAGTGAGGATGGATTAAATAGACATATGGTATGCAATGATTTTTATACAAAAAAAGGAAAAGAATTTATATATATATATATATGCATATATACACACACAAACATATATATGTATGTATACTCATATACACATGTGTGTGTGTTTGGCTTGTGTGTGCACACATTCTTCCCCTGGCAGTATAAATAAGACACAAAGAAGAGTGGTGACCCATTGGGGTCATGGACACTCATTTAATGTTGGATAAGAGATCCTTTAATGAATATGTTTTTATAAATTTGTTTATTTGATCTATTTAAAAAGATATTATTTATTTATTTGTAGAGGGGAAAGGAGGGAGAAAGAGAGGTAGAGAAACAGATGTATGAGAGATACATCAATTGGTTGCCTCTTGCATGCTCCCAACTGGGTACCTGGCCCTTACGCAAGCAAGTGCTCTGACTGGGAATCTAACTGGTGACCCTTTGGTTCCCAGGCCAGCACTCAATCCACTGAGCCACACCAGCCAAGGTTAATTAATCTTTATTGTATTTTTTCCATTACCATTTAAGTCCTCTTATATTCCCTTCCCCCCAGCAATCACCACACTGTTGTCCATGTCCACGAGTCCATTTTTCTTTAAAATTTTGATATTTAAGTCATATAACTGTATTTATGTATTCCAAAGTAAATAAATAATTAAATGAGCAAAATATGAACCCATTCTCAGAAAATCAGGCAAAGGACAACAACTTGAAATAAAGACATTTTGAATAGCACTAATGAAGGGGATATGAATTAAAGCCACAGCAACAAGAAAACTTCACTGATACTCAGGATGTTAGCTACTTTGTATGCATTGCTTAACTTAATCCTCAAGCATAACTCTGTGAAATAGGCACACATATGATTTGAGGAGAGTTTGAGGTTTGTGCTCCTTTTTATTTACAAATGTTCTGAAATTACCATTTGTCTTTCTATTTTCAGTTGAGAAATAGTAAATGCTTAAAAAGAGACCTAGTGCTCTTAACCATCTTTTCCCTCAATTGTTCTGTATTATTTGCCTGAATACTTCTGAACTTTTCTATCAAGGCCTCTAATTTGTGTGGTTTTTATTGGTTCATTATATGTGTTATCAAATTAATTCAATGACATTATAACAAAATTATTAGCATGTGTAAATTTATTATTTAAAAAGCAGCACTGGATACCTTTGGAGTCATTCACTGTGAGGAAGATACTCTGGTATGTGCATAGGGTGGCAGATTTCAGGAAAATGGCCAAGGATGCCTCTAGGGAAGGTTCAGTGGTGGTTTTCTGAATGTATGACATGTGCATTTGAAGAAGCCCACCCAAGTTAATAAGAGCAGTAGTTGAGATGGTGATAACGAGGATTGCTAACTCAGAAAGTGAGTATTTCAGACTTCAAATAAATGATTACACATCAGATACAGGAAAATCAAGTACATTATGAACTGCTTAACAGTATTCAACGACTTATTAACTGGGTGACTTGGGGATATTAACTAATTGAGTTAGTCAGGCTATGGTTCATTGGCCTCATCGATAAGGTAAGATAATCATGGCATCTAACTCATAGGGTTTCAGTGCAGATTAATATATATTATAGTCTCCCGGAAAAAGTCCAGCCATTGTTAATATAAAAGGAGAGTTTGCGTGACATTGATGTAACCTGGCAGCCAAGGAGAATGGACTAGAATGTGCATGTGTGAACAATGCTGACTTCTTTTGTACTAGTCAGTGGGGGCAGTAAATGCTGGTGAGTGAGCAATTGTACTGTGTGGCTGTCGTATTCAAAATGACTAAGTGAGGAGGGCAACGAATCTGCATCATATTTTGCATTAAGCGTGAACATTCCTTTTCGGAAACTATTCAGATAATTCAGAAGGCCACAGTTGTGGGCAGCTGGTAATTGGCAGTTGTGCCCACTCATCACAACAATGTGCCCACTAGTGCATCATGCCACATGCAGTTTTTTGGCAAAATATCGAATCACCCAGGTGACTCAACCCCTCTATAGCCCATATTGGGCACCCTGTGACTTCTGGCTTTTCTCTAAACTAAAGGTGCCTTTGAAAGGGAAGAGATTACAGACTGTTGATGAGACTCAAGAAAATATGAAGGGGTAGCTGATGGCAATTGGAAGCACTGTGTGAGGTCCCAAGGTGCCTACTTTGAAGGGGACTGAGGCATCATTGTCCTATGTACAGTGTTTGTTATATCTTGTATCTTCTTCAATAAATGCCTCTATTTTTCGTATTACATGGCTGGACACTCCTGAGCACATGGCAAGTACTCTATAAATTAAAGCTATTATCTTTGATACTATAGTACAATTCCAGCTCTCAAACAATTTTTGGAACATTAGTGACTCCAGGGATATTCTATGTAAGCAGAGAGGTGCTTATAGAAGGTTAACCATTTCTACCATAATCGACAAATTTGATGGAGATAAAAGTAAATAGTAGAAAGGAAAGAGGAAGAGAAGGGAGAACAGAAGAATAAAAGCATGAAAATATAATGGTTATTAGCAATGGTTGTGGTTTTTAAAGTCAACAATGAGGGTGATAATAACAGAAGTCACACAGCGATGAAAACACCTCAGGTTTGAACTATATCATATTATTAGGGTTAGAAGAATCCACCCAGAGGAAACCATAAGAGAAAGCACAGAGTGTCTCCAGTGTGCATGCTTGTGAAAGGCTTCATAAACCACTCTTTGAACCTTTCTGCTATCACCTTCATAGGTAGAAGATGTCATGTGATGCTAAGCCATAATATTATCAAGTAATAATTTGTATGAAAGTCTGTCATAACAAGGTGTATTTCATAAGTCATTATATAATATGGATTTTGAGTTTCCTGTACTAAAATATAAGCAACACAAAGATTATTTTAAAATTTGTGCAAAGTATAAAAGATAAAATGAGTATCTTTACATGACTTGGAAGGATTAGGCCAGGAAAGTTTTGATGGGACTCACTTAGCTGCATTTGTGCATTCCAACTGAGACACAGGTGCCATGGTTAAAGGTGACATCTGGGGCTGTTTCAAAAAAGTGAATTGTAGGGTCCCTACCAGGGTCATTACCCATTCAAACTCTATGCCTGCATCATATACATGCACCTCTCCATACTTCCAATAACCAATGTCTGAGATGCACAGGCCAGGCTCACGGTCTGTGAACAGTAAGTGGCCAATATTATTATTTGCTCAGGACAAACGTCTACTAGGAAATTGTAGTATCCCTCTTATAGAGATTAATAAATTGAGTGACTTGGTTTAAGTAAATTATCCAAAATCACATAAGTAGTAAATTCAGATTGCTCCTCAGGCATATTTGACAACAAATCTGTTCTTTTTACATATTGGGGCCCAGAAACTTTAGTGTATGACTTTGTAAAATCCCTTTTGATTATGAGAGTCCTGCATGTTTTTATCTAACATTTTTTAGTGTGTTTCAGCTCTTTGAGCTTTCCAAAATGAGAAGATGTTAATGTCTCTTTAAATATAGATATGGATGTTTGCTACATATTGAGAGATTTTTATAAACCTGCACACACAAACACATAGAGAAATCAGACAAAAAAAACCTCCTTCTATCCCATGCCTCCTTCCGCTTCTACTCCATGTACCTACCAACCCCCAAAACAAAAATTCTAAAGCCAGTTGTCTCTATCTGCCCTGTTTCCTTAATTACCACCTGTTCCTCAGCCTTCTCAATGTTTTCACCACTCTGCTGAAAACATTCTTGTCATGGCCACAAATTCTCTTCATTTTTATAAATCTAAAGGCCACTTGTAATTCCAATGTTGTTTTGACCTCTTACAATGATTTGCTGCTGTTAGCTATTTCTTCTTTCTTAAAATGTTCTCTTTTCCCTAGCAATCTTTGACAATTTATTGCTGCTTTCCCACTTACCTCGACTCCTCCTCAGCCTCTTTGCAGACACGTCTTCTATGCATCTGTCTTCGCTGGGCTCCATTCTAGGTTCTTTTCTTTTCTTTCACCACACAGCTCCCCTGCCTGATCCCATTCATTCTTGTGACTTTGCTGCTGTCTGTGGTTCTCGTCTATACTCCTGACCTCCAGGCCAGTCTTTCCAGCTGCTTACTCAATATATCTTTCTGGCCCTCAGTCTCAGATTTCCAAGTGAATTCAGCACTTTCCTATCCCCATACTCTAAACCTGCACAACTTCTATATTTCCCACTGTGAGGGTAGATATATATGAAACACAGCATTCAGGAAATCTTTATTGGGTAAACTCAAGAAGTGATAAAATAGAGAATTCATCCTTTTTTCCCTTTATGCCTCATTAATGTGTACATAGGGAGTGTTTAAGAAATGTTTTATAAAATGGCACATAACCATCCTTTCAATGGCCTGTGGGGGGCCCACTAAAATGACCCTGCATAGAAGCCCACGTCTTAGACTTGGCCTGTAACTGTCAGTGCCGTTGGTGACACTATGGGTAGATGACCAGCCCTGTAGAGCTCAAAGGTCTCTGTGTACAATGCTGATAGCTTGCTGCTGGACCTGAAATTCTACAATCCTGAAGTGGCCCATCAGTCTATAAAGTAGTCTATTAAATCGGGATATTTCTACCAAGGATAAAGTGTGTGCAAGATTATGCACTCTGGCAAGTTAAATTAATAAATGTATAGAAAAAATAAAGAAATTAATAGAGAGCCAAACAGATTGAAGAGTTGCTTTTATAAGCAAACAATATATTGAATATTTTAGACAAAATATAATGTGTTTATCGAGGACAGAAAATGTTGTATGAATTTGGAATATATTCATTCAATTTAGTGTTTCCAATGACTTAATGAGACGCTTATTCTCCTTTTATAGATTAGGAATCCAGTAACAGGAAAGCTAAAATAACTTGTCCAAGGTCATACATCTATGAATGATAAAGTCTAACAAACATATTACAGATTCAGTCATTAAGGAAGGCCTGATCCCATCAAATGGCGAATAAGAAAATGACATGGAGCCACAATTCACAAAGGGGAAACACATTAGTTAGTACATGTACAGAACATTGTTTATCCTTCTTAGTAAAGGAGAAATGCCTTACACATAAAAGTAACACTTTTACTTTTACTTCTCTTAAATTAGAGAAAGGAAGAGAAAAAGAGGGCAGGAGGAGGGTATGGAGAGGGGAGGGAGGGAGGGAAGGAGGGAGGGAGGGAAGAAGGACAAGGGAATTCCTAATACTGGCGGTGTTGCAGTGAGATTGACAGGAGGCTGTGGAAGCAGTGTAGTGAGAATTGTATTTAGAAAATGATAGGTCAACAGTTACAGAATCTCTTTCTGAGACTTTACCATAAGGAAATAATTAAAAGAAAAAGAAAGCTTCATGCACCAAAACGATGTTGTAAATAATCTAAATGCTTAGTGATAGAACAGCATCATAATTCATGAAATCTGTAGATTATCCAAACATTAAAACTACTACTTTGATGATGTTATAGGAATATGGAAGACATGTAATATTAAGTCAAGAAATCTGAATACAAACTTTGTCTTTAATTATTGTGTTTTTAGTTAATTTTATGTGTATGATATTGAACTGAAAGAGAACATAGAAAAATGAAAACAGTTGCTAGTTTTTTTTTGTATTGTGACTTTATTAAATAGCATTTTTTAGGTATAATATTCCTCATGCAATATATGAAATTCTGAAGCAAACCACTTAGTTAGATGAGAGACAAGCAAGCTTTGTTAAAGCTCTGTAGCATTATTTTGGAATAAGCAAAGTAGCACCATTATGTGTTTGAGAAGAGTCTGAGGTTTTAAATACAAGTAAACTTAGTTTTTGAAACCTGGCTTCAGCATGTGGTTTTAGATCAGCTACTGCCAACTTGATCCCTAGTTTTCTCATCAGAAAAAAACTAAGTGCTTGGATTAGTAGTCAATAATATTTCCTAATTGTTTCTGATGTGCCCCTTTCTATGATTTTCAGAATGCCAAAAGCAAATAAAGACCAAACCATCCCTTCAAAAAAAAAAAAAAAAAAAAAAAACCCCAAATGCCTAAGCCAAATGTATTGGTTCTATAAATTGAAAAAGAGTTCACTTTGTAGGCTTTTTCTCTGGATCTCAGCGTCCATAGCTTCTTTTCTGGTTGTCGAAGCACCGGAAACGCTATTCTTTGGGGATGTGGAATCCTTGCTTTATGCAATTATTGAAAATAGACCTGTGTCTGTCTGGCACAATGGTGATAACGTCTGTGTCTGTGGCTGTCAGCATGAGCAATTTGGATGATGCAAGAGTAGGACGAACACTCTAACTTTGTGAGGGCCACTCTTCTCCTGATTCAAAAGTTGAAAAGAATCATCCAATAAATTAAGGGTTTGATAGTGAAAGGACGAACATATCTTTGAGAATATGAAAATCTCTTTGTTATGCCAATCGTTTCCTTGGCAAATGGAAAAATGTGATATTCACACTACTGGTGGTACTCTAGAAGATTTTAATACATAGATTTAAACATTTTTTAGTTATTGTGTTTTCCTGGGCACCAAAGTTGGACATGTATAATCTAGGAATTATACAAGCTGATCTATGTCGGTACAAGAAAATAATATTTGAACTTCTATTCCTTCCTTAACTGAACCTTTACATTTTTGTGTTTGTTGTAATGTGAATTATGTGTTTGTATAGTAATACTTATATGTTGTTATAAATAAAACAACACATATGTACATACTCAAAAATTTTACTGATGGGATATGTGAACCAAAAAATTGAGAGACAACTGTATCAGAGAAATAGTGCTTTTCCACTTTAATGTGATATAAAGTTTCATTTAAAAATAAAATTATTAGGAGATTCAACATAGAGTGAATAATAGCATGGATAGTAGGAAATGGATACAGGGAAACCCAGCAGAGAATATGGGGTGACAGAAGGATGGCAGCATTCAAGGAAAACCTCACCTATGAACTGTGCCCACACTCATAGTTTTCTGGGAAAGCCAGTCATCCTGGAATGGGAAAAAAGTCATTAACCTTGGTGAGGAGAAGGGCAGAGTGGCCTCTGAGTGCATGTGGTGGAGCAGAGTCAAAAGACTGATGCTGGCTCATCATAAGGGGCTCCTGGGCTCAGGGGCAGCATCTGCTGCTGCTTCTTTTTTCCCTTTTCCTTTTTTTTTTTTTTTTGACTATGAGGATACATTTGTTAAAGTTGGAGATAATGGAACACAAGACTTAGCATAGAAGAAACAAAAGGAAAGCCTAGGCTGGGCTGCCTTAGCTCACTGAGAAGTCAGAGAAGAGGGAACCTTGGGGACAGGGTCAGGGGATTAACCCGGGACGAGCTGCCACTGCCCAGTGCCTGAGAGTGTAGGAGATGGTGCTGTGAAGAAACCAGTAGGGCCGGGGGTGGGGGTGAGAGAAAGGGAAGGAAATGGTGTGGGTTGCTCCTGGGAGGAAGAGCAGTGTACTGGGCCCTTTGTCTTGAGGCTTTTCTCTCTTTCTTAAAGGCAAGAATCTTAGGGCAGGTCTCAGGGGTGGGTTCAGGGGAATATTCCTCAGTCCTCCAGGGGTGCCCCTTCAGGGTCATGGTCTCTACTGCTTGGTCAGTGGTAGGGCTGAGGGTCTTTGGTCTTTGCAGTTGGTTTCTGGTGTTGCTCACCTGATTTTGCTGCTTTTCTAGATGTTATCTCCAGGGAAGCATCGGCTTCTAGTAGCCCCCATTTAATAGCTTCTGACCTTGCCTTATATTTAAAACTACTTCATAACTTACTTGGCTTGAAATTCCTATGACATTAAAAAAGGTGTGAATGACAATATTCATTGAGTTAAACATTTTACAGATGACTTTTGCCTCGGGCCTCCCTCCCACCCTCCTCTGCCAAGAAAAAGAAATGGAGGCACTGCCAGAGAATGAAAGCGAAGTTGCTTACCAAGGCAGATTGCAAACAAACCCTAAATGGTGTACTTCTGACATGTTAAGTATAAAATAAAGTATTCTCCCAAAGCATCAATTTATAATTTTGTATCTGCTATGATTTTAAAAGGAAAAACAGGAAACAGGCTATATCTCTTCCTTAAGACATTTGAAGACTAAGATGCTACAAAAGTATGTCTTCAGATTTTGATCAAATAGTCTTTCTCTGAATCTGTATAACTCATTAGAGAAAAAAGTAACCATTGCTGAGCGAGAGTCATCTTTTCTAAGCCACTTGAATTGTATGAGATTGAGGGGAAAATAGGTTGTTCATTGTTTTTGCCAAATAATTAGCTATTATTAACATGGAAACTGTGTGTCAACAAATGGACTGGAAGAACACCCACAGTACTTAGGCCAAAGTAAGAAATTGTTGATTGCTGGTTTTTATGCTCAGGAACATTTCTAAAAACAAGTGACAAAAGCCAACCCATCTGCATGATGATGATTTTGGATCCAGTCTAATTTTTGGCTATCAGAATTGTGAGGAAGTTTTTGACCTTTTTTGCACCTGCCTCTTTTGACTTCCCTTGCAGTACCACGCATTTACCACTAGTGGGTGTAAATGCAGGATGTGAGGAAAAAGGACAAAGGTAATCTCTAGGAACCTCAAGGTGAACTTCTTCCTTCTTAAACACTCCTGGGGCAAAGAAATGAAAGCCCTAGAGAATTCTAGCTACTAGTAAATGCCACTCCCAAAGTACTGACCTTTAGTAAGTCTTCCCAGTCAAAAATATTCTTCTACTTAGAGAAATATAGGTCTGGAAAGAATTTTGAGCCATCAAAAAATTCATCTGTACTCATTCTGGTGAGGACTAACCTGAGGACTAAAGATGTTGGTCTAAACAGTTTTTTCTTATTCCAGTGGGTGACAACTCTCACTGCTGAATCTTCATTATGCTATGGTTTATTTTTTCTTACATGCCTTTTTAAGTTGAAGAATCACTGTAGGCATTGGAAGAGTAATTTTTTATATAAGGGGAAAGTATCTGTTTTCTTCTTCCTTCATTATTTCTGAGAGAGAAGCCCACAGAAACACACAAGCACAAAAATACTTAAAGGTTCTCTATAACCCTGTGATTTTTACAGAGTTTTTCCCATATCCCATCTGAATTCAGCAAGTGAGATCAGAGAGAATAAACTGAACATTTGAAGAGGGAGTTGATGGGACAAGGACTTTAGGAATATTATTGTGTTTCTAGTAGATTCATGTGGGTTGAAGGCCATCTGGATGGCATTCTGGGAAAAGGGCAGCCTGCTGGGGTATTTGGAAGAGAATCAGGTTTATTAGATAACTTGGGCAGTGCCATTCAGATTTTGGAACACCTGAAAGGAACAGAGAAATCAGGAACTATAAGAAGAAATATTTGATTATTATATGGATATTACAGAAATGATACAATATTACATATGACAGCAATTGTTATTCTGGAGACCAGGAGGGTACATTGTTAATAGGATCCAAAAACCAATATAGAGTTACTCAAAAACAATGAAGATAGAATTAGTGTTGATTTATGGGTAAGTGACATGACCTTTATAACTGAATAAAAATATTCAGTTTCTCCCTCTTTTCAGAAGCAGCATATGCTTTCTAATTTTCTATTTACTTTTCATTGTTTATGTTAAAGGTATATCCTGATTGTTAGGGTTTTTTTTTAATCTTGTACAATTATTTAGGACAAGCTATCTTTCCTTAATTATTTAAATAGGAACATTTTAGGAAAAAAACTATTGATACTTAGAAAGAACTATTATATTTACATTATGGTTTTATTTTTTCAGCTGGTATAACAGATATTATACACCAGTGTTTCTCAAACACAAAAATATGATCTCCAAGTTTAGAAGCACTAGCTGAAAAAACTAAACTATGTGGTATGAAAACAGCTTTCAAATCAGAATTTTTACAAGCTTGGCTATGTAACTGCTTAAAGAATCAACATAAAGGCATATTTGGCAATTGTCATTCTTTACATTTATGACAAATTAACTTATGGGGCAGCCATTCATATTTATCAGCAAAATTGAAATAATTTGCTGACTCTTTAGGTAGTAACTTCTTCCCAATGGTATAACAAAGACACAGTTATAAGTGGCTGAAGTTGGTTACATAATGGTCATCTGAATAATAAAAAATGTGTTTATCTGTAAAGTTAATAGTCTATACTGTGTATTACATGTATATGTAGGGGCCAAAGATGGTAGGTAGGTAAACAGGAAGGTTTAAAAATATATATGTCTTTTAAAAATTGTCATATAATACCATATATTAAGTTATCATATATCATAAAAATGAAAATACTTAAATGTCTTTGTTTGGATCATATTATATATTTGTAAAATTATATAAATTAAATAATTATAAAATATTTTTTATTTTTCACAATAAAAATTGTAACTGTTATGATGCTAATTAGACTTATATTGGTGGTCATTTCATAATATATGTGCATATCTAATCCTTATTTTGTTCACCTGAAACTAATATAATTTTAGACATCAATTACATCTTAATAAAATATATATTTACAATTATAATATGCATAATAATTAGAATAAAAATATATTTAAAGAACCCCTCTTCAAGGCCTATCATCTGTGACCCCAACTTTGAAAACTATTGATGGGAACAATTTCTTATTCCTGTTTAACTATCATGTGCTATTAGTTGTAATAGAAAAAAGTGGGTAGGGATAGATTAAATAAATCCACAAGGAAGAGACCATCATTAGGTGTTAGATTTCTAGGACACATAGCAGTTGCCCAATTCAGCTACCTTATGTTCACAGAAAGCTGACCCACTGAGGTTACATAATTTATACCCAGTAGCACAGAAAGTGACTGAAGTAAGATTCAGCCCCAGGATTCCTGATTTTCAGTTCTGTTTGTGGAGCACAACTGTTAGATAGAAACAGAAATGCTATTTTTTATCATAACAATGGGAAGAAAATAGCATTTTGTTAATATAGATACAGATAATAAAATTAAATTGTTTTTGGTTTCTAAATTTTCCCTTTTGTAGGACTAAATTAATTAAAAATAGATTTAACTTTCTTTTTGCTCTTTTTTTCTTTCAAATGCTATGATTCAAAATCAAAATATTAGAGTAGGAAATTCCTTCTCTTTTACAGTTAAAGAAAAATTTCTCATTTTATAGAGTCATTTAAGATATGAATTTTAAGAACTGCCAAATGAAGAGTAGATATTGCTACTTGGGGTGATGTGGAGTACAGTGGAAGTGCTTTAGGGGTCTCAAACCTGGAACATCAGATTTGAAGGGAAATTAACTTCTCTGTGATGTTCTGCTTCATTTTATGCAATTCCATGCAACTTTTCACCCCTCACCAAGCTCTGCTTTACCCCGTTGGACTGTATTGTACATTAGCTTTTGGGGGCCTTGGTTTTATATCTATCCACTCAAGTGCCAATCATTGATGTCAGCCCCTTTGTTTCCATGTTACCTTGTGCGGAACTCAGCTGCCCATGTTCTTTCTAGCACAGGCTTTCTTTTTCCCCCAAGACAGAATTTCATGCTTAGTCAAAAGAGGAAATGAAAAATAAAAAATCCATGTACCTTTAGATGTTTTTCTGTGTCTGTACTCAAAATTGAATATTATTAAGCATTGTATTTATGAGATGAAAATGAGTTTAGATGCTCACACTTCATCTTCTCTTACCTATTAACATGTCTGTACCTTCAAGTCTGAACAAAGAAGATGGGCAGAGTGAGGGAGTGACCAGGGTGAGATCAAGGGACAAAATGAAGCCCAAACTGTCTTCACTCACAAACTACCCCAGTTTTTGAGAAGGTCATACAAGGAGAAGAGTAAATGCAGTTCTTGAAAAGATAATGCATTGAATATCTCATTCAAAAAAGGTCATGTGATGTGATATTGAAAACACAATGCTTTTCAGTTGTCTAGAGGGAGACTCAGAAAAGGAAAGAATAGGTTGTTGTTTTATTTTAGAGAATTGAAAATATCTACAATAAAAATGCCAAGACTATACACATTTCATATTTAGGCATTTTATATATTTTTATGTGGTTTCTATAATACAAGTTTTGAAGAAATAAAATGTAACAATGGCTACCTTTTATTGAACACTTAGCTTAGTGAGAGCCAGCACTGTGCTAAAGCTCTCTAGATTTTCTCATGTGTGTATAGTTAAGTAGATAACATCATTATCCTTGTTTTATTGATGAAGACACTAAATTTCAGAGATAAGAGGTCACTGCTATCACATACGAGAGCTGGGAAGTGTCTGGGCTGCAGGGTGCCATGGTCACTACAGTCCTCAACCACTATGCAATAGAGCCTACCAAACCATAGTTCCATGAAAATTGCGTCTGCCATAAAGCACTCATTCATGAGAGTACACATGGAAACAGGACACATTTTAAAACCTTTGGATTAGACATTTTAGAGTCTGAATATATGGTAGAATATTATTATTCTAAAGTCTGAAGAAATGATAGTGATCTCTACTTCTGTATTGTATCTCTCTTCTACATTTAGAATGCCTGCTTCTTTTTCCAGTCTTCAATGTTAAAACATAATCTATCTTTTAAAACTCAATTTCAGTTAACTCCCCATATTATTAATCCCAGTCAAAATGGATTTATTCCTTCCCAGTTTTGTGGCCATTCAATTAAAATGAGGACTTACAACTCCATGTAGAGTTATGATGTCTGATCACTCCTGTTAAAGGTCCATACATACAGGAGCATTTCTGTCTCTTTTGTCTTCATACTCTCCATTGTAAGTGACTTGCCTCTAATGGGATCATCTACAAATTTGCTGAATGAATGAGTGAATGAATGAATGAATGAATGAATGAAATGGAGATAAAACCTCCAAAAGTTGCTCATATAAATGATGATGATGCCGTGACTGAGTGGCTCAGTTGATTGGAGCATTATCCCATAACCAAATGGTTGCAGGTTCAATTCCCTGTCAGGGCACATACCTAGGTTGTGGGCTTATTCCTTTGTCTAGGTGCATGGAATCCCCAGTTTGGGTGTGTACGGGGAGACAACCAGTTGATATTTCCTTTTCTCATGGATGTTTCTCTCTCTCCCTTCTCTTCCTTATTTTCTCTCCAAAAGCAATGAAAATGTCCCTGGGTGAGGTTATAAAATAAATGATGATGATGATTAAGCAATATTTTATCCATGCTTACCTTGAGCAAAGCACTCTGAAAACTACATAATCGTATTTTACCCTCCCCCATGGTAGTAAGAAAGGATTATTATTATTTCTATTCTACAGATGAGGAGATGGCCTCAAAGAATTAAAATAGTATGCCTAAATTCACAGAGCTAGTAAGTAGCAGAGCTGAAACTTAATCCCAGGTCCATCTGACTTTCGAACTAAAGCCTCTATGCCATTAAAATGGAGTTATTTTACCCCTTGTGTTTGCTCTCAGATTATTTACCAAAATTCTTGTATACAGCGTTCACCGTCTCAGAGATGGTATAGCAGAAGAGGGGAGAACCTAGGGACCCTGGATACATTTGTACAGGATACCCACACAGTACTTCAGGAGGCACAGAGACCTGCCTGTGAATGGCGCCCCCTGGAGGTGTACTGTGCACAGTCTGCACAGACATGGTGGCAACCCTGGTGTATGTACTTATTTGAAGCAGTTCTCTCATTCATCAATCTAAGGGCTCAGTGCTTCAGGAAAGTGTACATTTGTCCTCTCCATTCCTGGGATTATTTTAGGGGAAAGATACACTTTAAGATAGCTCTGTATTTCCATCTTAGTTTTAAATTCTGAAATAAACACAGAAGGGAAAAGCACTTGCTATATACATGAAGAATCTCATTTACTAAATTATTAATAAAGAATCACCACAAAACATATCAAATAGTAATTATGCAATTATAATTATGAAGGAACTTTTAGTTATACAATTATAATTATAAATAAATATTTAAGATATCTTTATGTCCAGAGAATTAAATCATATTGGTGACCAGTATCTCTGACTTTTTTCAATGTTACTCAATAAGGATACTCCTAAAGATTTTGATTCATTGTAGGATAGGCACTGAAAAATAAATAACCTGGCAGATGCAATGCCACATGATGGATCTGAAAGCATGCTCACTTAATCTCTGCCTCACCATTTCACTAATCTATCTTTTTAAATATTTCCAAAGGTCTCCTCAAAGTCTTAGCTTGAGTTAACACTCTAAGCTTTTGATATTCATGCCTTCATTTAGAAACCATTATCCAAGTTTTGAAAAGAGCCACTTAGCCATTCATCCTGGGAAAGTAAAGATTTATTCTAGTTAGCTTTCAAAAATCCTAACTTCCATTTCATTATTCATTCACATATTGCCATAGTGGAGCAAAATCAATAGCAATTCACTTCCATTCTGTGGGCAAGTGTAGTTCTTCCTTACGAGACTGCAGAGTATCTGGTGCTCACTCAGAGGTTTCAGTCATGGTCAAAATCAACCTAGGAACCTATCTTTAATCATTCTTTTATCCACAACTATTGCTGTTCTCCTGCCAAAGTAAAGCAAATCTTGATCAGATGTTTCCAGTAGCCTGTCCCATGTTCAGGCAATTTTTTCCCTGTTTTCCTAATTTTTATAACTTTATCTTTCATATCCTCTCTTCTTCAACTGCCATGTTTATTTCAGCCCCGATGCCTTGCTGCAGCATGGCACATTGGCTTCTCAGCCTTTTGCCTGCCCGAGTTTTGATATTAGCATTACCCTGCTGGCTACCTGGCTGTTCTGTTGCTAATACCCACTGTCATCTCTTATTGTCTGAGTTTCCTTTCACTCAAACAGTCTACTAAGTCAGTGCCTTACCCTTTCATCTCCTGGAAACAGCTCCTTATCTAGCCAGTGAGCTGCCACTCATAAGAAAATCCTTGTAGTAAATTTAGGATATTGATGACTGTTGTAAAAGTTGATGGAGAAATCTATATGTTGATGCTGGCCCAGTCTTCATTCTAGACTAGAACTTTCCCCTCCTATTAAAAAAAACATATTTGGATAATTTTTGTCAATGATCTCTCCCCAGATTTTCTACACTAAACATATATAATGTTGAGATAGTTATTTCATAAACCTGTTCCACCTTCCATATTTATTCTCTCCAATGGTATCACCTGGTTAAAAGCCCAAGAGTAATTCTTGACCCCTTCATTTCTCTCACTCTCTCCCTACATCCAATAACTCATGAAACCCTGTCACAAAACACAAGCCACGCTGCCTTCCCTTTTCTCCCTTCTGTTGTGCTGGCTCAGGTCTTAGCATCTGTTCTTCAGCTTAATTGGTATAATTTCTTTGAGACTTGCCTCCCTCAATGTGGTTTTCTTATACTCCCCTCCTGTGTGGAGTAAAACATATACTCCTTAGTGTGACTCTTCATGATGTGATCCCTGCTTCTGCTTTCATATCTTGCCAACAATGGCTCACTCTCTATGCTTCATGAGCATCAGAATTTTCAGAGTTTACTATATCAGCATGCCTGCTCATTCCTTGGTGACTTTGTGATGTTCCTTGGTGTGGATTTAGTTTTGTTTCTAAAACTAAACTAAGTTTCTTACTTGGCACTGTATATGCACTTGCAATTTGAGAGGACATAGTCTTTATTCCATTTGGGGAAATTCTCATCGTTTTTGACATTGCTTGCTGCCCCTCCCTCCATTCTCTTTTGCTGGGGGTTCCATGAGTGTGTATTGAAGGCCCCATCCTCGATGTCTCAGACCTGCCTTTTCTATTTTTATCTTCTGGTTAGTGGTTGATTCCTCAGTTATATTTTCCAATTTGCCAATTATTTCTTCACCTAATATTTGTCTAGAGCTTATCCAATTTATTGTTTTTAGAAATGTATTTCAAATACTGTTTTTGACGTTTCCAAAATTCTAATTAAGTCTCTTTTCAAACAAATCCCATTCTTATTTCTATTTAATCCATCTTTTAAAATTTCTTATTTCCTTGTTACTTGTTCTGAATGTTATTTATATCTTTATCACATTAAGGATACTAAATACAGTTATTTTTAAGTCAATTAAAGTTGTTTTTGTTTTGTTTGGGGTGTATTTTCCAATTGTTGAACTTCCTGTTTTGCTCCTCTAGCTTTTTTTTCTTACGTATTTTGGAATGGGAGTCCTCAGGCTGGTGTGGAGTGGGATTTGTTTTCTTTCTGCTCCTCTGTACTCATCCTTTTCTCTTTAGATCTTTGAGGTTGTCGCTAACCAGTCACCTAGATTTTCTAGTTTACAACTACATCTTTTATGGAAGTGTCACACTTTTGTCTCATGATGAAAATGAAGATAAAAACAGATGCTGCCATTGAGTCTGTCAGGACTGTGAGGCTGTGCCTGCCACATCCAGCCTCTTAGGTACCAAATTTTATGTCAATAATAGCCCTAGATAGAGGATGCTCTTTGAAAAAAGTCTATGGCTGCAAACTCCACTAAAGTAATACTCTGGCTGCTTTCCCACT